>JAABNY020000038.1:7321284-7331579 GCA_015164015.2 Brevimyrus niger
AAGGCAGTTCTAAAGGCGAAAGGGGGTCAAACACCGTATTAGTATGGTGTTCCTAATAATCCTTTAGGTGAGTGTATGTATGCATTTTAAGCTGAGTCGCTATCTGAAGGGAGTTCTCATTCCCTCCCATACTGTAGGTGGCAGCAATTCGTCTTCTTGTCGATTTCCTTAGTAAATACGTCACCAGTGTGCGACCTGGTGTTCGTGAAGTCCTAAAAAATGGCGGAGTCAGAGTATGTATCTGTTTTGGTTCTTTTATAATCTCAGTCCATCTTATATTTTAGGGGTGATTTCTGTGATAAATATTAGAAACACGAATAAATATTGGCGTTTTGATTCTTATAAGCGCAATATTGTGCGTAATTTTACAAGAGAGTCAAACTCATTTCACGTGTCTTAGGTACTTACTGGTTGGGTCCTGATTCTTTATTTCCAAACCATGGTCTAACACTGTTTAGCTGTTTTAATTTACAGCACTATTTAACAGATACAACGTATTTGTCATTAAATATTTAACTGTAACCAGTCTTATTGTTGCCACCGTCAACTGTCCCTTGACTAGCAATGTCTGGTAATAAACAGTCATACAACGATTAGTTTCATTCATGGCTTATATTTCTCGCGTCCCGTTTTTGTGTGATGCAAATCATAGCTTGATTGTCTTGTTCATATTATCAGACGTTTCATTTACTTTATTTTGCTTCTTGCCTGGCTGTTTTAGCTTGAAAAAAGTTATTAAGCTGGTTCCAGAGAATCTTCTCAAGAGGAGGAAGGCTTATCAAGCGATCAAAGCTACAGAAGCTAAGCTAGCGCTGCAGCAGAAGAGAAAGGTACGTGACGTGATCAATGCTGAAGTTGCTGCACTACAAATGTCCACGTTATGAGCTGATCTAGAGACATTTATTTTGTGCAGACGCCAGGAAATTTAGAATTTTAGTGTATCGATTCCGGATTAAGTGTATTACTTTAATAAGCTTCTGTTTACTTTTGGTGACTTCTTGTTGTATAGAATTTAGTGTTACCTGTTTGCCTTAAACATGAAATTATTGATGCAATAATGTGCTGCTTTTAAGGCTAGACAAGGGGGGAAGTATGTTCAGTTTTTCTGGGTGAGTTTGGAGTTGCAGTGAATCTGTCGTACTTCATTCTACCCTACTGAAGGTTAGTGTGAAATGCACATCCCTGATTCCAGATTCAGCGTGGTCGCCCTGTGAGGTTCAAGCGGTTGGAGGAGTTCCTGCATGAGAGCAAGCAGAAGCGCCGAGATGACATCCGCTTGAAGTTGGCCAGCCGCATGAGGCCCCCAGCCCTGCCACCGGCAAAGAACCGGCTGGCCTTCGTAGTCCGCATCAAAGAGTACGTCTCTTAACGGGGCAGCTTCCGTCTGCAGTGTGGCTGAGTTGGGGGGGGGGGCGCTTTGTGAGTTTTTGCCCGTGTTGGCCTCGGTCTCACCCCGTCCATGCTGGGTGCGGCACTCCCTGTCCCTTCCGCAGAATCAGAGGCGTCAGTCTTGAAGTCAGGAAAGTTATCCAGATGTTTCGTCTGAGGAAGATATTCAGCGGCACCTTCGTTAAGATATGCAAGACTTCCATGAGCATGCTGAAGGCTGTGGAGCCCTATGTGGCGTGGGGGTGAGGAGCCGTGGTGACATGACTACCGTTGACGCCTGCTTTTTGTGTTGTTTGGCTTGTGCAGGTTAAATATGCTTTGTTTATTCCCTAGACAAACAGCCAGACTAAACTAGGAATGCAAGCTCCTTAACATTGGGCTTATCAGACGTTCTTGAAACATTCTGTCTCCCCTTTCCTTTATGGGAATGTTTATTTGTAGTGAAACCTGCTCTTTCATGTGCAGTGTGGAAATGCTGAGTTTTAAATATTTAATGGAACAATTCATCCGGAACAACAAATACAGTTAAAAAAAATATAAGTAGCTTTTTTAAGAAAAATACTATACCGTAAACTGTAAAAATCAGTTTTTTTGTAGTTTATCTGTCTTTTGTTGTGCAATGCTGATTGTGCTTAAGAAAATATGAGGCACTTTTTTTTTTTGTGGCGAGTATGTGCCCATTAGCCCGATGTGCACTGGTCACCCTTT
The DNA here is from genome assembly GCA_015164015.2 of Brevimyrus niger. Lineage (NCBI taxonomy): Eukaryota > Metazoa > Chordata > Actinopteri > Osteoglossiformes > Mormyridae > Brevimyrus > Brevimyrus niger. The sequence goes on from JAABNY020000038.1 coordinate 7,323,382, forward strand.
TTTTTTATTCTTTCCATGCTCTGTGATTGGTCAGTTTAAAAAAAAATAAAGGAGAAGAAAAGCTTCTGCTTACATTATTAAAGTTTGTACTGGTGGCCTCCAAAATAGTATAGGACCAATAAAGGGTGTATTTGCATTAAATGAGTGAGAAGGAAGAGGTAGAGCGCATGGATTTAAATAATTAAATGTGTTTGTGAATTGTCAGATTTCTGTAGGACTTCTGTGATGGACAAGTAGTATTTCACGATTACCTTACTATTTATATAAAATCACTTGGATGATTCCCTAAACTCAACAGATTCCCCAACCTGAAGTCAGTACGTGAGCTGATCTTGAAGAGAGGCAAGACCAGGATTAACAATAAGGAGACTCCTCTTACAGACAACGCCATCATCGAGGAACATTTGGGTAAGTATAGTATTTTATGTGCGAAGCTGTTACAGGTGCCGATGGGGCGCTATTAAGACTTAACCATAAACGTTAAAGAGAAATAGGGATTGAAATTATGTGCTCTCTATTGCAGGGAAATATGGGATCATCTGCCTTGAAGACCTCATCCATGAGATATTCTCCACTGGGAAGAACTTTCGAGTGGTCAATAACTACTTGTTGCCGTTCCCACTCTCTGTGGCGCGCCATGCAGCAAGGGATAAGGGTGGCTTGATGCGTGATATTGGGAATACAGGCGCCAGGGGTGAGGACATCAACAAAATCATCAGACTGCTCAACTGAAGAAGCGGAATTGTAAAACACCGCAGGACTGACCACGTGACACTGAAACAGATATTTGCTGTCTTTAGCACAGCTAATGCTTTTTTTGAATTTCATTTTATATCACTATAGTGATAGTCTGACATCTACAAGAAAATTATTAACAGAAGATATTTTTAAACTTCAAGAACTGGGTATTATTTACCAACAATGCCAGAGTCCCCAAAAATGAGGTCATGAACTCGTTCTGGCTTCCTCATTCATGATGGCTTTTCCTGCATTTCTCTTGGCTGATTCAGACAATGATGGAAGTGGCTGTTTCTATGGCCTCCTTGTCGCATCAGGAAGAGGGTGTCTGGTTTTCCAAACAAGGTAGCATGACTGGCATGCGGCTCCCACGCAGCCTCGGCCGGTTTGACCAGTTTTCAAGTTCTGCGCTCCGTTTTCATCCACGAGCAGTGCAGTTAGGAGGGATATGTATGCGTACATGAAGATGGTGCTTAGTGCTTGGGGCTCCTGCTGTTTACCTCTAGCGCGTACGTAAAGGCCTGAGTGTCCTGGAGAGAAACGTGGGGAGCCGGTGGACCTGACGACGTGGGAAGTTCTGCAAGGTGTGATCAGAAAGCACCCAAACTGAACACCGGGGAAGGCATGTTGAAGCTCCAGGCGTCACCCAACCCTCCTGCGCTTTTTTCTTTTTGCATTGAAAAACCTGACTTCTGATTGGCGATTTTTGCGAGCAGAAAATGCACCTCCCATTTTCGGCTTCCGAAACAAAGAATTTAAATGCGTGTATTCCCTATCATTTTCTTTTAAAAAAACTGTCAATAAAGAATTTGATTATCCTGCAGGATTTTTTTTCCTCAATAAAATGTAAACTAATATACCAAGAGGTCTGGGTCTGTACTACGACGCGGGATTACTGGCTTATCAGGGTAGCTTGTCGTGTTTAACGTAGTCTGGGCAAAATGTAAGCGAACGAACATGAAGTCCATTTAAACTGTGGTACCTTAAATCCGACAAGTTAGCCCGATAAACCAGTAACTCCACTTCGTAGTACCCTAACCCTAGGGTCTACCTGCTCACAGCCCTAGAGCACTGAAATGTATGTGGTTAAATGTATTATTATTCATGATGATAATGATGTCATCTGTGTTGTGCTCTGGACACTCTTGTGATGAAAGTGCTGAATAATGAAAAGTCGCCTGGCTCAGTTATCCAGCTTTGTTTTTATATATAGATGTTGGCTACAAATGACCCTTGCTTAAAATATTTAAATTTTCAATACCCAAAGTCCTGATTCCAGGCAATAGTTATGCTTCCAGAACAACATGCCTATTCCAGTAAAGCTGTCACTTTTCCATTAAGTTGGTGTTTACTGATGTTTACTATTTACACTACTGTCGGGTTTAATCAGTAACTTGATCAGCATTCCTGCATGATTAGTGGATGATTCAAATTTACAGTATATGAAACCAAACTTCATCATTCTATGTCATTGGTCAGCACACTGTCCAATCACAGTGCCAGTTGCTGTTGCTGAGGCAGTTGCAATTCTATTTCTGTAACAATGTGAGAAATACATTTTTCTAGCTTTTTGCCACTGGCCACTCAGTGTCACATTCATTTTAAAATGGAGGCAACTAATGTAAGTGAATTAAAATGCTTTAGACTCACTGGAACCACATTAAATGAGAGACGGCATGATGCTGGCAGCCGATTAAAAATAAAAACTATTTTAATCATATTTTTTTTACCCACCTATCAAAGTAAGTCTAGTTAAGTCATCACTTAGGTAGGTCTGCCAGATTTACTTACTCATTAATGCTTGTTTCAACTGTCTTGAAGTTGTACCAGGAAAGCCAGGTTTTTCCACAATGGCAATCGAGATGGTGCATGTCATCGTTTATCACTGGTTAAGATTAAAATCTGAGGTGACTTGGTGATTAGGACTGCTGCCTCACACATCCAGCGTTTGGGGTTAGAGTACTGCATCTGTTGTGTGTGTGTGTGTGTGTGGATTTGTGGGGTATGTTCTCCACATTGCATGTGAGTTTCTTCTAGCAATTAAGCTAACTGGCATCTCAATGTTTCCTCTATGTTTTCTGCACTGGTGTACCCCAACCTGGTGCCCTATGTCGCCCCCCCCCCATTTGCATTCATGAGCAGTATAAGCCGTTAGAAAATGGTTAGACTGAAATATTTCATTAGATCTGACCAAATCTCTTTGTGCGAAGTACCGGAGGAAATTAAGTTAGGAATTTGAAGAATTAGAGTAGGCACGCGGTTTAATATTGGATCATGGTATAGGATTAGTGCACACTAAAGACTTTGGAATACTTTTTTGCAGTCAGACACTCCTTCAGGCCCTGCACAGGTTTGTCCACAATTAGAAATATTCTTTAACTTCTAAAACGCTTCATGTCCTTGATATGATTCAATAAACAAAACTGCCGCAAAGTCAATGGTGATTATGTTAGCTCAAAATTCACATAGATTTAACAGTATTGCTTGAAATGAACAAAAAGCAGAATAACGTTGAGGGATAAATTCACTGGTGCGTAAAGACGGAGGTTTTAGGTTTCAGGAAGGAGGAACACGGCGAAGGACGAACTGCGGATAAACGGAAAAACACAATCAGCGATCGAGGAACAATTTACACATGCAAATTTGTGTGGATCCTTCATGAGTAAGATTACGTTTTAAGCAGAATTTTATCAGAATATAAATATCACGTGCGTCCTTAATCTACCTTTTAATGACACTTAAAGAGCTGTAGCCATTGATCAAAATCTCTTTTCGTAAGAAGTTATAATGCGCCTGATAAAAGATTCCTGGAAACTTGATAAAGAAAAGAATATTTCGAGCGAAGCAAATCTATAGAAGAAAATCGCATTAGTTACCAATGACAGCTTTAACACCGCCTGTATCACCTATACAGTTCGTACTCCGACAATAAACAGATGTGAATCCGCATACGCTTTTCAGTCAATAATACTCAGTTGCGGCAGCATGGTCTTCTTAGACATCAATGCGCTGTTTTTCATCTTCTGACCAGATGTTGCTTTGCAAAAATGTGAACACCGGGGTCAGGACGCAAAGAGAGGCGTTAAAGCGACGCAAATATGCAGACAATAAGTTTATTGACTGTAGGAAGCAAATGTCAACATGAATGCAAGCGAAACTCCGGATATTTCCGGTATTTTCAGGTCCCCAAAAAGAGGGAAAATTGGACGTATGGTCACCTGATCCATATGTCCTTTAATTTGCTTAATAAATTCACCTTAATTTTCTTTAGGTAATGATACTGATGCTCAAGGTGAATCAAAACAATTGCTGCAATCTAATCATAAAAGAGCCGTAATTATAGCTAAAGAATGCTGTAAAGCCTATCGTAAAAAGACCTGTAATGAGTGATGGCTGTTAGAGGTGCACCTCGCTACTAGATAAGGATAATAAAACACGAGAGGATAACTCGTCACATTATGATTCATACAAACACACAGCTGGCTGGCGAGATCGCCGGTGTTACGACTGTGATGATGTGCGTTTGCTGCGACGGAAGGAATCGGCACATGGCCGCGATGTGCCGTTGCTGGCTCCCCTGAAGGAGAGGGGGCGGATCGTCTCCGAGGTGCGGACTTTCGGACCGCAATAGAGGTGGACGACACCGCTGTAAGACGCCGTGATGAATCGCCGCTTGGGGGGTAAGAGCAGCTGCTGTTTAGGCACGGGCGTTTTTTAGGGATACAACGATTAGATGGTAGAGTGTTTAGACTGACATAGCTACGCAGTTTGGTGTCCGGGTTTATGGTAGCGTGAAATTAGTTACATCAGTAGGACGGGGTGTCTTTCCATAATTTCTGGATTACTGCTGGACGTCTAGGTGTCAGGAACTAAATTGTAGATTTAGATCTCGAATGGAATTTGACTTGTCCTTGGTTGTTCATTTTGGATTTCACGTAAAACTGCAATTGTTCACACTATTTATCATTACAGTTATTCAGATATTGCATTTTCATCTCCATCTGCGGGCGTCATAAATGATTAGTTAATTATTGTCAAACGTGTGTCACTGGGACCAAGGACCGATCGGTCTGTGTTGAGGGTTAGTTCATAGAGTAATACCACCACGTTGCCTGCTGTCGCCTGGTAAATGGAAGGGGGGGGGGGACCATAGCTCATTTAAAAGCTGCTATGACGTCGTCTTGCGTCATCGAGGACGGGGACACGTGGGTTTTTCCAGCAGAATGAGGTGCCCATATATTATCTTGTGCATCTGTTTTAGCCCAATCAGTCACGATGACACTGTCAGCGCATGACTTTGCGAGTGGTTAATAACTAGTTGTTGGAGTACCAGTTAAGTGACGTAAACTGCACAGTCCTTTCAGCGTTGTATTGGAAATTTATCTAAATATCGGGTTAAGGAAGATTTGATCAATTTCAGGAAGGCCAGTCTGCTCCTTTATTTGGTAAATTATGCACCCCCTCTGTAATTTAGTGCCTGAAGTTACTGGGTGATGCAGTCTGAATCCTGGGCAGCACTTGTGGCTGTTAATCTATTTTTATGGTGTTAAAATGAACTCAAGTAATTAAATGACACAATTCCCAAGCAAAGTCTGGGTTGTTTTCCCAGTAACTGTTACTGGTTGTTGCTGTTGTTTTTGTTCCCCAAACAGTAACTTTTTCATTTGATAATATCTAATTCTCTTAATTTTATCCTTGAATTATATAAAAGCAATGTCAGAAAATAGATGTAAGAATACTTACAGTGATGAGTTAAATCGCTGGTTATTTTTAAGTTGTATTACACTTGCTCATAATATTGTTTTTAAATAAAATGTTTAACGTGTTTTTATTTGTATTCAGCATAAAATTGCTTGGTTAATTTTTGGTAAAGCAAAGAGGGCGCAAGTCTTGCAGTTTCTCTTAAGATTTTTAGGGGGAAACTTGATAGAGACATGGGGGTAGGCAAAATAACGGAAACACGAAGTATAAATGACTAACATTGAAATAACTTGTGACGTCCCGCTCCCAACGATCCTAATTGTGTGCCAAATCCACGTCAACGAGGTGGGTGTGGCACACAATTAGGATCGTTGGGAGCGGGACGTCACATAACTAAATCACAGTTATAGACAGGTGCTCAGGTGAGTCGTATTAGGTTGTATCCTAACTATCAGTATGTTTTAGCTTTGAAGAGGTTTGCCCAAACACACTTTCAGTGGATGTGAGTTGTCTTACCAATGTAGGCCAACTAGCAAGTCATAATTCCAATAAAATTCTGACCGCATATGCTCACCCAGGACGATCAGTTCTGTCCAGTCCGGATCAGTTGTCAGTGGTTGAGGGTCACAGAGCGGGACAGGCGGGCGGATAATAGGCTGCTAAACACCACAAAACTACCTCCTTACAACTGAATCTTTGTGACTGGGTATCAACAGCAGCTGTACATCGTGAGCTTTACGAAGCCACAGATTCCGGCATGGTTGCCATCTGATGCTGGTAGCCAAGGCCAGTTCACAAAGACACTTTACATTTACATTTACAGCATTTGGCAGACACCCTTAGCCGGAGCGACTTACATAAATGCTTTAAGACTCTACAATGAATTTTCCTGATACTAGCTCAATAAAACCAAGGCTATGAATGCCATCAATCTAATACTCTGTTGGGAAAGTACAGTTTTTGTTTTGTTTTTTTTTTTAAGGAAAAGCGCCCAGAGTATAATACCAGAAGTGCTAATTCAGGTATTTCTGGAAAAGGCGTGCTTTAAGTCGTCGTTTGATGACATTCACTGACTCGGCTGTTCGGACTTCTAAGGGGACTGGCACCAAGTTGGTGCCAGAACAGAGAGGAGCCGAGAGGTGTGTCTTCCTTGTGCCTTGAGGGGTGGTGGGACCAGTCGAGCGGTGCTGGTGCATCGTGGTGCAGTGCGAGGTGTGATCAGGTTTTTTAGGTAGGATGGTGCCAGATAATTTTTGGCTTTGTATGCGAGCATCAGTGTTTTGAATGTGATGCGGGCAGCCATAGGAAGCCACATTACCTGGTGTAAAGAGCACAAAACCTGGAGCCCTGAGCATGTATTGGCCAATGGACATACGGCCATTATAAGCTCATGGGAGTTTTACTTGTACAAAAAATGTTCTGAGTGTAGAAGGAAAAATTATTTGGTTCATAGAGATAACCAATCACATTATAGAGGAGGTGGGTCCAAGCAACTAAAGGAGGCGGGACCAACAAATCAGATGCCCTGACCCCACCTCCTCCAGTTACTTGGATCTACTTTCTCTAAAATCTGATTGGTTCAGGGAGATCACCAGTCAAGTTACATGCTGCTTAACTGATTCGGGAATGGTTTCTACAATGACAACATTAGGTCAAATGCTTTTGATGACCTTCCAATTCACCAAACCTCAGTATCTTTGAACACCCTTGAATTGTGGAGTGCATAGTAGAAAAATAGATTCAAACCTTTTTCATCCTTCAAAGGGACTGGAAGTTTTTCTTCTTGATGTATAGGCGAACGTCCCACTGGACGCAGCTCTGGACTTGTACGAGAGTATTTTGCGGATTGAAGCTGATTTGATGGCAATGGGAGACTATAGTCTGTACCGGGTCCTTTGTTTGAATATGAGGTGTTTCTGTTATTTTGTCCACCCCCTGGATTACATCACATTGCATCACACGTACCAGATGTAAAGAATCATTTGTTATGGGCTTATCATCACCCGAATCCTGACAGTCATGAAACATTGGCCTTTTGTTAACATTGGGTAGGTGGGTGGAGAAAGCAGTGGTTATATATTTAATAACTGAAGGCCTGTCTATATTTTTATAGCCATGATGTAGCCTGTAGTACCTACTGTGGGATTGGATGCGATGTCAGGGCTTTTGTTCTTGCTAGAGATGTCATACCCATTAAAAGTTGTTGGAAAAAAATTAGCCCGAAGTTGGATGACAAAGGGACAGTATTGCTCGGACAGTCCAGGTGAGAGGTCAGCCGTAAGTCTGTCCTGGTTTAGTTTGTCTTGGTTGACCGGAGCTACAAATTGTGTGTCATTCATTATAACCACTGTAATGATTTGCCATTCTGGAAAACCCTGATTTAACAGCGGCTGCTCTTCAGAGAGTAGTAAATGAATTCCTTGTCTGGTTTTAGGAGCTTCTCTGCATCTGCACAACTGACTGTTTTCTGTGTTGGTTTACAGCACGGTTCACCAATTACGGTCCTGGAGGGTCAGTCTGCCCCACAATTTGCAGATTTTCCTGCTGAAATGCACATATTTTTACCTACAATTAACTGGTAAGCTGAACAAGGTATGTTTGAGCAAAGACACCTGCAAACTGTGGTGTAGACTGGGCCTCCAGGACCGGAATTGGGGAACTCTGGTTTAGAGGTCTGCTTACCCCTCTGGTTTCAGCCTTTTCACACCAGCACCTGCCGGTTCTCATGCGCGGGGCGGGGGGCGGGGGGTTTGGGTATG
>JAABNY020000038.1:7332980-7349937 GCA_015164015.2 Brevimyrus niger
CGCGCCTCCAGGGTGGGGGGGCTGGGGGGGCCCTTCTAATTATCTGGGGGGGCCCCCCCCCCCCACACACACACACACACACACACACACACACACACACACACACACACACACCCTTTAACACAGGATATGCGTCTTCAGTTGGCGGCCAGAGCTGTGAAGGTGTGGATCCAGAATTCCCGTCTCCTACGTGGGCTGGGTGAACTGGCTTTGATGGCAGGACGGCGCGCCTAATGGGCTCCGCGCCGGGAGACACACGGTCACCGGTGTTCCCCGGGGTCTCTGACTCGCAGCGAGCCGGACTCATCGGGCGCCGCCGCGGCCCGGCAGCCGCTTGATCGCGGCGGCTTAGGGGAATCGAAACGGACTCGCTGTCACCGCGGTCCTGCGCCGTTTCATCATCTGAGAAGCTACGATTACAGGCCGACGCGCTGAGTCATTTTCATCTTAAAGGAGCACGCTCGCCGACGGCTGTCTCTTAACAAACCTCTGCTTTTTATTCATTCCGGGCATTTGCAAAACGGTTCTGTGAGGGACTGCTTAAAATGTGCCTGGGGGGGGGGGGTTGTATTATGCTTACTACATCCAACATGAGATGATATTTTGTGTTTGGAAATTCAGTAAATTATCATTTTGTGCTGTAAATTTCCATAGCCGTGTGCTTTTGCCCCTCTCGTTCAGATCTGTGCATACCAGAGTGCATGGTTGTATAACACTAGTTAGTGTGAGCAACTCAGGTCACTGGGTATGGAAAAAACAGGCTGTGACAATAAAATTTTTTGGATTTAAAGGAAGAACTCATCAGAGCTTGTGCAATAGATGGGAGGACTCCAATAGCAGTTCAATGTCATAAAAAAATAGTAACATTTTGGTTCAATCAGACTGTACTGCTTTTTGCATTAACCCCTGATTGAGCACCATGATGGGTTGAGTAATGTGACAGGGGGACATTCCAGGGTAAAATGTAATAGGAGTTGGATGTGTGGGGGGTCAGAGGGCAGTATTGTTACAACACAGTTCCCGGCTTGTCAGTTTAACCAAATTCCACAGACAAAATTAGTTTTTCCCTCTGTTTTTGGGGCAGTTTTCTCTTCATACTCCATTGTCCTCCTACAGTCCGGAACATATGATTAGATGACCCGGTGTCACATATTTGTCCAAAGTGTGTGTGTGGGGCATGTATCTATTTAATTGTGCGCACCAAACCTGCACCAAACCTGTCATTTTGACCATGTGTTGTGGGGACATTTTTTTTTTTCTGGGAACCTGAATTTTTAAAAAAAAAATCCTGTTACTGCAAAAAAAAAACTAGAATAGACAGAACTCTTGTATTTTCTTCGGTTGCTAATGGTTAAGGTTAGGGCTGGGTAGGTGTTAAAAGAGCAGTTCACCCCAAAACAGAAAAAAAAGATATGTTTTAGAGGGGCTCTTGTGTCATCTGTCCATCTAGGTTGTTTACAGTTTTGGAGACATCAACTGTAGGAATGTCAGGCTTCTCTGAAATATGACGAGAGTGAATTAATTCTGTTTAATGTCGGAACCATTTCCCACACCAGAGCTCCGCATACCAGTTGTATCATTGTGCTGATGATATCACCAGAGTACTCCTGCTCAAATGTTCTGTGCAGTGACACAGTTGGTGTGTGGAAGAAAATAGAATGGTAGAATAAAATAGTTCCGACGTTAAATTGCTCGCTAAAAAGTAGATTATATTGGGTAACTGGGTCATGAAACGTTGTGGTTGAATTTTTCAAATGTATTTTTCTGGTGTTTTAACCACCACAGAAAGAATGCAGCTCACTTCCATTATATTCCCGAGAAGAACAACAATTCTACGACCAGTATCTTCAAAACTAGGCAACTCCTAGAAGAGTGACCTAGATGGATGGATTGCACTAAAGGCCCTCTGAAATGTCCTATCTTTTTCAGTTTTGTGGTGAACCGCCCCAGTAAGGTTGTCATTGTTGGGATTAGAGTTTTTCCCCAGAGAAACGAATGGGCGGTCCCCACAAAGATATGATTTCAAACTTGTATGTGTGTCTGTGTGTGTGTGTGCCTGTCAGCCTTGCAGTGGACTGACACCTCATCTAGCACATCCCCTGCCTTGTGCTTCATGCTTCTGGAGAGAAGCTCCAAACTCACCACAACCCCGAACTGGATGTATAGTGATGGATGGGTGGATGGGTGTACTTTGATTGTTCTCAATTTGACATCTCTTAGTGGTTTGTAAGTACGCAGAAAAATGTGTGACGGAAAAAGGAAAATGCTTCAATTCATAATCAATCAGGTAGCTAACATAACAGCTTTTTTTTTTTGCATGATGTGATGGAATTCAACCTTATGGACGCAAACATCAACACGGTCTTGAAGGGCTTATCTCAGATTACAGGAATCTTTTTGGGCCTTGAGGTCATGGGCCCTAGTGTGTCTGGTAAAGAAACTGGCCAAAAACTGAGGTCCCTGTGTTTATTACTGACTGGTAAGTCAGTAAGGTATAGTGGGTTAAGGGGGTAGACTGTTAACCCAAAGCCTGTTGGCTCAAGACCCCAGATGATCTTGGTTCTAAGTAGGGCCTTTTGAGTAAAAATTTTAACCTGAAATGTTCCAGTAAAATATCCAGCTGGGTGAAAAGAAAATGTAATTGCTTTTGAGAATAAGTGCCATTGCCCACATGAAAAGGCAAACATTGCACTGAAGGTAACTCAGTGCCTCACAGATTTATTTAAATTGCTAGTAAATTGTCCAGTACTTACTATGCAAGATAAGCACCTTGCACCTGGATTTACAGAAAACAGTTTCCCTGATTTCGTTGTTCAGTCTACTTAAAGACAAATAATGTGGAATTATTTACATACAACTGGGGGAAATAGAGATCTCCACATAATGTTTCAATATTTTTAGGATTTTTTTGGGGGGCTAAACAGTCAGGTTACCTGGTTCAAAAGGTCTAAATGGATAATAGGACTGTATAATTTTTGTTGTGAATGTTGAGAGCTGGATTTTGCACACTGCCCAGGACATGGAATTGGGTAATTGTAGCTATTAGTGCTTTAGAAATTAACCCATTTTGGGGAAAATAACATTTGGAGCGAATGGGTTCACACCTTGAAATGGTCGTCTCTGACATTGGTTACGTTTTTTTGTCTCATTCTGAGTGCATAGCGTGTTCATTATCTGGAATCGGGCCCCAGGTTAAATTAGGTATACTGGCTTTTCATTTATATTTCTCAAGTTACCGTGGTTGAGCTTAGATCAAATTATCTGTATCTGTACGGGTTTTGTTGCTTAGCCAAAGTCGGCTCTCTTACATTACCAAAGCTTGCATAATTGTACCAGCACAGTGTTTCTCTGTGACTGCTGTCTTAAGTGTGTCTCTGCGTCTTCCTGAAAGGGTGTGTATAGACCTTGTCATGCGCTCTGTTTTCTCTGAACGCCAGACAGTGTCTTTATCATTGGTTGATTGTGCTTGTTTTTGTCATTATTTAATCTGTGCTTCAGTTTTGATAGGTGAGCATCAATGCAGGGTTTAGGTTCAGGGAGCCTTGTTAGGACATAAACTCTCCTCTAGGCAGTCAATTGGAAAATGCTGGTTTTGGAAGAGCTGTGATTGGCTGAGCTGAGGTCTTGGGCCAGACCCCCTCGCCAACATTCCACCAGAGCATCGTCACTTTTCCCAAAATGTGCCATTAAATTTGCGATTCGCTTTCACAACTGAGTTCCTCCCTGAAGTGCAGAAACTGGGCTGTTGGTTATGTTGAGCAAGACTTAGTTGTGAAATATAGTGTTTTTGCACAAAAACGCTCCATTATTAAAGGGTATATGGCAGATGAGTTAATATCGTTAGCAGTACTATTAGCATATGTGTGTCGTCGTGGTTACTTTATTTCACGGCTACAGTTTTCTGGAAATTTCACAATCTGTTATGAGAAGGATTTAATACATTATTTTGTCATGTTTACAGAATATATGGGGTCTTTAAAAGGATGAGGTGTTATTATTGGCTCCTGGAAATGTGCTCCTCCCCTTATTCCTTCAGCCATCGTGATTGGATGACGCAGGGAAGCCACTCCCTTCTCCTTGCCACCAACTTTCCTGCTCTGAAAGTAGCAAGACTCTGAAGGCTGATGTACGTCTGTCAGCCAGCGTGCTGAGGGTGAGTATCTGTTTCTATCTGCACCGTGTCATAATTCCCTGCCACATTTAATCCAATTCTTATCATCTATCATTATGATTGTTAATGGTTTATTAATCACTTATGTATTTGCTTAGCCCGACAATGGAAATAATTCATGTATTTTTTACTTTATATGTATGTTTTTTTTTATTGTCATGTACTTCTTATTCTTGTTGCTTATGTTAGTGTCTGGGCTGTTTTTCAAGCAGTACTTTGCTCAGTTGTACAACAGCTGCGTTGGTCAATTAAAGGGAAGGAAAAAGATAAAAAAAAAAAAAAAAAGTACAAGGTCTACAGTCACCTATCATATTGCTGGATGAGTTTTAAAGAAACATCGGCCGGCGAATGTTTGCTTGAAAGAATGTGGGTAGGGCTTGAATAACTCATTTTAAAGAAATTCAGGTTTGGGTTATGAAAATGCCCCATAACGCGATGCAAAATGTATTTATAAGATGCGTAGGACAGACGGCCAGATAGTGGCCAGGAGACGGAGGGCTGATCACCACTGGAAACAGTCTAAACAGGGTAATCTGTTGGCTAGGGCCCATGGCCACCTCACTCTGCCTCTCGCCTCTGCAGTTTCAGCAGTCTGAAGGATTACTCTGAATTTTCAATTTGTGCAGTTTTTAATAACCGTTAGTTGCTCAGGTGAAGGACTTTAAATAAACAGAGGATTAAGAGGGAGCCAGAGTTAGGGTTTCAGTGTAAGTGAATCCTGGATGTGACCCGGGTAATCGGGCGCTAAATGTCTGTCGTGCATTTCCCATGCAGAACTGTGCCTTCTAACATCGAGGAGCCTATGGCTGAGCTTTGGAGAAGGCTATCCTGTCGAATTCAGGGGGGCAGTGTCTAAAACGGGCCCCACCCCACCCTTCAGATTTACACTACCAGCATAAACACGCACACAACACATCCTGCCAGGCCCTCGAACCCGGAGCCATGGCGGACGCCATTCAGATGCAATTCACCATCGTGGATTACGTGATCTTCGCCATCCTCCTGGTGGCCTCAGTGGGCATCGGACTCTTCTACGCCTTCTCCGGGGGTCGCCAACGCACCACGCAGGAGTTCCTGCTGGCTGATCGCAGCATGAGCTGCCTGCCAGTCTCGCTCTCCTTGCTGGCCACCTTCCAGTCAGCTGTGGCCATTCTGGGTGCCCCCTCAGAGATCTATGCCAATGGCACGCAGTACTGGTTCCTGGGCTGTTCCTACTTCCTGGGTCTTCTCATTCCGGCCCACGTCTTCATCCCTGTCTTCTACAGGCTCCGCCTCACCAGTGCCTATCAGGTGTGGAACATGAAGGGGATGGGGCATGTGGTCATGTGACTTGTGGATTTCCTGTTTTATATCCTTTTGTTACGACTCCATGATTACAAGGTTATGCTATAATTATGGCATAATACCAGAGGGGATTTGTAGGAATGATGGAGGAGGATAATGTCCATGTTCTCTGTGTGCTTTCTGTGAACATTAACCTACTCTGTTGTGGAAACGCATCCCCTTTCCAAAATAGCTGGAAGATTTTCAGAATGGTGAAGTTTTCCTTAAAGCTTTTACGTAAGATTTTATATATTGAACCATACATTTTTTCGAGGTGATAAATCTTTTATTTACCCTCACTACGAAAACAAATAAACATTATATAATATATAATATATATATTTTTTTTTTAGTAGGACTGATTTCTTTAGCCCCAGAGTATTGCGGCTCCTGTGGCTTAAGTAGTGCATTGTGCTCACAACACAAAGGTCATAGATTCAAATCCCAAAGAACACACATAATTTTGTGACACCTCTACTATAAGTTGCAACATGGTCCATGTTGGATGATTTAACTATTTGTTGTTCATTGGTGTGTAGCCTGGTGCTTATCAGAAAACTAAAAGTGTGTGTGTGTGTTTGTGTTGATGGTCATGGATGCAAAATGGCCTTGAGACTTCAATATTGAGACAAAAGAGTTAAGAAGTGACTTATTGGAGCGCTCAACCTTTGGCTCTGATATTAAGTGAGCTGTTTTGAACCCCCCCCCCTCCCCCTCCCTCTGCAGTACCTCGAGCTGCGTTTCAGCAAAGCCGTGCGGATCTGTGGCACCGTGACCTTCATCTTTCAGATGGTGAGTGCCCTGGCCGTCGGAGTTCCCTCCCTGGGGGCCCCGTGGTGAGTGCTCTGGCCGTCGGAGTTCCCTCCCCGGGGGCCCCCGTGGCTAAAGCCTCTGGCAGCATCACGGCCGTTGTGCGTGTCCCTTTGGCAGGTCTGGTCCTCCACTCCCGGCCTTTGGTCTCAGTGCAGAGGGTTACCAGCATGAGCCGCAGTGTAGCCAGGAGCCAGGCTCCGTTTCTGTACCGGTTCTTCATATATTGGAGCAAGAGTCACACGACATCGTCCAGCAAAGCAAGGACCTAAGAAGTCAATCATTCAAACTGACAAGTGCAGCATTATACATACATCATGTCAACCCCGTAGACCTTGTAGGTCATTATTTCATTCATTATTTTCTTGACATGCTGAGTCAGTCTACGTAGTCTACACCATCGACCTTAATGAAGGCGTTGTGTGGTGTGGACTGCGTGAGGGTTTGCCCTGGTGACCTTGGGCTGACCCCTTATTCATGAATCCTGATTGTGCTCGCTGTGTGGAAGGCGCTTATGTAACCCGGCTAACATGGGCAGCGGCCGCTCGCCTGCACTCATGTACTGATCCGGGAGAGAGGAACAGAAATAGATATGTGTCAGAGGTGCTGTTCTTTTACCTGCTCGACTATGTACACGATCTGTCCAGTCGGAGTCTGAGCGCAGGTGGCAGAGCGTGTTGGGTAATAAGGGTTATTCCCAGTCATGTGTTAATTTCGGGGCGCTCTCAGACTTACTCGGTCACGTACATTGGCAAACGCTACGGGCACTTTTATTCCGATTGGCTCGCTTGCATGCAGTTTGACCTCTTAAAAGGTACAACAGCAGAGCCCACTTGGAGTAATACCAGGTATGCTCCAATTTTAAGTCAAGATGTGGCATTAGTTGACACAAGTGAAGACCTTAAATCACCTTGTGCCGTTCTCTAATGGTTAACTGAGCTCTCCTAAGTGGTAAAAAGATAAAAATGGTAAAATGCATCGCGTTCATTGAAGAGCCCAAATATTAAACACTGGATAAAAACAATTCTAATTAGTTTGCCTCTAGAAATTGTTACATGCATTATGAGAGCTAAACTAAAAACATTTGAGAATGCATGGAGACCATTCTTGGAATATGTGAAAAAGCAACACATTTTATGGACAATCAATGGCCACTAAGAATATATTTATTTTCTGCACTTTAAAATGCATGAATGATTTTTGCAGTTCTGCTCTACCTGGGTGTCACATGAGAAAAGGTGTTTCTTGTCTCTTTTTCTTTTGCATTTTGTTGATGTTCATGTTTGTTTTCAAATAATTTTTAAAGTTTTAAGTTTGACATAGTGCAGTATCTGGCATCATTTATCATTTGTGTATGCACTGTATGTTTTTTATTCTTGCCTGTTTAAGAATCAAACAAAAATATTGTTAAATCGAGCCCTTGTGGAGCCAGGTCTGGGTCTGACACACTCCTCCCCCCCCACTGCCCCCTGCTGCCCCCTGCAGGTTGTCTACATGGGTGTGGTCCTGTACGCCCCTGCACTGGCCCTTAATGCAGGTAACGAACGCCACAGACACTGCAGCAGCAGAAAATGAGACATGTTCGAAACTTTCAGTCAAAAACTTTGTGTGTGTTAATCACTATACCCCCCTGCTGCAATGTCAAAGTTCTCCTGCAAACCCCTTGCCAATGTGCAGAATCATGTGGTTGTTTTACAGGGTTTCACTTGAGTATCGGGAAAATAAATAGTAAAAATAGTAAAGAAAATCTGTGTGTTATTTTGTCCTATCAAAGACTGCTGTAATTTGTCTTGCATTTCTGTCTAACCTATATCGTTTTTCTGTCTTAAGTTACTGCTGGTATTTTGTTTGCTTTGTACTGTTTTCCTGCAGTTACTGGATTTCATCTCTGGGGGGCAGTGCTGGCCATGGGTCTTGTTTGTACTCTGTACACAACACTGGTGAGCTTTTCTACCTTTTCTGAGCCTCTTTGTGCTTACAGTTTGGTTCATGTTACCTACACTGCTGGAAATTTTTAACTGCATTGTCTCTGTTACTCCCCCCCCCCCTCCCAAATGTAAGCACAGTGGCTTGGATTAGCTGATATGGTTGTTTTAAAGTTCATTATCTCTACTGTGGAACAAGTCATTTATCTGTGTGTTTCTGGGAGAAATTCGGGGTTATCTGTAAACTATAATATTAGGTTTAGTTATAGATCAACCAGTCATTAACAAATTGGCAGCGCTGTATAGTATGTTTTCTGGGTGTTTAGCTTTCCCCAAAGCAATTGGTCGGGTACATGAAGTCCATGTGTGTGTGTTCGGCTTCCACTGCGATGTGCCTTATTGCATTTTGTTCACCGCAGGGTGGGCTGAAGGCCGTGATCTGGACCGACGTGTTCCAGACTGTGGTTATGTTCGCGGGCCAGCTGGCGGTCATAGTGGTGGGGGCCCATCAGGCCGGGGGCATCGCTGAGGTCTGGAGGAAGGCCCAGAATGGGAGCCGCATAGCTGGCCTGGAGTAAGTATCCCAGTGGCTCTCACGAGTCCCATCTCCCCCATGTACTCCTCATGCTCTTGGCACATTTTTACTTGCACGAAAATGTTCTGAGCACAGAATGAAAAGTTATTGGTTCCGAGAGAACCAATCAGATCTTGGTCAGATGTCAAGCAGACAGATGTCAGACAATCAGATGTCTTGATCCTGCCTCCTCTAGCTGATTGGACCCGCCTCCTTTATAATCTGATTGGTTACGCCCTCAGAGCATTTTTGTTTAAATAAAAATCCAACAAGCACTTTTCACCCTTTACAAAATTCAGTTTTTTTTTTTTTTAAAGAAAGGTGTTCAGACCTTTCCTGTGTTGTTCCATTTTATAACATTACACAACCCCAAGGGGATTGACTGTTTCTCGGAACCATGCTGGACCTCGGTGCCATTTGCTGTAACTGAAGAAGAAGCTGATTCGCTGTGGCCGTGGGGAATGTGATGGGAATGAGCGTTGCAGCCGCATTGTGTCTCCCCCCCGCAGTTTGAACCCTGACCCTTTGGAGAGGCACACCTTCTGGACGCTGGGAGTGGGTGGGATCTTCCTCATGCTGGCTCTGTATGGGGTGAACCAGGCCCAAGTGCAAAGATACCTCAGCTCCCGCACTGAGAAGGAGGCCATCATGTGAGTACTGTGCCCCCCCCCTTCCCCCCGCACCCCGTCTCGTAATATTACCCAAGCCCTTTTGTTGAAGTAACAATTCCTGTTCCCTGGAGGGTGTCTCATTGACTGTGAGGTTATAAAAGACTCATCGGGACAGTGTTTCTCAAAGCAGTCCTCTGAAACCCCCAGACAGTCCATGTGTTTTTTTTTTTGGGAGTTGAGCAGAAATGTGGGCCTTCTTGGGACTCCCCCAGGACTGGGTTAGGTGTAAGTGACAGTTATACCTGACACAGACCTGCTCGGATCAAAATCTTCTCAGCACAGAACATAAGCTTTGGCTCGCTTAAATGTACTTTCAACCTGTGTTTACAAGAATCTTCCTAGTCTTTGTATAAAGGAACGTTCATTCTTATTCGTTCAATCTGTCTGGTTTGTATAACAGTTAGCTGCGACTTGTAAAAATCCTATTTCGTCATCGGTGTATGAATGTGTGTGTGGATGGGTAAATGTGAAGCATGAATTAAGCACTTTGAGTATTCGTAGGAGTAAAAAAGCACTATATAAATGCAGTCCATATATTTTGAAATATATCTGTGTATCTGACAACCAAGGAAGGTTCCTGTACTCATTATTCATGATCTGTTCTTGAATGCGATCTTGAATCTGCTACACGCTCCCGTACTGCAGGAGTGTCTTCCTGAGTCTTCAGCCGTCTCCTTCCATCGCTCTGTCCAGGTCCTGCTATGTGGTCTTTCCCTGCCAGCAGATCGTCCTGGCGCTGGGCTGCCTCATGGGCCTGGTGATGTTTGCTCGTTATGGTGAGGACAGCCCCTTGGACAAGGGGTACGTTCATTCAAATGACCAGGTGAGTCCCAGAGGCTTGGCTGAAGCCATGAGACATTGTGGGCTTCTTTGTTCTGCCCGTGCAAAGTGGTTGGGAGAAGCAAGAGTCCTTGACCTATGATGATCTCCCACCCTTGATAAATAATCCGTCTTTAATTTTGACCTATTCCTACCTTCAGTTTCTGAGAACTAAACTTATAAAATATTTAGCAAGAACTTCTTTTTGAATCATAGCTAAATGTATTTGTTCCTGACGGCAATATTAATCAGGTGGTTCTGTGCCTAGCCGCTTTAAAAAAAAACGTCTGTACTGTAGGTGAAGAGTGTAAATGTTCTAGAAAGGGGTTAGCTATGCTGTTATGTATCCTTCTCTCCTGCAGATGGTGCTATACTTTGTCATGGACGTGCTGCAAGACCTGCCTGGCCTGCCTGGACTCTTTGTTGCCTGCTTGTTCAGCGGAGCCCTCAGGTACAACCCCATTAACAATAAACCTGCATCGGAACTGTATAGGTCAGAGAAAATTTGGTATTTAAACAAAAAAACCTATATCACGTTACATACTCACTGTAATGGACTCATTTAAAACTCTTCTCAGTGACCAGTGGGGGGTGCTGTGACCCAGTGTTGCCACATCTGTGTTACCCTCCCTCCGCAGCACGATCTCGTCTGCCTTCAACTCCCTGGCCACAGTGACCATGGAGGACCTGATAAAGCCCCACTTCCCCGCGATGACGGAGACCAGGGCAACGCTGCTGTCCAAGGGTCTCGGTCAGCACTGGTTCTTTCTCCCAGTTTAGCGCCATCCATGTTTGTTCAGCATCTGCAGCAAGGAGCCTCCTGGGAATTAAACCTACAATATCGAGTCCTAAATTAATTTCCTTAACCTCGACAATGGCAGATGCCCAAAATATTGCTTAGTAGTCTGTACACAGCTCTGCTTGACGGCCACCTGACATTCCCAATTGAGCCGTTAAGTTACACTTAATTGGCTGGCATGTCCTTAATTATTGGGCTGTCTGATAATGCTTAGTAACATACTCTATGGACTATGGAACTTCACTGCTACGGACCTCTTGGCAAATGTGACTATAGTGATGATGTTTCCCATCTGTGTTATGGTTACTTAGACCTATTGTGTTTTGCCAGTATGTTAAACTGTAAGCCTTCTTTTCTTTCAGTTACTACTTGCTGTTTGCCCTCTGACCTTTTGTTAACGAGTTTTCCATCTAGAAATATGATGAAGTGGATCAGTTTTGTTATGACAGATCTTTCCCTTCTGGGACTGGAACGCGAAGCTAAGCCTCCCTTTCTCCTTCCCCTGTGCTGGTGCAGCTTTGTCCTACGGGCTGGTGTGTCTTGCCATGGCGTACATAGCCTCCCAGATGGGATCTGTACTGCAGGTAAGATGACCGTCGGATGGCCGACCCACCTCTGGGTGCAGCGAGTAGCATGTGTTCCTCTACCTCCTGCCTGCTTAGGAATCCTCCTGTTCTTCATCATGTACCTTCCTCTGGTCCTTGCCAGAGCATGGAAACTAAAACATAACGGTGGCATTAAAACTGAAATAAAATTTCTCCCTCCCTTCCCCACCCCACGGCTTCATCTGCCAGGCGGCGCTCAGTATTTTTGGGATGGTGGGGGGTCCACTTCTCGGCCTTTTCTGTCTTGGAATGTTCTTCCCATGGGCAAACTCTGTGGTAAGTGCTTTCTGGTCAGCTGTTGAACTGTTGAAAGTCTTTTTTTTCCTCATTGGCCGGGATGCAAAGTGGTTCAGTTATCTTTCAGCTGGCCGACAATGCGTCCTCGTGAAGGAAACGGCTACAACGAAGTGATTAGGAGCCAAAATGAACAAAAATTAGTGTTGAAATTTCAGACTTATGGGTCTGAAGACCAGCCGTGTTCTCGAAATTAGTGACTGCGGTGCGTCAATTCCGAACTGACCTCGTAGCTGTGATCCTCCCTAGGGTGCCATAGCTGGGCTGGTGGCGGGTCTGGCCATGGCCTTCTGGATCGGCATCGGCAGCTTCTTGGCCCGCTCCCAGCCAGCCCCTTCACCAACTCTCGTGCCCGGCGCCGGCAACCTCACCTCGATCATCACTGCTGTCGCAGCGAAATCCAGGCAAGGGTTAAGGAACTATCTACGGTTAGAAAAATGCCAAATTATAAACCCGTTAACTGAATTGTAAGAAGCTATTTTGGCAAAAATCGTTAGCAATTGTGTTAATAGGCGCATTGTTCTAGAAATAAAAAGCATTGTAAAGCATGTTCACCAATAAGCATTGTAAAGTCCGCAGCTCTTAGCCTGCGATGTGTGCTATGGCCGGTATTCCCGATGATCCCTGAAAGGTGTTTCTTCTGGAGCAGGCCGACGGGGGTCCGAGCCTTATACTCTCTGTCGTACATGTGGTACAGCGTGCACAACTCCACCACTGTGGTTGTGGTCGGCCTGATCGTCAGCCTGCTCACGGGTAAGCCCTACCTGTCCATCCACCCCAAGCTGCTCCCCCTACCCCCGTTTAGATAACCACACCCACCACCCTCGCCGCACTGTACTGCCACCCATCAAAAAGCACACCGTCCTCGGAGCGCGCCCTCAGGACACACACGGCAGACGGGAGGATGCCGTCCCGCTCAGCGGATACTAATGTGCTCTGGTCCAGGTCCCATGAAGGAGAAGGACGTTGCTCCTGGCACGGTCTACCCTGTGCTGGGTAATCTGCTCTTCTTCCTGCCTGAACGCTACAAGGAAAAGCTGTGCTGTGTGACGCCGCTGCAGCCGAGGTCACCGCCCGGACAGGTTTGTCCCCCGGACTCCCACGACTCAGTTTCCATCTCATTGAAGAAACTTAAAGGAACTTCTGGAGATGTCGTGACACCACGCTTGTGAATTTGGACTCAACCTAGCAAACGGTATGAGGATTTAAGACCGGGCCGTCGATGACGGAAGGTGTGTCTGTCTTTTTGTGTCTCAGTCGAAGGCAATAGATACACAGCCTTACCAGATGGGCCAAAAGGAGAGCAATGGAATGATCTGCTGCGAGAAGGTAGACAGGATTGAGGAGGAAGACGAAGAGCTGTCGAAGGAGGAAACTACCATTCCTACCTGCGACATAACCCAGGTTCTGGAGACAGCATTGTAATATCAACCCCTCCCCCCTTCCCTCCCCCCCGACCTACTTGCATAAACGTTCTGGCAAGAAAGACAGCCAATCGTGTGTTTGAGCCGCGAAGACGCTCCACGGTTGTCCGCGGGGAGCTGAAATGCAGTCAAGTGCTGTTGTCACCAGTATTTTCATACCGTCCTTGTAATTCACGAATATGCATCAGTCACTGTGGAGAAAGATTGAGTTAGTTCTAGAACCCCACTGTAGAACATCGTAGACCTTGAACTTCATGCAGGTTATTGGCATTGAATCCACCGAAGAACTGCATTGTAGTTCGAAGCATCAACTATTAACATAATGATAAAAAAAAAAAAAGATGCTCTGAGATGTGCCATTTATGAGCAAAGTCCAGAGTGTGAGATCCTGGAGAACATTGTCTGCTCCTGCAGATACTCTCCAAGTGGAGGAACATATTTTGCTTTGGCTTTATAGATTCTGGGATGAACAAAGCTGATTACTCTGGACCTTCAACGGACCTGTTTTGAAAAGGTTCCTCAGAGGTCAGGAGTTTCACGTGGTTAACGGAGAGCAAAGATTGTGTTAGACAAAGGGTCACTGTGGGCTTGGGCTTTAATACTCACTACCAGTGTCCCCAGTATGGTTAATGCAAGGAACCGGAGTTCCCAGTATGACTAAGGTTGGGTTTGTGTCGTTTGTGGTCGTTTTAGTTTTTCATTTTGTTAATATGATTACATCAAGGACATGTAGAAAAGCACAGAAAAAAGCAGAAAAACACTACTGTCCTTGTGAAAGTTTGAATATCTTGTTTGTATGAATTATCTAGATCCAGCAGTCCTGGAAAGTACAGAGTTCATCAGTGCCTGGTCTTCACAGGAAATCTTATACAACTATATTTGACAAAGCGTTCTTTCGCGTGTGAGTGCAGAAGCTGAGTAACTGTACCGGTTTATACTGCATATGTAATGATGTTTTGCGTGGTTTGTAGAAGAACGTGTTTAAGTCTGATGGTTTCCTTTAATTTCATGAAGCATTCTGTGAAAACGGCTCTTTGAGCGTTTTCTGTGTATGTCATACTACATCTGTGTGTCATAAGAAACCATCATTTTAAATGTCAAACTCGTGCTTTTTATTAGACTTGTCTTTTTTTTAGATATTGATGTACTTGAGTAATTGTGTTAGATATCGTGTAAGTTGAAGTGAATGAGTGCTAGAAGTTCCAATTAATGTTATGTCTGTAATTAACGTCAGCAGTTTCTTGATGCATTTTTAAGGTGAATTGGTTAATTTTAATGGATCTCCTCTAAGCAGTCTCTCTTGTTTTGGTCCATGTTCAGGCATTGTGGGGAGGGCTCTGGCTTTCTTGGACGCAGGTTCGTGAGAGAGCCGTCTCACTCGGTCACGCCTCCTGAACTTAAGCCATATTATCTGGTTAGTGACCCTTGGCTGTGTGTGATCGCTTGTGTGTGTACCCCGAGGCTTCATTTCCTTGAGGCCGACACCCTGTCACAGAAGTCTGTGCCGCGTTTATGCGACAGCGTCGATCGTCCCCCTCAGCAGGCTCAGACGACCTTGTGGTTGTCACTTGGTTATTGATTTCCCTGTGAATCAATTATGATAAGAGTTGAGAGTTGAGGTGGAACTACAGTCGGATCATCTTTTGATGTAGTTTGGAGCGCTGTTGTGTGTGTGTGTGTGTGTGTGTGTGTGTGTGTGTGGGGGGGGGGGGGCGTGCCTGCGTAGTGTGTTTTGTGTTGGGTGGTGTGGTGTTGGGTGTGTGGGGGGGGGGGGTGTGTGGTGGGGTGGGGGGGGGGGGGGGGGGGGGGGGGGGGTAGCGCTTTTATCAGTCATGGTGCGTCTTTCTCAATGTTCTGTCTGTGTTGGCAGCTTCCTCAACGTTCAGGACATCCAGAATAATCTGGTTTGCTTTACTCATGTTCCCCAAAGACCATTTCAGTACTAGTGCTCTGAGTTTCAGATCGAATAAGCATCAGTTGTTGGACTCGGTTGTAACAGTCCTTTTAAAGTGTATTGTTATAAAGTAACCATTGAAAATTCTATTTTATTAATGGGGGAAAAATGTTGTATGTTGGATAACGGGACCGTTAACCTGACTATTTGTCCATGCCTGGAATAACTTGAAGCCCTTAAGTTAGTAAATGGTACTGTTTACCATTGGGGTGGTTTTTCTTCAGACCCTGTGGAGTCTGTGTGTAAAGCATGACAAGGCCACTTCTTGTGAAGGACTGTACGTGCAACATGCGCTCAATGCCTGACCCGCATGTGGGGATATTTTTGATTTTTGACGACAGAGATTTGATCGGCTGTCGTATCACAACGGAAAGCGGCTGCACCCTTTATTATTGCAACTGTGCTGGACAATTATCAGTACTTCATTTATTTTTGCTTTAGAGTGTGAAGTAGTTCAGAAATATTTACACATATAAACTGTCGAACAAATTAACATGGCTTCTGGAAGATAATAATGGCATATGCGTGTGACATTGTGCCATGCGTCCTATCATGCATTCCGAAAATTGGTTGCGTGTCTCTTTTTTTTTCCAGCCGTGCCTTTATTTCACCTTGTTCATTCACTGCTGCTGCATAAGTACAGAGAACTGATCAGATTCCACACATTGTATATTTTTGTAGCTGCCCCCTAGTGGTGGGCCGACAGTGAATACATATCCTAGTACATTCATGCACGGTAAGCAACTGGTGAAATGATACAAAAACATAACTAGAAAGGTGAGGGTATTTGTGTCGATGAGCTACGTGATGGATGTGACTGACCTTCACTGAGAGGCACGATGGAAACGTCGACAGTGGCCATTTGGTAAATTAATCGTTTGTAAAAATGGAAATCTATGAATTTGATTTATAATTATTTGTGACCTTTTTCAAAAAATAAATATAAATGTGATTTTCCCTGCGTGCATTTGTTTATTTATTTATTCTGCAATACTTTGTCGGGATTCTGTTTTTTGTACGATTTTTGCTCGTGCGTAATGATTGCATGAAAAGAATTAAATGGTTGAACTTACTCAATCTCTCCCGTTGATCGATCCATCGGCAGCAATAAGTCTTACTGGTCTGTGACATTTTTTGCATGTTTTTATGGTCACACTATGGCCGGTCTTGTGTGATACGTGTAGCAGGGCCTTCCCTGAATGCGATTGTCCGGTTTGCCCAGAGGAGGAACTGTGAGCTGGCACACGGTGGCTGGGTCACCCGCAGAGCCGGGCTGTGGCTGGACGTTGCCAGGTTCAGGAAGTGCACCATCGGCACTCGACGGTACCAAGTGGCCATTTGGACCTGCCTTACACTTACCAGTCATAGCTGTTTGGACCATGGAATTTTTACATGTTGGTAATAAAATGAAAAGACCATTTATAGCCAAGCTTGGAAGGCAAAGGTATTCCCACACACAGCCAGACACAGACATACAGCATTCTCTAAGCCCCCCCCCCCCCATGAACTTAAAGCGCCAAATTAGATCGTTTCCCGGCGGACGAATGTCTCCCCCAACGGCGAGGGTGGTGATGTGCGCCCCACTTTT
>JAABNY020000038.1:7364997-7375665 GCA_015164015.2 Brevimyrus niger
AAAAAAAATAAAAAAATATGAAGAAAAAAAAAAAGAAGGGGAGACAAAAAAGAAAAAAAAAAAAGAAAAACAAGGATAGTGGAGCGGGGGGGGGGGGGGGGGGGGGGGGGGGGGGGTTGTTTTTAGAGAATTCTAATGTTAAGAGAGCATTCCCTACAGTTATCATCATCTACATGACTTTAAATGTCATCATTTAGTAATCAAATCAAGTTCTTCAAGTAGGCACATGTGTATACATGACTTTAAAGTTAACGTGTGTTTTTTTGTAAGACAAGAATTATTTTAAGTCAACAGAATAAGCAAAAGTCTTTTTTTTTTTTTTTTTAAAAAAAAAGAAGCTTAACTACCCTATACAACAGAAGACACCCAGATCTCCTTAATATATCGCAGTATAACTATACAGAAAGCTCACGTGAAAAACGGCACAAGGTAAGAAATAATTTGGACACCCATTGAAAACCCTTCGGCGCAGGACTGAAATATCAACGTTAATTAGCTCACCACTGCGTCGTCGGTAACTTTCATACAAAGATTGCCATCACAATGGCGATATTTCAACACCACCCGGACCTGAATGAAAACAAAAAATGAATGTCATCAATACAGACTGATCCATACTTCAGTCGACAATACAGTAGTATCGAGTAACATTAAACGAATATCTATTGTCGACGACCAAACCACACGGCGGGCCAGAAAACTAACATCCACATTTTAATGGCCCACGACATTACCCTATTACTTGAACGAGAAACCGGCATGACTAGCTTTGTAATATCTTCCATGTAAAGCTTTTACCTAGCGGCTTAACAGAGCACATGAACATGACGCTGAAATCAGTTTTTCCTACAGCTCGCCAACTTAAATTGTAGGTAAGGCTCTAGCAAAGAGCAATTCTAGACATTAGCCGGCTCACTAAAGTTAAGTAACCCTGTGCACCACGTAACACGAATTTATACAGCTCATCCAAGACTCGCGTGCACCCCCAGCATCACTTTAAACGCAATCAACAAGATCAAAACCACTCAAATCTTAAACCACTGCACTCATATCTAACGTCGTTTACCTTCATTGGATCTGTCAAATAGAGCTTCTCCGCGGCTCGGGAAAACTCTTCCCAAGACTGATAATAAGGCATACCTCGGGCGAATTTAAAGTATTCAAACGAATTACAAACGTAGACTTTCGCGTTTGTTAAACATGCACTCGACTCAAAACCACATCAGCAAACTGAGGGACCGGGACGGTCAAGATTAAACCTGAAAAACGATTGGACGAATTTGTGTCTAACCAATCACAACAGGCAATACTACATTTTTTCGGAGGATTAAGGTTTGAGTAAAATGAACAAGAAGTCGAATACTGCCATCTACTGGGATGGAGTGCAAAACTCTTAATTAAATTCGTTTAATCGTAAAGCAAATATTCCTCTTCTGATAATATTAATCGAGCATTATCGATGCGGCTGTCTTGTGTTCTGAAGTGTTCTGAAGTTTTGCATAAGGCAACAGTAGTTTCTTTAATGGTTTATGGCTGTCAAATTACAAGGACGAATAAGCTGGTATAAAAAAATGAATGAATGAATGAATGAATGAATGAATGAATGAATGAACGAACGAAGCCAAGCGTATTGCTACTAAAACAAAACTAATTTAATTAATGGAATATCCATTGCGTTGATTGTTTTAAAGTTTCTGTATTCCCCACTGTGATGAGTTTCTACACAGAGTTTCCTCTGTTCCCCAATGTGCAGAAGTTGGGGGAAGTCAGTAGATTTCGCCGTTCTCGGGGTCGATCTCCTGGTCCGGATTACATTGTGTTCCGGACCGCATTCCGCCATTCGAGTACCGATGGCGCTCTACACTAACTCTACAGGTGCATTAGTTTGATATATTATTGATACATTTAATTCCTGCTTTCTGGTCCTGAAGGGTCAGTAACACCCTGCTCAAACACACATTTTTCACCCCAATAGTCCATTAGCAGATTTCATAGGTGTGTTTGAGCTGGGAACTCTGCACACTGTGTAGCAGACGGACCCTGATTGGGATCAAATGCATTAAAAATGGAATTTTTATTTTTGCAATTGGATCTAATGCGCATCTTGCAAGTGAAACCACTGGTGGGTTCTGAAAATAACATTTCACACCATATTGAAGCCCCAGAACCTATAAGCTGTTTTTGCCATAGGCAATGCATGTACCTTTCGGCTTCTTTTGAACAGAGTCTGACTCTTTGTATCACTTTACTTCAAAGAAAGTATTTTAAGTGCAATAAACAAACATACATTCTAACCTGGCCACAGAAGGCTACTTAAGTGTTTATTTTTTGTTGTTAACTTTATGACCAAGTTCCACATTAACCAAAACCCCATTTCCCTGAATCACCAAGTAAATAGACAGTGACACTTACTTAATATGGCCATAATCAATGTCAATAATTTATAATATATAAATATTTAATAATTTGCTGTACTAAAAATAAAACTTGCCCCTACACACAGCAGATAATCATCCACATATCCATGAATTTCTCACACAAGATTAAATCTGGTTTCCGGCCAATTGATATGAAGCATAAAAAGTTGAGATTATAGCACACTGCGACTATGTAATGAGTAAGTGGCTATGGGGGACAGAAGAATGAATAAACATAAACAGAAAAGTCTGAAAAATATAGAACTTTTGGGATGGAACTGGCTGTGTTTTTCTTTCCCTGGGGGGGCAGTGTTATCTAATTGAACTGCATATCATTGCACTGATAAAGAAGATAAATCCTTTATTTTCCAAGGTACATTGGGATTCTTACCCCATAGCTTGGGGGACACAGCACAGGGTCAGCCAATATGTGGCAACCCCAGAGCTGGGGGTTAAGGGTCCTGCTCAAGGTCACACAGACATGTGACTATTCTGCCAAGGCCAGGGCTTGAACCAGGTGTCATTCCAAGCAGGGGCACAGAGGCTTACTCAGCTCCTCCATACATGGGAAAACTAAGGAACCCAGAAGAATCAATGGAACACGGGGAGAAGGTGCAAAGCCCTTAGGCTGGAGGTGTCAGCTGGCCCAGATTAACCATATGGACATTTAGGGAGGCGCCCAGAGGCATCGAACTGGGGGACACCCCTCCTCCTGGGACCCCCAGCCCCTAATCTCATCCATGAATGTCTTTTCACAAATTAATGTGAATTCATATCTAATATTTAATATGACTGTAAATTGCTCTTTTAATTTGGCACTCACTGAAAAGCTTATTAATGTTTTCCTTGCATTACATACATTTCTGAATTTCGTGAGCCACCAATCAGCTTTGTTATTAAGGGTATGTAAGTACAGTAAGGGTATGTCCCTACCAATATTTGGGGAAGTATAGTGTGTGTTTAGGGGGGTGAAGGGGTTTGGGGCTGAATAGGCCCCCTATCAGTGCTGAAAGCAAACCTATGCTATGAAAACTGTAAAAATCCCTTTAAGTTCCTTAAACATTATATGTGATCGGGCATCACATGATTCAGTGGGTAGCGCACACAGGTCAATGGAGGCTAACACCTCCAAGACCGGGAGTTTAAATCACTTCTCTGAATGGGAGGAGTTTGGATGTCGTTTTGAAGCTTGGCTGTACTTCGAAGGCCTGGCGCCCTGTCCAGTGTATTATTTTGCCTGAGATCCAATATCACTGCAACCACGCACCATAGACAATTATTCTTCCAGCAGGTGGCGCCAAATCCATTAATAATACTTAATCTATGACAAACTACACATCCTTGCTTGGGCGGGGCGGGGCGGGGTGGGGGTTATAATGCTTTGTAATATATGGAGTTGATAAAATGAAGTGCTTGTTAGGATCTGGCTCTAGTAACGTTACATGGGCATCTTTATTAGCACTGACTGAAACTGCCTCACTTTAGGATCATGGACAAAATACAAACATTTGACAAGAGAGATTATAGCCAAATGCTCTTTTTGTCAAAGTCTAACTTCTTTCTCTAAAAAAGATTTGCTGTTTCAAGGGCCAAACGCGACAGGAATGCATTGCATGTGACTCACATAATTGAAGTGTCCTTCCTCAGAGTCCATGGAGTTCAGGTTTCCTCCCACAATGCAACAAGGTAACTGTGCACTTTGCGAGGCCTATTATGTCAATGTGTGTCTTTGTGTCGCTGCATAACAGAATGGTGTTCCTTATCTCTGGGTCTTCAGCACTGGATACTGCATTGCTGGAAATGGATGAATGGACAATCAAATGCATTTATTTTTTTATATTTTAACTATCCTGATGACTAAGCTCATTTTCCTTATGACGTTTATAGTTCACAGTTTCTTTAGAAAACTGTTTACATAAATTTATGTGTTTAATATTAACATCCTTCACTAAAATGACCTATATTGCTTTGTATTGGTATTTTTCATTTATATAAATTATTGATTCGTTTTTACATAATATATATTTTTTTGGACACTTTTGATTATTACAAAGAAACTCTGTGAACTATCATACAGTTAATGAGGATAATCGATTCATCTATTCTGTCAAAGTTAATATTAGATGACACTGAGTCTCCTTGACATAAAGTGCGTGACAGAGATATTGAATAATTATTTGCACGGGTCACTTTCATTCTTCCTTGTTGGCAAACAGTACACGGCCATCGCAACCTCTATCATATTAACAGTTCCTATGCGAAACATGGAACATTTTTAAGACGATTTTGTTGTCGAAACACAAGGGAATGGCGTACAGTGAGAGGATAGATTAGTGATAACTTATGGGTGATACACAAAAACACACAAAGGAGATGAAGAATAGGTCCGCGACGTGGCGCGTCGGACCAACTCTTCCCACGGCGTAGAGCGATTTAAATCGTCCAGTCGATCTAAAATCGACTTAGACTGTCGGACTGGGGTGGACAGGGACGGGACGGCAACGGGGGTGTGGAGGTCCTCTTACGTAGCGTACGTGCGCAGGCGCCGCTGTGAATAGCCGTGCGTCAGCGCAGTTTCTGGACACGGGGGATCCCGGCGGCACGTTGCCGCCGCTGCTGGAAGCGATCGGCGTCTTTGAGCGGAGAAAAAGGAGCCCTACGCTGCGTCTTTGCATTTATCCCACTGAATCACACATAACGGGAGTGGGATGCTTTGGAACATGTAGGGGGATCGGGGCTTTTTTCCCTTCGTTTGTTTTTTTTCGTTTTGTTTATTTTTCTTTTTCTTTTTACTTTGTTGGATTTGCCCGTGCTCTTTCTGCCTCTCCCTCGCTCTTCTCCCATTGATATTTTAGGGCAATTTCTGTTAGATCGTTGGAAAGAGTGTGAACTTTCTTCAAACTGAAAATCAAAGTCTGGTCGTTTTGAGGGAAGCCGCTGCGTCTTATTTGCTGGAGAAAACGATTACCATCATGAGGTAAGAGGCCAGGTCCCCCTTTTTTGATTAAATGATTATGTCCAGCAAAATTTATTTTATTTCTATTTGTCTGGGTCCTTAGTGGCACATACGTGTCTGCATAAAGCGGGTTTGAAGCAGACCTCATATGTGAATTACACAATGGATGTGCATCCTCATAGAAGCTATAAATGAGAATTAAATGCTTTTTACAAGGTGAATCCGAGCGCCGTCGACCCTGTGAGGATTTACTGGCTCTCTTGCTTTTTTTGTGCGAGCCGACGCCGGTGGGGGCTTCTGTGTTTTTTTTTCCCACAGTCTTTATCCGCATCGTCTAAATGTACCCAATTTATTAAGAATAAGCGACTTGCCGTGAATTTTAACTTGATGTCTGACGAGGCGTGAGTAGCAAACCCGGCTCCATTATGTAGCCCCCTAACATTTGGCCAGTTGTTGCAATGCAGTACTGTTGGTGGAATCGATAAACACGAGTAAAACGAGTGGCAAAAGCCTTTGGGGGTTCGAAACGGACATAAAATCTGTTCTGATGCGCTGACGTGGTGCTGTGGATATAGCGGAAAGATGCCGATAACGCGATTAAGTCATTTTAGTCAATTTTGAAATCCTTGTTTGAAGTGGATGTATACGTGCTGTGAGTTTTAATTCACCCGACACATTTACCCTTCACTTTTCTGACACCTTTATTGTTTATGTTTAAATTTAAAGTATGAATCTGTGTATTTAATGTGATACGCCTGGCAAACGATGAAGATGATTGCGACGCGTTATTGCATATAATAGCGTTTTGTTTCATTTTCCGGGAAGAGGTCATTCTGTATTGTGTAATGTAGAGAATCACATTGAAAGCGGTCACCGTAGCTGCCCTAATCCCGCGACACCTTTTAATTACACTTCATTTTTTGCGGCTACTGTAACCGATGACAATTTGTTAATGCTGCCGCCTAATTGCGGGGCCACTTTGTCTTCAGCCCGAGGCGCGCACTTAGCATTTAAGGGGCTTTAAACGGGGGGTGCAAATACTTTAGTTTCCTTGTCGGGTTACGCGGAAACCAAACATGATAAACCTTATAAGTCGGTTCGGACCCGAAAGTCCTTTTTTTTAACAGTGTGTCAAACGACTGGAGAAATGAGTGGTTGGTTCATTGGAAGTTTAAGGAAAGTTGCGAAATGCCCCCCCCCCCTTCGGAGATGAATAAACGTTATATGAATAAACTATATATATATATTTGGAAGAGTAGTGAGTTAATTTAGGCGTCCTTGTATGCAGATTGGGGTTATTTAAAAAGTTTCCATCTACCATTTTCTTGGGTATTGCTGTGCCCTGACATTGTATGGCGGGGTGTGGATGTTTTGGGGGCTTGCATTCTGTCTGGGGGGCAGCAGGGCGCGTGGGTGGGTGGGGTCCTGAAGCTTCTTTTTTATGTACTTTAACTTGCAATAACGCAAACGTGCAGGGTGAGCTAGCTGCCTGCGCTTTGGCCAATGGAAACCCCCTCATCTCTGCCATGGTCTCCCCCGTGCCCAAGCTGTGGAGGCTCTGCCCTCACGCAGGTCGGTCTGGCTCCCCGGGCGCCGCAGAAAGGCTGCTCTGTCTTTCTGCTGTCGCCTTGTGTGTTTCTATTCATATTCAGGTGGCGCTGGGGGAGGTTCTTGGTGTCCTGGTGCGAAGGTCAGAGATCAAAAGGAGGGGTCACTTGTGGCTTTTCTTCAGACTCATGACAACGACGACGGCGGGTGGGGGGAGGGGGGGCTTTCCTCTTATAGAGGGGTCTCAATGGAGCCAGCTGTTGCCAACCATTCACCACAGCAAGCTTTCCCCAACAATGGCTTCTTGCTTTTGGGGAGCTTGGTGGTGTTTTCCCTTCCAGTTCAGTGCAGTAGGAATCGGATCATTCTAGATGGTGAATGTGAGCCGCCTCTCTGGATGCGCGACTGGCTTGATGGGTCACTCGCCACGACCGCAGGCTTTGCTTGCCACCAAGGACCCTGGAAACCACAGTGGTCATGGCGTTTTGGACTTCTTGGCAAATAGATCCGGTGCGGCTCGGTGGGATGCATCTTGAATCTGCTGACGCGTGCACTTGCACCCCCAAGCCCGGTGGAGGCGCCAGTAGCTACTTGAGTTGCGCTCAAGTCCGACATAATGGGCGCTGCCCGCGAAGGAGGTGTCTAACACTCCGAAAGGAAATGTAAACGCGCTGCTTGATGCGACGTCATAAAATGTGCAGTAGTCTCGATTTATAATAAAAGGCTGGATATGGCAAAGTTTTAATAAAATAAAATAAATAAATAAAATGTTGTCTTTTCTTTTTAGTCTGTAGTCTAGGGGTGGGCTGTTCAACTCGCGGCCCTCAAGGTCCAAGCCCTGCTGATTTTCCAGCCTTCCTTTACCTGTCAGTCAGGTGTGAAGCCTCTGACCAATCAGAATCGGTAATTATTAAACTAACTACCTGGGAGAACCGAAAACAAGGCCTGGATTTGGAATCGAGGGCCTGAGTTGAATAGCCCTGGTCTAGGGACTCCTGCCCGATATTACTTCAGTGTGCTTATACTGGCTGAAGAGGATTATAACTGACTTGCATGTCAACTCTTGATGACAGGAGTTCAGACGAAGTTGTAAACTTCTGTGTAAGTAGCTGGCACTGTCACATGACAGCCCCCCCCCCACCCCCTTTGGCCTACCTACTGTGCCGTTGCCGTCGTCAGAGGTGATGCTGACAAGCAGATGATGCTCAACCTTGCCTCAGTAGCAGCACACGGCTAGGAAGTGTCTGAATCTGATGCCGCTTGGCCTTTCGCCTGTGCTGGCGAAACTGTGCTGAGCCACGGGGCCCCCGTCTTCCTCCTCTGTGCACAGACACGGTCCGTATGGTCACCTGCCCCTTCTGACTATCTGATGAAGCTGGACCTTCAGTAGGAGACCAGATCTCCCAAGCAAATGGCTTGTTTTTTGTTTTTTTTACCTCCAAGTGGGTGTGAACAGTTTGGCACCACTTACCACAAATTTGGAGTGTGAACCCCCCTCCCCCCCTGAGAAGTGCTCAGGGACTCTTTCCATGGTGGATGGCCTGATCTTAAGCTTGCGAATGGCACTGGAATTTAGCCTTTCAGGCATAGCCCTTGTTAATATTGCCTTGGGTTTGGGCACTGTTATTATTTTGGGTGTGCAGTGTTTTTCATTTTCAAGATGTATTGTTTAGCTAATTTTAATGCCAGCTGACCATATGGGCATTTGGGCCTGTGTCCAGGGGCATCGCAATCCCAGTGATGGGGGGGGGACAAAGCAGAGAAGCCCTCCTGGTCCCATTTATGAATGTCTTCTAACAAGTTAATGTGATTTAATATCAGATATATTTAATATGATCGTATATTGTTCTCTTACTCTGGCACTCATTGAAAATCCTGCATAACATTTTTCTACAGTTAGATACGTTTGTCTGGACGGAATGGCTGTATGGAAAATTAGATACCGGCCAAGCTTATGTTGCCCTTTGTTCTGATTCAGCGTTTTTCTGCCTGTAGCCTCAATTCTGTTTCGGACCATCGACACTTGTTCTCGGAATGACTGCTTCTTCCACCTACTGTCATTTTCAGGATGGGATTAATCAGAATTGTTACCTCTGATCATGGAGGATTATGGTACTTTTTTTTTCCCCGGTGTTATAACCCAGTGTATATTACGCAACGCATAATCCTCCTTCTAGTGCACTGTTTAGAGTTGTGTGTGATGTCGTACGTGTACATTTTGTCGCCCCCCCCCCACCCCCACCCCAGCCTGCTCCTCTTTCACCCATCTGGCTCGGTGCTGCAGCCTGCAACTCGATTGCAATTAGCATGAGGATCCTTGTTGGCTGTCTTGGATGTGGCATGTAAAGGCGTTTAAAAAGCATGTATGCCATGTAAAAAGCCTCTTTTGACATTCTGTGAAATCCAACCCCCAAGAGAGAAAAAAATTCCCCAAGTGGCCAGCAGTCCAAGACACTGGCGAACAAATCAAGAACGCCATAGGCCTGTTTTTTTTTTTTTTTTATTGGTGAAATTTTTGGGGGTGTTGGACAGCAGGTGTGCCCGTCGACCTCAGTCCAGCAGCTTCCGCTTCTCAGAGGACCCCGCAGAACCTTGTTGGCCGGCAGCGGGACTGCGTCCTGTGTCCGCCCTCATCTCCAGCTCCTGTGTCTCTCCGCTCTCCCTAAACGGAGGCATTCAGCGGCTTTGCCGAAAGCGAGCCGTATCCGCGTCCATGCCGTGGCCGCTCTGTGCCGTACAGAACACCAAAACCGTGCTTTCAACCCGCTTTCGGTAACCTGTGCTTCCAATAAGGGCAGCAAAGGTCTGCCCTCCAAGTCGCAGAGCTGTTGGTAACACTCTCACACTTAAAGCAGTCTAGACTGACGTTCAGCTTAATGGATTGTTTGGGGCATGGAAGGAAGTCTGTGTTCAGTGGGCACGATTTTGCACTTGGGGCTCTTTGTGAATAGTTGTCCATAACCTAGAATTACTTTAGTGCCCCTTTATAGTCCCGTCTATTACGGACTGCTTGCTGCCCTTCTGTTAGCCTGTTGAATATGATGGTTGACAGTGGTCTCTTTTGGTAGGGGTTGGATAGATTTAAATTATTTATGATCTTCCATTCTTAACAATTAGGTCCTAATTCTTGTTTCCATAAGTTTGAAATACTTTTAAGCTGTGGAATCCTAGTAGTTTCTTAGCTGGTCTGGGTCACGTTCTGAAATTGGTCGTCGCGGCCGGAGAGGGAGATGTGTGCTTATCGCTCTTCTGCGGCCTTGTGTCGGGGTCAAAGGGCATCGCCCAGGTGCTTATCCCGGAACGGCTTCTCACCGTGGCCGCCTTTTTAGCCGTCACTGACCCCGTGCTTTCATGCGAAATACCTGTTTATACAGCTGGATGGATGTTGGGGTTGATCGGCTTCTCTCTCTGCGGAGTTTATGGTGGCGGCGTGGCTCCTGGTGGCTCCTGGTGGCTCCTGGTGGCTCCTGGTGGCTCCTGGTGGCTCCTGGTTGCCGCGTGGCTCCTGGTTGCCGCGTGGCTCCTGGTGGGAGCGAATTTGCTTGAGCGATTTTTATTTATTCATTTTCCCTCCTCCCTGCTTTATTCTTACTGTCTAGTTGAGCGTTGAAGGCTGTTCACACCCCAGCAGAGATGGTTCAGCTTCTCTGGCCTTTCCCATCACCCCCCCCCCCCCCGGCGCCTGATGGGCTGGACACTGTTTGCGTTTCAGATTCAGAGGTAAACCTGCGCCATAAGGTTTAAGTT
>JAABNY020000038.1:7467011-7480630 GCA_015164015.2 Brevimyrus niger
GTATTGCGTGGTTACCTAACGTGCAACGTCATGTGATCTCAATCGCGATTAAGACGATAGACCAAAATCTGTATCGGCTGACAAATTTCTACCGGTTAGTCGTGTCTACCGGTATATCGCCCACCCCTAAGTTGTCATGTCTTGTACAGTATGTCTACAGCACCTGTCAATTTCAGATGTACAAGTCGTGAAATAGCCTTCTTGTTAAGGTCTTTACTTTGATTTAGCCTGCTCCTGATATTGTCAAACCAGGAAAGGACAGAACGGCTTATCAAAACTGGGTAAGTTGACCAAGACGTATCAGCAAACCATAGATGTTTCCGATTTGACTAAGTTCTTTAAGATAAACATTTACATGAATAGCAAGCTGTTTCACAGAGACCTGTGTGACTACACTGATAGTTACCTATTGTCAGCTAACATTTTACATATTGTAGTAATAATATGCAAATGAAAGACAAACAGATTCAACTCCTAAACGGAATGTCATTATTTAATTGAATTTACAAACAATGCAAAATCTACATTAATTACCAAGGTTGACTCCAATCTTGAGACTGGCAGTGTTGTACCCTGGATGCACCCAGTGATGTTAATAAACAAAACGAAAAACGGTTTATACGTAGCATGAACCCTATCTCAGCAGTACTGTGAATCACATCAGATCATTGCTCTTTGTGCATTTAAATAAAGAGCTATCCCAGAAAGCTCTAAATAATTCTTAACTT
The DNA here is from genome assembly GCA_015164015.2 of Brevimyrus niger. Lineage (NCBI taxonomy): Eukaryota > Metazoa > Chordata > Actinopteri > Osteoglossiformes > Mormyridae > Brevimyrus > Brevimyrus niger. Next base: position 7,467,740 of record JAABNY020000038.1, read on the forward strand.
GTTTTTCACTAGGATTACCCAAGCACAATGCCTGATGAGCCGTGCATTAACTGCCTCCACGGAATGCATTTAAAAATATAGCATCTGCATATGATTTATCCAAGCTACCAGGGAAGATTCCTTGCTTGGCCAGATAACTTGGCAGATTCAAGCAAGTCTGGGCTAAATGCAGTTAAACAAGTCCATTTAAACTGGAGTAACCTAAATCCGACAAGTTACCTGCAAATACTGCTTTCTCAAAATTTGCAGAAAAAGTCTGTACTGTAATGCTAATCGAATGCTTTTTACATGTTTTACATTTTTGTAAAGGTTCTGTTAATGTCAGCATAACATTACCTAAACATTCCTTTAATACTAGTACAGTATTGCTGAAAATTGTTTTATAATAAATTATTAGTTTACAAAATGTGCTAATTGTGTTTAGTATAAACGCACCATCCAGCCTCAAACCCATGACCCTTGAGGTATAAGGTGACAGAGATACCGGCTGCTTTGCAATGCCCTTCAATTACATTTTTAATCATCCTTAGTTGCAGTACCAGCTGTAGCAGTGGGATTGTGTTCTAGGAACATCGGGAAAACTGAAAGGTATCAATAGTGCATTATAGATGTGCGCTTTATAAAGTAATCAAAATGCTTAAATACACATGGCTATAATGTATTCTGCCTTTTGATTTAAATTTTCTATCCATGATTATAGGCTTTTTCGAATGCATCATTATTTGTTATGTATGAATCACTAAAGACAAGGTCCTCAGTAAAGTGTTACCCATTTGACTTGCATGACCCAAGCCACAGTCATTGTCTATTGCTGAGCCTATAAGCCAGTCGTTAGTTTGAAACTTCCCATCGCCAAGTCCAAAAACCAATGTTCAGGTACAAACATGTAATTCAAATTTGTATTTAATGTGGTGGAAGCCGTGCATTAAACATTTTTAAACAGACAGCTGCAGAGACAATGAAATCTACATAAATGCAGTCACTATTTATTAATATAGCTTTATTTTGTCTTGGTATTCAACTGTTATGGGTAAAACTGAATTAAAATCGGACTTGCTTATCCAGGTTAAGCAGGTTAAACAGGACTGTAAAGTATGACTGGACTATGTGGGTATTTCTCATGATATCTTGGTATTAAATCATTGATCACAGGTCCTGGTCCTCAGCCAGAAGCACTGTTGCTGTCTAACAGATAAGACACCAGGCATTATTTTTAATTTGCGCATTACACCTGAAATTTTAAGTGACCTTAGAAGTAAATATTATAATTGTCCATTCATTTACTGTGATTTGTCTGGTTGGCACTAGGTGTGCAGTTACATACTTAATCAACATTCTTCTGACCAATCAAAATCAATATCAACAGAGCCACAATTTGCTGTATCTAATTCATTGTTCTGGGACAATTTCAAAGAGGTAATGAGTTTTAATGTGGATGCTATTTTCATGTAATTTATTTATCCCAGGGCTTGCAGAGTGACTGCTAGGCCCTTGAGCAAGTCTCTTAAGCCCAACTGCAGCAGGTCAGACCCTGTATGTACCTTTAGACAAATTAACATTATATTTTAGCAGGTGCCAAGATCCAAAGCAAGGAACAGTTAGGAAAACAGAGTCAGCTAATCCCTGGAACAGTTGGGGTTAAGGTGTTACTCTGCTGACCATGAGGTTTGAACCGGCGACCTTCTCATTGCAGCTCAGAATCCCAACATACAGAGCTAAATACGAATCCATTTATGTCTTTATTTGTGCTGACCAAGTGCTCAACTGTTCTTCTGTTGAGTGTGGAAAAAGCAGTACAGAAATTGAATTATGTGAAACTCAACCTTCTTTACCGATAGTGACCCTGCACAAGAACAAGGAGCTCTTTCACCAGGATGAGCACAAAGGCACCAAAGGCTACAGCACCTCCGGTCAACATACAGAAAACACTACCGGCTAATTGAGACAACAAAGGGGAAACGCTCCAATAGCAAACTGGAAAGAAACATCCATTTTACTTGTCTGTAGAGCCAGATTTTCAGGCTAAGCACCATTGTGAGACTGGACAGCTCAACAGGAGGGTGGACAGAGGAATGGGAAAATCGTACTGTTGATACACATGTAATGCACACATAGGTACTGTATTTGAAATACCAGAATGCCATATAAGGGTGTTATACACAAAAAAAAGCAGACAGGCACACACACAGAGCTGTAAGCTAAGGCGATGCACAGTCCTGTCAGGACATGTAGAAAGTAGAATGCAAGAAATGTAGCAGCCAGGCCATTCCTGACTGGCAGTAACCCAATCATAAACCGCCCTCTGTGCACGCCCCCTCCTCCTTTGGGGATCATCTTACATCCCTGACTCAGGCTGGGGTTTTCTCAATTAATACTGAAAGGGCGTAGAAAAGGAATGGCATGTAGAACCACAGCATAGTGAACCCTGTTACCCGCGGTCACAGGGACACAGGGAAGCCGCTCACCCATGCCAGAGTTGCAGACGGCCTTCAAAGACTTCTTCATCCTCTGCAGCACACTGCGGTCTCCATCCAGAGCCTAGGAGGAAGAAGGCCTGCCGTCAGTTATCTTTCTTACCCACTCAAGTATCTTTTAGCACCTGGCTGGGAAAGAAGAACTATGCACTCATATAGCATTTAGAGCTGCTCAGTGTCTCAAATGCTTTCAACTTTATCGTCCTTATTCACTCTGGTATCTGTATGATCCTACAAAAGAAGAAGTGGTATAGTATAGTAAAATTGTAGCAGTGATCTAGTAAAAAATATCTATGCAATTACAGGCATCTCTATAAACTCCAATTATCTAGTATGTTCTCAACCTTAAGCAGAGCTTGCATTTAATCACACACACACATTAAATGCCACAAGTTACTTGTTTCAAGGGTCCCTGTCCCATAAGAGGAATTCTACAGGAGCATGACTAAAGATTTGCTCTATGAAGTTAATGAACGTGTGGAATAACTTTCTTAAGGTGGCAATGAAGTCATTTGGGGCGAACCAACTACAACTAGAGGTGGGCGATAAATCGATTTTATTGATTAATTCGAATTTACAGTTCAGGACGATGTGTTTTTATGAAAATCCATTTTATTACTTATTCTACACGCGAGCGCCAAAAGCAGAACTAATGCGACGCACTGTTCTTCACGGGTAAATAAGCGAGCTGCACCCAAAGACTCTACGGGATTCACAAACAACATGGCAATGGTTCGGTTTACCGCTGTCGGACACAGACCAAACAAGTCCTCGTTGCAAAATCTGTTTAAAAACTGTTGCAACCAAAGGAAGCTGCAGGACAAATTTATTCCAACACCTAAAGCAGAGGCACACAGCGGAGTGGGAGAAGTGCAGCTCCAAGCTAAATGAAAATACCTGCAGCACCAGCACAACATCCAAAGTTAAGCAAGCAACGGTCCCTGACACATTTTCAAACTGTGTGCCATATGATGAGAATGGGGCACGATGGAAGGCGATAACAAACGCTGTCGAGATGTATTTTGCAAAAGACATGGTGCCCATACATACTGAAGAAAAGCCGGGATTCATTAACATGCTAAAACATTTTACAAGTTTCTAAAAGTGTTTACAATGGCGTGGTCTGCCGCCTCACAAGCATCTTTTTTGGCTGGTCAGATTGCACTTTAACTCTAAAGTTAAAACTTGATTTGAACCATTTCTTTATCATCTGTAGTTTGACTTTGAGTAGGGGAGGGGAAAATCAATTAAAATCTAAAATCAGGTTTATTGTGAAAAAAATTGATTTTATTTTTAGGCCATATCGCCCAGCTGTACCTGCAACCCAAACACCAGCTGCCCAGTTCTTCTTTCTGTTCTGTGGCTCCTTGTAAACATCACTCCAATCATGCTTCTGTTATAATGCTGTATAAAGTAGACATACACATACCTGGGCCCATCACACAAACTAATGGGAGGTAACATAGCCTTGCTCTGGGTGTAGCCTCCAGCTTAAGGGTATAATTTTTAAACCTACAGACAAAACTTCCAACACCTTTTTGATAAATCCAAGTTCAGTCATTTGGAGCAAAAAATGTAATGGCATATTTTTGATATATGGTACAAGACCAGCTCAACACTTCTCGGACATTGTAATCCGTCCACTCTACTACATTTGAGTGGTATATTTTAGTTGATTTTTTTTGTACAAAAAAGTAACTCAAAATGTCTACAGAAGTCCTTGTCATACCGACACAAACAGCTTAGGAAGAATACATTTCAAAATTCTGGTGACTCACCCATAGCCTGACCCTAAATCATACAGAAATAAGCTGAGATGTCTTAGGGTGTTTGCACATACAGTCAAACTCAGTTTGCTTGAAGTGGATCAGAAAGAGTGCCAAGAGAGAGAGAATTCAGTACAAACAAACCTGCTAAGTGACTTGAAATGAACCGAGCCTAGACCACCTCTTTGAGTTTGGTCTTTTGAGTGGTTTGAGTTTAGTTTGCTTATGGAAGGTCTGAATTCATTTGCAACAGTCACATATGCCTCGTTTGTGTGGGAAATGCACCAATTCCAGTTAAACTGGCTAAATCGAGCCAAGTGTGTATTTGCCCTTAGAAAAACCTTCCTTCTTTGAGCACAGAACAAGTTAATGGTGAGGAAGTTTAAGCTGCTCTACAGTTGGTCTTCAGAAGCAAGTTTTGTTGTGTCTTGTTCTATAGCTGAAGGTAATTAGTGGAATTTTGGCTCAAAAACTGAATTACGACTCAAGCAACCCACTAGTTTGTAAAAAAAACATTAAAAAAAAAAGCAAGCAAGTCGTACCAGTGCCTATATAGAGACCTTTCCAGAAACACTTTCAAAAATAACGTGTCCTTGCTATATACAAATGCTCGGTAGGTCTCAAAATCAAACCTCATGCCAAGAAGTGCAAATCAGTGTTTTTGCTGTCCTCTCAACGACTGTGAAAGGCAGTTAATTTTCTATTTAATTTATTTATTACACACTTATCCAAAGTGACATTAAATTGCAAAAGACAGGTCAGACGGTCCCTGAAGTAACTAACTGCCTAAGAAGCCAGTGGTGACATCATGCTGCCATTCAGACTTTGACCGGGGCCACCATCTGACCACGGGGACGCAGTCCTAACCCACAGAGCCACGCACTGCCAAGACAAAGGGATGCACCCTCTTAGACACAACCCACAATGTGAGGTAAGCACCACAAGTCCAACTCCAAAAGAATGTTCTGGTAAAAAACTGAGCCACTTGTAAGAGTTAGCAAAAATAGCACTGGCTTGTTTGTCCTCGGGTCTCTTGCTATTGATATTTTCTCATCAAAGCCAACATTCCTCAAAGACCCCAGGTTGTTTTCATTGAAAATATGTCACAGGCACAAAAACCATGCAACCAGAGGTGGAAAATTCAAAGCCAGAAAGTAAAAATCCAGACCGTGATTTAGTTCCAACCAACATGTTGAGCGCTCTGTGACTATGACTCATAATGCTCGATTGGTTGGTTGAAACTAAATTGCGGTCTGGATTTTTACTTTCTGGACCTGAAATTTCCACCTCTGCATGCAACAAACCATCACTCCCTCCTGGTCACTGTGTCCCACCTGCCGGAAAGGAACAAAGCCAGTCAGCGTTTCCTCATAAGGAGCTCCTCCATTTCCTGCTTTGAACTGCACACCTTTGTCAGAGATGCCCCCACAAACAATAACACAAGTGTTTATGAGGTGGTGTTCATGCGACTCGGAGAACTTTGGAACACGAGAAACTACTTTTTGCAATCCTCGAGAATCATCATAAAATGACTACATTGTCTTCCCACTGGAACAAGATACTGCTGGGTTGAAATACTGCTAGTTGCTCAGGTGTCATGACACAGAAAACACAGTGGAAAAACAAAAACTCATTATTCCAGGTCTAGTTCTGTCATCCAGTCAAATGACTCCTCCAATTATATAATTATTTTATGAGAGCTGACTTCATGAAAGAAACAGCAACACTGAAAATCTTTCACAAATGAGGTCATTGCTATTGTACAGTGATGGCTGGTTGTAAATACAGATGCTCCCCAGGTTACGCTGGAGTTACGTTCCTATAAACTTAACGTAATGCAAAAGTGCATTTTTAATACTATAAACCTATCCGAGCATAGCCTAACTTAAATATGCTTAGAACACTCACATTAGCCCAAAGTTGGGCAAAAGTGTATTTTATAATACAGTGCTGGATATCTCATGTAATTAATTGAATAATGTACGGAAAGTGAAAAACAGAATGGAATTGGAATGCCCATCATAAAGTCAAAATATCGTAACATGGACCATCGTAACCCAGGGAGCATCGGGACCTGGTTTTGACCGCTTGGTTAAAGGCAGACTGCTGTGGTGTCATTTAGCAGCTGATTTCATATGCACAGGACTGCAAAACGCTCTTCACAGAAACAGAACAGACAAAAAACAGATGAAGGAGGAGCAGGAGGTGCATGGTATGGTAGGCATGCTGGGACTGGATTAGGTCAGCCTCAGGCGGTGTGAGCACTCCTGAAGGAAGGCGTGACCTGGAGACCCTGACTTACACACGGCGAGACCAGAAAGCCAGTTGATTACAACGACGCCCGATTTACCATTTAAACGCAGGAGACACACATAGGAGTGACGGTCGAACCTGGACTCCAGCCATTTATCCGGCAGCCCCACATTTTTCGAGGTCATGGGTCCTGCTCAAAGGCCCAACACTGACACAGCTACTCTGTTGACCATGGGATTTGAACCAGATTAGATCACAGGCACAGAGCCCTTGAGGCAGTCGTGCAATGAGATGGGAGGGTGCAGCACAGGTGCAGGTGTGAGCCACTGGATAAACCCATATATAACCCTAACAAAGTTCACTGGGCATCCCCTATAAATGTATAGAGATTACTGGTATTTACTATTTAATCGCTAATATTGTTACTAAGTCATCCCGTGCTATACAAACAGTGCAGCCCAAATAGCTTTGTTTAAACTATGCTTCTTTTTGCCTTACTTATTTTGGTAATTGAGTTTTAAAATGACTTCACAAAATCAGTGATCCTGTGTTCTGGCCTAACAGGTCCTTGATTGTGGGTCAGTCCCTTGGGAGAGAGTTTCAGTGGCACCAGCGTTTACAGTGTTTACCACCAGCGTTTACAGTGTTTACCACCACCATCTACATGGGGCCCTCAATGTTTGGGCCCTGCCTGTTAGCCAGAAACCGTCACTACAATAAATATTAAATAAACACATTCCTTATTTAGGAGATGCTGAAGTACCATATTCTGCTTACCATCTAGTTAGCTACTATATTCTCAAATGATCTTGCTACCTGTTTAATTTGAAACATCTGGAGGGTAAGTGATGTTTTGCATGGGGCCACAAAAACGGTAAAAATGCCCCTGAGTGGCAAAAATGCTTCAGCTGAACACTGTAAACGTTACACAGCTCTGTTTGCTGATGATACCTCTGTATGATTAGTGCACCCCAAGAAAGGACAAGTAACCCAACAGCCAACAGGCATCAGACAGTGCAGCCATCACATCGCAGCATGCTAATTAATTTAGCCGCTTGGATGACAAAATTAAAGGCAGCAATAAATGACTGAAACTCTTAAGATATGAACCAATTAATCTGACACACACTGTTTTACGTTGCAGCCTTATTTACTATATGAGCGGCAGCAGCCATGTCAAAAGCACACTATCTTCATGTAATAAAAAAAATCCTGCTGTCCTTAGGTCTGCACTGATATTACTCAGGACTTCCCCATTTTTCATCCTATCTTTTTTTTAGATTTTACGTCTCAAAGCAAAAATATAAAAAATAAAAAACCTGCGTAATTGAAGTTAATGAGTCGACTGTTGCAAGCAAAAAAAAAATCGGGTAACACTTTACTTCAGGGGGCACAAATAATGTAGCATTATGCCATCACTTATGTATTAATTAGCCACAAACTAAGTCTTAGTTACATACTGATCTCGTGTTCGTTGACATCTTTTTTTCTCAAGTAATTACTACACTTGTTACTCTATAGGGCATTGACACGAGCAAGTTATCACATACAGTTAATAAAAGATTCTCATAATGGTGATTTACGGATTTTAGGTCATTTATAAGAGCAGCTGCAACGCAATTCAAAGATCCATACGACGCTGCACTCGTTTTAACTCGTGTAACATACGGAAAACTTCAATTACCAAGATAAATTAGGATATTGAAACATGTACCTGAAATGCATCTAAAGAAAGCTTCTCGACAAGTCTGATTGAACATGTGGAGAAACTTTTGATCTGATAATTTATTCACGGTAACCAAAAATGCTTCCAGTCAGTGGCTCAATATACATACACAATTTATATTTTAAGATTGATGCAGGAAACAAACACAAAAAACAAACATATAATTGATATTAAGAGTGCACATATACGATTGGATATAATCAAGTTGTAAACGCATAACAGTTCAATAAAAATCAATACAATAGTCCCTACTTTAACACGTAATGAAGATTAACGTATACTCGTTCAGGACTGGAATAATGAGTTTCCTCCCGGAAAGATATGCAACGACTTGCCAGTCATTATTAAAGTGTAGGTTTATATATATATACCAAATTGCTCCTGATAAACGTTAAGTTATGAGTGTACTGTTTATATATATAAACAGTACACTCATAACCTAACATTTATCCGGAGCAATTTGATGAAAAGGGGAAGTTATTCTAGCGGCAGGACAGGGACAGGTAGGGCCTCAGATTGTGGAAAAACTAGATGCGCCATCAAACCAACCAAACAGGAAGGGAAATGTATAACAGTATAACCCATAAACGGCAGATATAAGCAGCGACGTCGGAGTTCACCTTATGCTGGTGTCCACTTTGGTGTGTCTAGCAGACCCACACTGCGTTCAACCGCAATACAGAAACTAAGTTTCACGCTTTTAACCACTTCAATTAACACTTCAACTTTCGCTGTAGTTAGTGTGTGCTGGATTGTTCTAATCTGTTATGGAAATTATTGCGGAACATAAAGCAAGTAAAACTGCATGTAACATTAAGCTGAGCTGAATATTAACAGAAAAATATACTATGTTCAGCGTTTTTGCAGCTACCGAATAACCTTAAAATGAAAACTATGCGATATTCATCTGACAGATATCTAACTGGAGAACTAATCTGCGGGCATGTAAAAGCAGCAATGTGATCGTGTCATGGTGTTCAAGTGGCTTTGACTCACCTCTTCCAAAGCGGCAACTGTGCTCCTACAATGAGACATGCGAGTGGTGAAATTTGAAGTAGTGGGCGCTTTGTAATCTTCATTGGTCTCGACTATAAATTCCGAGACTGTAATCTGATCCGGCATTTTGTTACGAGTCGTTTAACAATATCCCAGTAACGTTAAAATATTGATGAAATTGGAATCCCCTTAACAGCTTTAAGTCCAACACCAGAATACAAGTGTAAAAAATCGCATCTGTCGAAATCAGTCAGAGTAAGCCATAGCCGCAGTTGTGCTATTCCCACCAGGATTTCCGAGTAAAGTCAAAACCAGTCGATTAACTCGGAGTTTCCGTCAAGGGTGTCGCCTTGGAAACCGAACACGCTGCTTTCAACTTTACAAATTGCACGCGTCAAAGTTTTTTGTTAATTACATCTGTTTATTTCTGATTAAAAGTGTTTTCCTCACAGGACGGACACAAAAAAGTCCCGAACAATCAAAACGACCTGTGCGCTCGGAAGACTGGGCAGGTTTCCAGAGCAGTAACGTGGTAAAGGTGCAGGAGGAGGTGACAGTGCGCGCTATTCGGGCAACAAAAGGGAGGCTGTTCCGGACCAATCAGAGCGGGGCGGGGCGTGGCCACAGCGCAGATCCGTGCGGCATCCGGGGCTTTTATTCAGGTGGGGCACGCAGGTTGGAGAGCGCGCTCTGGTGCGTTACGCAGCTTGTCTTTTTAATTTAAGACAAGCTCCTTTCGCCGTTGATATCGTTTCTTTACTTCTTCTTTGTTTTGTAACTTGTTTCGCGCAGTTACTGGTTTGTTCAAGTGAGTTGAAAAATGACCCATAGCTAAACCAGTGTATTAAATAACGTAGCTAAAATATGTAAGGAATAATGAACGGCATGACGTGCATTACTAGCGATGCCAGCTCTCACACACCTGTCGTGACACTCACGCTTTCAGACTCTCAAACTCATGCAATATCTTACGACAAATCTATATTATTCTAGTATAAACCTAAAATTATTTATATAAAATTGTTGGGTAGTTTGCAAATCCTTCAGACTATTTACAAGGTAATAAAACTTTTACATACATGTCAGTGCGCATGCAGACTTGTCTCGAATTGAAAATTTTACTCCAGCCAGCTGACCAGTTGGCAACCCTGATGAGCTGGGGCGGTAAACAGGGATAAATTGTAATTAAAAATCGGCCCTAGTCTTTGGGGTGTCCAACGATAACATATGCAGGATGGCTAGTCCGGTTAATACTGAAACCGAGAAACTAACTTTGCAGTTGCGACATACTTCTGGCTTACTTAATTGTGTAATGCCACCTTGAGCAATCACCCCTGTTTCCTTTGCCGCGTCTGCCCACCACTTTAAATTAAATTCTTTGACAGTGCACATGCGTTATCATTAATATTAATATCAACATCGAATAATAGTGTTTTTTTGGAATTCATGTCAAACGTTGGTTCAATTTTAAAAAAGGAAAACCAGGTTTTTATATTTTAAAAAACGCACTTAATTTTTCCAATATGTTAACGATTTTTCAACCTGTTAATTCGTTTTTACTTGACTCCTGCACGTCCTGTTATTTTACGTATGCGGAAGTATTTTAATTAAGCTCGAATTTTTTTTCCACGTGTTACAGCATTCTTGTTCTGCATAGTTCAACACCTATAATATCCAAATCTATTCTTAATGTATTCTCAAACATGCACGTTCATTGCAATTGGACTATCACTCGACATTGCTTGAGATTTAAGTATGTGATCTGGACTTCTGGATTTACTTGACATTACTGGAGTGCTTTATTCATCATTTGTTAGGATGCTGGCCCAAAGCTACCAAGACACTATTTACAGGAACTGTTATATTAAAAAAAAAACACAGCTACTACATCAAATAAACATTGATTCACCTTCCAAAGGCATAGAAATGTTCATCTTGATTGATGCAACTGCTTTAGGAGATATCACTACAGCCGCTTTTTAAATGAGAAATGTTATAGCTGGTTCTAGGAAATAGGTGGCTGACAGGTTTTTCTGGTATGAAGAGTGAAGAAATCATAAATCATATGGTCAGTGGATATTAGCTGACACACAGATATCTGAAACCAGCCACCCGTTATAGGGCTGTTACAGCATACATATTTATTTCATGCTGCATGGTTACATCATTTTTGGTTCAATATGCACAATGAACCCCCCCTCCATGTTACTTATATCAATTTTTTGGAACGTTTCAGTTTCCCAATAAATGACACAAACTAAGGCTATAGCAGTGATTATTACAACATATGTACTATATCAGTAGTAAAGAACACAGAATTTCATACTTTATGATGCAGTTTAATGTTTATATTTAATCATTTATTTTTAGTGTGCAAATGAACATCTCCATGGTCTTTTTATTCAGACATGTCAACAGACATTGCCTTATGTTTGGTTTATAACTGTTCCTCATTTTTAATTAAAATTGCAAACACAGTTTCAAAACAAATTCTTTTTACCTGTTGTACCAAAATTCTTTGGAGCTACTAAGGTGACAGGGTTGGCAAGTATTCTTTTGAAACAGTTGCGTTCTCTTGCCATACTTAAGTAATCACAAATCCTCTGGAATTAATACTATATCTGTGTATTTAAGACCAGATTTAAAGTTTAAAAAAAAAAAAACATGATGATACATTAGCGTTGGATGTGTCAGTGTGGCACAGCAGCAAAAGAGCGCACAACATGTGTAGGTTACAAGACAGGATTAAGAGGGCAGGCAAAACAGATAAAAAAAAAAAAAAACATCCAACCCTGTCCCTTTAGGGGCTGTGTAAAATTGCACTAAACTGTTAACCCATAACCAGGGTGTGTTCTGAACCATAAATTTTGTGTACTATGAGGACATAAGAAATGTACAAATAAGAGGGGGCCATTTGGCCCATCAAGCTCGCTTGGGGAGAACTTAACTAATAGCTGAGTTTTTAAAATCTTATCCATCTTATCAAAGTTGTTCTAAAATGTTCTCCTGCTAATTTCCACTTATGGCAACGAGTTCTAATATTTAAACTAATATTCAAAAAGCCATTTGGCTGAACAGCATCTGGACCCGTTAAAATCTTATAAACCTGGATCATGTCCCCCCTTAGTCTCTTTTGCTCAAGGCGAAACAGATTCAGCTCAGCTAACCTCAACTCATTAGACATACCTCTAAGACCAAGAATCATTCTCGTAGCCCTCCGTTGTACCTTTTCTAAGGCAGCAATGTCCTTTTTATGGTATGGTGACCAAACCTGCACACAATATTCTAGGTGGGGTCTTACGAAGGAATTATATAAATGTAACATCACCTCCCTTGACTTAAACTCCACACACCTAGAGATATAAGCCAACTTTCTATTGGCCTTTTTTATTGCTTCCCCACACTGGCGATTGTGGGACATGGAAGCATCAACATACACAGCGAGATCTTGCTTTTAATCAGCTACCTTTATTTCAGTGGAACCCATAAAATATCTGTATTTTATATTTCTGCTCCCTGCATGCATTACCTTAAATTTTATCTGCCAAGTATCCAGTCGCTTAATAAATCTAGATCCTGTGGTAGCCTCTCAGCTGCTTGATCAGTATCTGCTACACCACCCACCTTGGTGTCATCTGCAAATTTAACCAGTTTACTGTATGTATTGGTGTCAATA
>JAABNY020000038.1:7486077-7496473 GCA_015164015.2 Brevimyrus niger
CGGAAGAGCCCTGCGGCCAGAGAGGTTGAGAGGGGCATTGGCGTGGTGATCGAGTGAGAGGGGGGGAGAAATAGAGGGAAAGGGGGGGGGGGGGGGGGGGGGGGGGGGGGGGGGGTGTCCACATGAATGTTTAGGTCTGCGAGTATCAGAATGCTGGCAGAGATTGTGCAGAGTACTGAGAAATTCCTGAAATTCTGGGGAAAAATGCCGAGTTAATTTTAGGTGGACGATGGATGAGAAGGAGGGTTAATGACAAAGAAGGCTTACATTTGAGTGCAAGACATTGAAATGATGACAACATAGGTAATGGAAGTGAGAAGAACTCCAGGTCCTGACGATGTATGACAGCAAGACCACCACCATGACCAGTGCTGCGTGCCGTCTCGATGTAAAAGTAACCAGGGGGGCAGGCTTCATTTAGAGACAGGAATACTCCAGGCTCATGCCATGTTTCAGTAAGGCACAGGAGATCCAATTGCTTTTCAATAATGTGATCCCGTATGAAGGATGCTTTGTTTGACAGGGACTGTGTATTAAAGAGTTCAACTTTGACCAAAGAAGGAACTCCTTCCCTGGTCCTGACTCAGTTCAGTCCACTCCGCGGATCCGAATTGCTCCAGGTTTTTGGCCAAGCCCAGAGGGCAGCCGTCTCCCAGCAGTGTCCGTGTTACATAGATCCCACACGACAGTGTTCTGATGACGTGTGCAGCGTGCGCCGGTTTTCGGCCAGAGAGCCGGGATTCCTGAGGCAGCGTGGTTGAAGTGATGGTAGAAAAACTTTCTCCAAGAACTTCCATGGATGTAACGAGGTCGGCGTGGAAGTCCAAGCTCCTTGATAATAGACATACACGCTGGTCGGCTGTATGTATTCAGACTCAGGAGATGTGCAGCGGAGTAGTTAATCAGCATGCCCAGAGTTTCCGGAGGGTAAGTCAGTAGTTATGAGAGTGTTAGGGAAGAGGAACAGTGCAGTAGGTTGTAGATTACAGATTATAGACCACAAAAACAATCCGGGATGATTAAAAAATTTTGGCAAAACTGTGTAAAACTATAAAAACGGTAAAACAAAAAGAAAAAAAAATGGCAGGGAAAGTGGCAACACAGCACGCCGGCGTCCTCCCCAGAGCTCGTTCAGTCCGTCTATCAATCCATCCATCCAGTTATCCGTAGTTAGTCTATAACCATGTGACTGGAACCCCCCAAAGTAACAGTCTATAACCAGTAAAGAAGCACAAATGTGGCGTTGAATGAAGATCTAATTGTACCAAATTCCCATATATGAAATGTGCATGTGTGTCTGTCACTGTAATCAATTGGACCTCAAATCTCTCTTGTTTTCTCTATTATTGATTTGATAAAGTCCCTGATAGACACCGACTGGGAAGAGACTTTTGACCATGATGTTTCTTTGTACCTTTTGAGTTTGCAGCTTACCTCCCTTGGAGCAGGAACCTCCAGCTTGGTTTCCTCAGGAGCTCTGATCGCAATGATCACCTGGTCCTGGAAGGCCTTGATCCTGCAGATGTCCTCATGTGTCACATAGGCTGAGGTGATTGCTGTCAAGGACAGCCAAGGACTCTGACCATTATTCAAGACTAACGACCACTTAAATGTGTCAAAGCCATTTTGAAGAAATGTCACGATTTGTAAAACTCTGATCAATATATGATCAATCAGAATTTTGTGACTCAAAGAGCAATTCAGTTTCGTACACAGAATGCAATTGTCAAATGTGAAAATGAGTCTTTAGATTATTTAAATTTGAACTTCTAGGTATAGAAGCAAAAAAGTGAATCACTAAGCTAGTGCTGAGACTAACTGGCATCCGGCACATGGATACCCTTAACTACACATTATGTCCACATTTTTGTTCCCTCCTATGTGAACTGGTGCCCCCTGAGGAACAGATTGGGAAACACTGCTCTCTGGTCTGACCGGATTGTCTGTTTGTCAAAAAGTGGCCATCGTGCAAAAAGGATATTCAATGACGTCCTTCTGATCAGTCAGGGAGAAGAGCTGGTGAGCGCAGTCCTTTATGAGCTCGTCCAGGGCTTCCTCCACAGCCGTCAGGTTCAGCAGCTCCTCCCTCAGCTTCAGAAGCCACTGGCTGGGCAGCTCACTGGTAGGAATGGAACCACTGAAACAACATAGAGGAAGGTAGGAGTCAACCACTGTCGTACACACTGGCCCGACTCCCTGGCCCAATCACGTGTCTGGCCCATCGCAACGGCAACCAATCACGTGTCTGGCCCATCGCAACCAATGGCAACCAATCACAGATTTTTTCTAGGGAGAACTGTAGACAGGAAGGAAACAAGAGTTTTTTTGTTTTTTTTTTTAAAGACAGGCTTTTTGAAATCTCTCTTCAGACCTCCTCAGGGTTCTGTGACCAACCCTACAACTTAGATTTGGACCCACGCATGAATAAACCCATGCTCAGTAAGAGGACCATGCCAGTTCAGGGCTGCCTAACAGAACTTACACCCATTGGATCTGGTTGGTGGTCCGTTTCTTGATGAGCTGGATGCCACTCAGCACGTTGGTGACATCGTACACCCGCCTCTTGCGTGCTCCGAGCAGCCGGGCCGCCTCGTTGAGGTCCAGCACACCCTCTGGAGCCATGTACAGGAGGTCCATGAAGCGCTTGGTGAGCCGCCCCAGTGATACATCACACCTGTACTTTGTCTGCGAGGAGGGTGTTGGTCTGTTGCCTGCAGCGAGGGTGTGGATTTTAGAAGTCAGTGCTTAGATAGGCTCTCTGGAGCACAACATGACCACAAAGCATCCCTGAGTTCTGAAAGAAACGGTCTGAGGCAAATCAAGCTTATTATATGAAAATGGTTCATTTACAATAGTGAATTATGCTCATTTGCTACATTGTATTATTTTCATCTTAAGAAATAGAACTCTAATCAGCACTGGTGATAACTGAAAAACCTTTTAGCCCAGTTTCAAACATATCAAAGATCACACCATTTCACAGAATTTAACTTCAACAATAAACCTTACATTACTTAAAAAAAACTGACAGTCTCATCATAGTCGGATCCCAGACTAGCAAGACATGTTGGCCTTAGAGGATTAACACTGGTGTCAGCTATGTAAATGTGATATAAAAACACTATATATCTTACTATTTTTAATAAAAGTTTTAGAAAATTCTTTCACTCATAGGTCGCCATTGTTGTTTACGTTTCACCGCATTCTGGGTAGTGACGCCACATGGCTGCTGCGTCCTCAGTCTGATACGCTTGACAGTACGGCGAGATGAACATCTTCCGTTCAGCCTTTTCAGTTTGAGCCCGAGTGCACTGTAATTCAGGAGGACAACGCGGAAGACAGCACTCAACCTTTCAATGAAAATGAAGAGGATCGGAGACTCGAAGCGAGACTGAGGCAAAATCGACGGTGTCTGTGTGACAACTGCTTGTCAATGCCGACCGAGAGGGAAAGTGTTGCAAAGAGCTCCGCTATCTGTCAGCAGACAGCTGTCCAGGAAAAGCATATGGATCAAACTACCGTATGATAACGTATTCAATATAAATGTTATGCTCATTTACCGTTATCATTTGATTTATGAAAATATACGGTAAAATGCTATGACAAGGTTCTCTGGCTATTTACAGACATTTCGTGTATCACAGCACACGAGAACCAACTGTTCCTCAAACTAGAAAAACCCTTATTTCTTTATATGCTCTAGTTGAAGTTTGTGATTCCTGTGTGCTTTGAGAGGGTGCAGATGAACTTAGACTGTATTACAGGTGTTACGGGCAATTTGGTTTCCCTATGTTTCCCCTGTCTATCAGGAAATAATGTTTCCCCTAATATTAAAGCAAAGAGGTATGTGAAATAAACTTAACTGTAAACTTAACAGCCTCAATTGGTTGACTGTCCATCGGCATGGTCAGAGCGCGGCCCTCCGATGATTCGATTTCCGCGGCTGCAGCTGTAGGAGCGTGTTGTTTACATGGTCATGTGTCATGGTCATGATGCGTGTTGATGGACGCATCCAGCGTCTCCTGTCTTTGGCGTTTCTTAGCGTGGTTTTCACTTGCTATGCGCGGGCGGCGTTTAGTCTCCTTGTAGGGGAAAATTGTAGGTACGGCATTTGGATCAAGTCTTCGCTTATAACCGGCAGCACCTGTGAGCTCTTTTAGCAGCCTTGGTCAACTAAACGCCTCAAATGCATCAGGGCTGAAGTGCGAGGAACACAGCCGGGGGTCTTTAGGGAGCTGTACTCGTCCACAAGCATTTTCCCATTCTTTTCTTCTTTCCTTGTCGTGAGGAAAACTGTGAAGCCTCACATCACTTCCCTTGTTGCCTTTCGACTGGAAATTACAACCGAAAGCCGCAGAATGTGGCATCGTTTTTGGTTTCTGGCTATAGCGGCAAAAGTTCACTTCTCAAACCCGACTGCAACCTTCTGACGTCATCGACCCAGAGTGCATTACGCACTCAAAAGAATGGCGGCACCCATAGTTCAAATTGTGTATTAAACTGTTGAGATTTTCTAAATTAAAATATTTCATGTGATTCTAACTATGTTTTTTTGTAGGAGGGAGTGATTGTAGCATATTTCGGCTTACATGTCTTGCCAGTCGGGGGTCCCTTTAAACCATGCCCATACCTTTCGTTTTAGGAATACTGTCTTTTGGGTCTACCTCTTCTTCAGTTTTTGTGAGGTTATTCCTGGGGTGGAAAAGGCATAGTTGGTTTTAGTAATAATAATCTAGCAGGCATTCACACATCAAGTTACACTTGCTTAATTTTAAATATGGATGTTCTGGAGGTGCAGCTAGGTTGGCGAACAACTGTGAGCTATGGCCTAGTAATTAGGCATTTGCCAGATGCTTGTTCACATTACAGAGCAAACCATGCATTTTATTCCAGATGCCTACCAGTTTAAGAGCCTAAGTACCTACGTTCTTTCCTTAAAAATCCCTGTATTTCATAGCTCTTGTTGGCATAACAAAAATGAGTTTGTACCACATATATGTAAGGAAATTCAGCAACAAGGCTTTGGAGTCAGTAACATACATAATTGTATTACAATAGATATACTACACTTATTTCAGCTGAAGCTTTATCCTAAGCCCCAAACAGCTGAAAGCAGGGTCACCCAGTCCCTGGTGCAGCTGGGATTAAGGGCCTTGCTCAAGGGCCCAATGGTGACGTCATTCTGTCAGCCACAGTATGTGAACCCAGATACCCAGACACTGCCCCCATAAAAAAGAACGTCAACACTACCAGCAGGATGAAACAAGAAAACCATCAGCAGCCTGTTTCCAGGCACCAAGCAGACTTTTCCCAATTCTGCATGAGAAACAGGGTGGTGCCTCACTCTGTGCCAAAGCCCAGAAGCAGGACCGTGCAATATGACCAAACTCTCACAAGTCATCTCACACCTGATAACGATATATATATTGCAGCTGCACCTGATATTTATGGATTTTTTCTACAAATTAGCTGTGGTACAAATTGGACACAAATGAATATGTGGGAAGTCACAAATGTAACGTGACAGACAAATAGGTAAGTGATACGTTGACAGATTGCTCCATAATTTTGTGTATATGATTTTACACAACACACATAAAAAATACAAATCTGTGGACAGTGATGTTTTTGTGATTTTTTTTCCTACAGAACAATTGCTGTATACGGAGTCCCAAAGGTTGGGAAAATATTTTTTGAAATAGTATGAGTTGCCTTGCAATACTTTTCTGTTACTAATGACTGTTTTGCATCCATTTAAAGTACACAAGATAGAATCAATATACTAAAACGTATAAACCTAAATAATACAGACATGTCCAGTGCTTTAAGAATTAAACTATGGGGGACAGTGCATTTGTTAAAAGATATTACAGCCGGAAAACTGAATGTAAAGTTAACTATGACACCGTGGTAAAATTAAGGTTTAAACCGAAAACTACTGTCAGGTATACCTCTGTGGAATTTTTAATGAATGATGTATGTAGGGATATGCAGATCTATACCGAAATATTCCAGAAAGTGGGTTCTAGTTTAAACCTCAACATGTAACATTGCAAACCATCATCCAAATGATGAAAAAATGTTGCTGTAAACTGTATTTTGCAACAGCACACAAATGATACATTTTTATTTCGTTATCTAATATATATTGTCATATCACACAGCTGTACACAGAAGGTTGTAGGTTCCAGTCCTGTGTCTGTGTAATGGAATCACCTTTGTGCCCATGACCAAGGCCCTTAACTCCAACTGCATCAGGAACGCTGACACCACTATCTGACCTCACACGTACATTGCTCCGGACAATAGTCACTGCTAAATGCAATATAAATGTCTGACTACACACTGACTAAAGAGTCATCCTAATGCCAGACTATTTGTTATCGATTTGCCATGGACTGATTTTAGGAGTGAATCCTCAATCCTTCCAAGTTCATACTGGTTTGTATGATTGTAGAAAATCCTGAAACGCACACTTCTGATGGCAGGTCCCAAACACACGATTAAATAAGACAGAAGGGTACAGGTACTAGAGCTGGGCAGTATGACCAAAGATTTATATCACGGTATTTTTCAGAGTTCTATTGGTTTCATGGTATATAACAGTATTTTTTAAAATCTACTTTTTATGTATGACTGGGCATTTACCACATTTTACAGAACACATTTTTGTTTTACGTTTTTGTATTGTTCCCACATTAACTATATTCATTTATTATTAGACATTGCGCGTATTTGCTACTTTAATAACATACAACTATGTTACACTTAGATAGATAAACAGGTAATATTAAGGTGTGCGGTGGCCAAGTTAACATTTTTGATAAGTGTTTAATAGCTCATTGTTGCAGACCGGGACGTCCGTCTTTGAGATGCTTCTCCAAGTTTGACGTGCTGCTTGACTTCGTCGCCACAACTCTGAAGCAGTGTTTGCATAGAAGCTTATCGACATCCTTAGCCTTTCCATGCTCATCTGCAGAATACTTCCAAATGGCACTTTTGCGCTTTTTTTTACTAAAGCAGCTTGTGAAGTGCTTGACAACTGCAGCATGTGCCATGATCAGACAACTTAGTATGTGCGTGTGCGTGTGCGTGTGCATGCGGTGCGGATGCACGAGTGCGTGCGGCGTGCACACGAGGCTGTGCTGTAGCGGTGCTCTGTGAAGTGTGGCGAATGGCAAAAACCTCACTATTGGCATCAATAATGTTTTTGACGACCCCAGTCTCTCATTATTTTGAACTCCAGCATCAGCCATATCTTCTGTATCTGATCTATCATGGTACATGTTTAGCAGAGCAGCCGGGAGAAAGGTCTCCCCTTAAACAGGTTCCAGCTGCGACACTCTCCGAACGTTGAGTAGACTATTTAAACTGGTATTGCAGTATAAGAAAAATTAATATCATAACAATCATAAAAAACGTTTTTTTGGTATGAACCGGTATACTGCCCAACACTAACAGGTACATCCTAGTCACACAAAACTTACTCAGCGTCATCCTCAAAACCTTCACAGGCCTCATTCTCCCACGTCTGTTCCTCATCAATTCTGTCACCGCTGTAGTCATTCTGAAATGGAAACGCAAACATCACTTAAAATTTAGAGCAATTATGCGATGGTCAATGATGATTTATTTTTTTGTAAAGAGTTTATGATTCACTGGGTTTGGTTATTATGCTTCTTTCTTTTGTGATGCATCTAATGCCAACAAGTAGGAATTAATTAGTTTTTTATCTATAAATAAAAAGGTCAATAGAGGATGGTGTCCCATTATGGCTGTTGGCTGTGGACAGCTTCTGTTCTGACTGCCACTATCTTACACCTTCACTGCCACCTGAAATTTGTTTACCTTTTACCTTTACTGTTTTCATAGTGAATTACCAACCACATGTACAAAAACATCTGATGATGAGGTCTGAGTACCACAATGAATTTCATTTACATTTATTTAGCAGATTCTTTTATCCAAAGTGCAGAAATGAGAGAGATAACACATCACAAGCATACAGATGTCAAGGAGCCAACTTAGATACAAGTGCTCCTGGGAAAATTGACCAATTATTTATCAAAAATAAATGGAAGATCTTTGTGGGGAGTACAGCTATACAAATACAGTGGTACCTCAGAACTCAAATTTAATCCATTCAGAGCTCTGGATCGAAGCCTAAAAAGTTTTAGTTGATTTTAAAATGTATTTTATTATGTAATAATTACTGTTACTGTATATCATTGTCTAAATGTATTTTTGCTGTCTAATTATATGTATTCAGCTAGTGTAAACATGCAGGATGCTATCACAGCGAATGCAAGGCTGAGACTGAAGCGTTACCCTTTGTTTCCACTGAAAGACATGCTGTGTGTCTCATTTCCCGCATGTACAAGTTCTCCTAGGTCAGCGTTCACGGTTTGACTTTTTTCCTAGCTGGTTGGTTCGACTTTTAAGAAATTCGACTTCTATTGAGTTCGAGAACTGAGGTACCACTGTACTGCTTAAAAACCTCAACTTTGTAAAAAGAAACATTATAAAGTGTGCAGATTCAGATGCAACACATAATTAACACAAAATTCAGCCAAGAGAAAACTAGGAAAAAAGGTTCAAAAACACAGAATATCACTTCCTATTTTAACCCAAAGAAAAAAACAGGACTTTTATAGTCCATGGATGAGCAAAGTTACAGAAGCAAAACGGATCAAAGTTGGAACCACCTCGAAAGAAAAAGTGTGCTGCACGCAAGAATTTATGATCGTGACGACCACCGCAATGATGCACAAAAGTAAAAACAAATCGAACTTCTCTTCAATATAAACACAGAAGACACTGTTGTATGAACCTTGTCATGCTTCGTGAAATATGAAAACCACTAATATTCATTACTGCTACCAGTCATATACGTGATTTCCCAGTTTTAAGTGGTTGCAGTACAGCGATAAGGAATACGAAGATTAAGACTGAAATGATCTGATAAAGTAACCGTTCATACGAGCCAAAGCTCATTAGTATTACTTGCAAATCTGGCATTTCCTGTGTCAAATTTAGCTAATTTTCCGGCAGAATATCGATAACATATATAATGTCTGTTATCGTTATATAATCCCAAAACTGCAGTCCTCCAGGCATAATAAATTAGACGTGCAGAACAATGCTGCCTCATTTCATTCAACGTCGATCCGGACGATGTCACCTGCAAATCGTCCACGTCCGACAGGTCGGCGAGCTCTTCAGATTCAGCAGGCAAAGCCAGCGTCCCGTCCAGATATGGGGGCATAATGGGGATTGCATCTTCGCTGATCCCGTGCTGCGTGATATGATCTTTCAGAAAGTGGTCCTCGCAGATCCGGTGCTCCTCCGAAGGAACTTTGTCCGTCTCTCTGAGAGCAGCGAGCCACACTTTAACCCGGGCCTGATCCTTGGGGAAGCTGAAAAACCGCTTGCGAGGTCGATTCGTAAACTCTGAGTCGGGATAACTTTTGTTTGGGCAGCCCTGGACCATGCATCTCACCATGGTCAGCGAAGCGTCGGCGTACGTCAAAAATGATCGCACAAAGACTATTTACGTTCTACTCCTTACCGGGCAGGAAGCAGACTTCGCAGCCGACCGGATCCGCACGTTATCACGTGACACCAATTAACCAATGGCTGTCCTGGGAAATAGGAACTGACATAACAAGATGGCCAAGACCATAGATGTAAAAACGTAGATACCTCATTGGCCGCTGCTGGCTGTCGCCGCTATGCGTCCACGCGTCCGCCATAATGGAGCGGTCAAGAGCCGCTAGTAAACAAATACAATGAATATGGAAAGATGCAGACTTAACTACAATATCGACTGTAACGCGATTAATTCTGAACCGATTTTGGAACCGATCGATGAACGGTCATAAACAAATAATCGTGAATTCCGCTTAGTTGCTATAAACGTGAGAAAAATCTTTCTGCCAAAACATTAACAACTTCATCTGAGACATGCAGGCTCCCATCTATGAATAGGCAGCTTCAAGCGTGAATTATTTGGAATTTCAGCTTGAAAGTTTCCCAAAAAAGTAGATTTCCATATCTACTATATTGTTAGAAAATTACCTGGTTCCTTGTTATTGTCTTAATAAATCGATTTATAAATAACACATTTTTGATCCCCGGATTCCTTTTAGGAGAATATCCAGTCAAATCATCCATTTATCGAGACACAAATACTAAGTCCATCTCTGCAGGATTAACAATTGCCATTACAAACATTTTTATCTTCACTTCAATCTAGACATGGGCCCATCAGAACATATGAAATTTACAAATGAGAGGGGGCCATTTGGCCCATCAGGCTCGTTTGGGGAGAACTTAACTAATAGCTCAGTGTTGTTAAAATCTTATCTAGCTCTGATTTAAAGGAACCCAGGGTTTT
>JAABNY020000038.1:7496573-7506947 GCA_015164015.2 Brevimyrus niger
CCCAACATTCTATTGGCCTTTTTTTATTGCTTCCCCACACTGGCGAGAGTGGGACATGGAAGCATCAACATACACACCGAGATCTTGCTTGTAATCAGCTACCTTTATTTCAGTGGAACCCATAATATATATGTACTTTATATTTCTGCTCCCTGCATGGATTACCGTACATTTTTCTTTGTTAAATTTCATCTGCCAAGTATCAGCCCAGTCGCTAATTAAATCTAGATCCGGTTGTAGCCTTTCTGCTGCTAGATCAGTATCTGCTACACCACCCACCTTGGTGTTGTCTGTAAATTTAACAAGTTTACTATATGTATTGGTGTCAATATCATTAATGTATTAAATATATATTTAAAAATAATTATTAATTAGGAAACAATAGCGGTCCTAAAATTGAACCCTGCGGTACCCCACTATGAACGCAGGCCCACTGTGACTTTGTGTCTCTAATAACTACTTGCTGCTTCCTGTCAGCTAACCAGTTTTTGATCCAAGCTATATAATACACATATATAATAGCACATAATACAATTGTGTAATATAACAATTCTACATACAATCAAGAAATAGAACTAACAGATGTAGCTTACTGTATATTTAATGTTTGCTTATAATTTCAACTAAAATATACCAGAAAACAACAAAACTTTATTTGGCAAATCAAACTTCCATACATTGTTTTCAGTTATAAAGAGATCCCCTTTCCCTCTGATAATCTAAATACCCTAAGTGAAACAGCCCAGTCAGGTTAAACTATTTCAATGAAATAATGAAACAAAAACAATATAGGTAAAAAAAAAAAAAAAAACCCTTACAACAATGTTTTGGCGATGACCAAAAATCGGTATTAGAACACTCTAAAAAGGACTCTCATTTTCAATATCAGGTTTAGTTATGCTCATCATTCGAGTTTCCACTATTTATTAACACTGTTTACTACGGAAAAAATCTTATGACTATCTTATACGCTAACCTTGTTGAGATGGTCTGGAGAGGAGCAAAAACTGAAGGGATCACACTTTTCTTTAGACGTACAATTTGCCCAGTTCTGTCAAAATCATCTGCTTTGAAATGACAGCTACAGAGAACTGTGGTATCATTGGGCTTAAAGTCTTTCCGTCGGACATCTATGACCCAAGCTTTCATTAATCCAGGATCTTTGGGGAACCTTTGACAAAAACATGTTAAAATTAGTTCTGGCATGTGGATAAATGGTGCAGCTAGCAAGATTACCATGATTCAGGCTAGTTCAAGTGTATAACCTAATAAGTGCAAACACATTCCAGCTTTAACGATTATTCATATCATTATGTTTTCGTTAGGTAGCCATGATCCATCAACCATCATCACGACGGTGTCGGGTCATTTCCAGGATAGTCTGAAGTGACAGCTCGTGTTCAATAATTTACATAACAGAAAAATACAACAAAATTGCACTTACTTGTGAAAAGTTATCCCGCGATGCCTGTTTTCAAGGCTTCGTCTGTTTCTACACCTAAACGCTGCACACGCTTGCGGCATTTTTTCCACGCGGTCCGCTATGAATGATTCAAGTGCTGACCGCCCTAACATGGCGACCGCGCAGGCGCACATCCAATCATAAACGCGCTATCTACCTTTTCATATCTTCGCCTGTCGGTTGCAAATGAGCAGAAGTAGTGAACTATTGGAAAATCTGTTGTCCTCGCATTACATTTTTTCACGTTTTAATGTGTATGAATCATTTTCGAGAAGTATCATTATATGGCATTCCCAAATGGGGGGCTATGTCAGAGTAGTTATTCAATTACATAGACACTTGGGGGCACTCATCCTATCGTAGGTGTATACGCCATAATAAAATCCGTATATTTCCCTG
This sequence comes from Brevimyrus niger, assembly GCA_015164015.2. Taxonomy (NCBI): domain Eukaryota; kingdom Metazoa; phylum Chordata; class Actinopteri; order Osteoglossiformes; family Mormyridae; genus Brevimyrus; species Brevimyrus niger. Next base: position 7,498,435 of record JAABNY020000038.1, read on the forward strand.
TAACAGAAATATCTTAAATCTATAATCGTGTGCCTCAAGACTTCTACATTCGTATCAATGAAATGAGTCAGGTATTAATATAGTAATTCAATGTATAATCTGTGACCGCTTTTCTGTCATTTTCGAAGCAGGTTTTCACTAAATAGTAACTTTAAAGACATATGCATCTGTGTTATTTTGCGCCCCTTGATTTTTTTGTCAATAAAGAATTTTTTTCAATAAACCTTCTAGGTTCAATAAACCTAAATACACGACACCACCATGTCTTATTCAGAAGCAACATTATAGCTTATGGAAAGTCGACATAAGTAAATTCATTCAACACTCAAGTGCTGTCATTTAACCACAATACAGATTGTATTTTAGTGTTGTTATTTAAATGATTGAACGTTTGTAATTCAATAGTCCTATGTCACATATACATTAGGATGAAATCAATATGTAGGGAAATACAAAACAATCATATCTATTTGGTTTACCACATCGGAGTTGGAAAATATATATACTGGCTTATTGTACCCCAGATGCATTTAATGAAGTATTTAAACGACTTTTTAACATATTGCATTACCTTAAATTTAATATTTAAAAAACATAGAAAATATAGTAATGTCATCGAAACAGTAGTGTCACGAAAGTTACAGATAAAAGTGGATTTGACGATTACACATGAAACTGATAGCACTTTGAATAGTCGATGGGGGCTGAGTACCGGAGCCACAGCCATTGGATGCGGTTCCCATCAATTTCCTCCAGCCTACAGGGTCGCTAAGGGTGCATCGCCTTTCTTCTCCGCCTACACCAACTCCTCTGCTTTGAGCGCCGTAGGGCTGGCGGCGGTGCTATAGCACAGCTGACGGTGAGCGGCCGCAGGACTTACGGAGACGGGGGTCGGGATACGGGGGGTGAGAAGAGAGCGGACAGTCAGCCAGCTTTGACGGAATCATGGCCACCGAAACGATATCCTCTTGCACCGGCTCCAGTCTACTGCAGCCCATCAGCGAAATAATCAATCTCCCCCTTGACCAGGTAATTATCTCAACTGAATTAAAAGATCTTTTTTTTTGATATATAGGAAATATAATGTGGTAAAACATTCCGTTACACATGGATATACCGCACAAAGATGCCGTTACATGATTGAAGGCAAGAGCTTTTTGTGTATCGAGGTGGTTTATGGCTTTTACTGAACGTGTTTAAAACTGGCTATGTTTCTATTGTCCACTGAAATACTTCATTGAAATATATGGCTTTATGTAAGACTGCGTGACAGCTGTTAAGCCGTGCACAAAACGAATTCGTTATTAAAAATTCGTCGGCTTTTCTTGTCCAGACCATGGCTTCGTTTTAATTAATTTATTTGGGGGAAGTGATGAACGGAAGCTACAAATGCACATTTTCAGAAATTGACCGACTTGGTAGGGGAGCTGTTTTTGATTAATTCGATTGCATGCCATAACCATTAATTTTGGAAGATCGGAGTCGAAAACGGAAGCGTTGACATCCTCTTTGGACTCGGGTGCCAGTATCGCTCGAAGAGAGAAAGTGCCTAGGCTGCTTTGGAGGAGCAGTCGGCCTCATCCCCCGCCTTACCGTCCTGAATATGGGTCACCAATTGGGTTGCATCGCATGGTTTGCCCTCTTTTAGCAGCACTACCGGGAGAGCCGGGTTTTCCGGCGCGGTAGCGCGGCGATATCTGCAAGTTGTTCCGCTAGTCTGGTTCTTATGCCTTACTGCCCAGGCAAACTTTAGATATCCAGATACTGCTGCCATTTACCTTTTTTGTATACTTTTTTTTTTTTTTTAGTAATTTTAAGGGGATGTTATTTTTTATGGTTCTCCTAGTTACTTTCTAAAATTTTACTATTTTAATTCTAATCAGGCCTAAGTTCTGTTTGAGTTTTCAAATGCAAAAATACATGTAGTGTACTGTACAGTATCTGGTGTGCATTTTACGCGAACGTTCTTCCAAACATTAGTTGTAAATAATTCTTTAATTTTTACTCGTTTTTTCCATTTTGTTTTAAACTTGTTGGTCTTTTGCACTTTTAAACGCGCCGTTGACTGCATGTTGTAATACGCGAGACGTATATATAAGTATTATTTGTTTATTGTACCTAACGTGTGATTTATTTATATAATATTAGCGAAAGTATATATTACTGTGGTTAATTGGAAGGCCTATTACTGAGATTATAATGATAACAAGATTAACATAGCCATAACCGTACGTAGTGTCATGATTCATTGAAATAGAAAAAAAGTATGTTGAATGTAATTTATCGCTTCTTTCTCTTCTGTATTACACCTTATTTCCATTAAGGCGATCGTTAGCTGATCTGTAGAGTAGCTGCACTGACCTCTGGTAACGACCTTGTCAGATCTGGTTATTGGTTAACTGAAGGACGATCGCGTTCTCCCAAAGCAGGGGCAACATCATTTGGTATTAATTAATTAATTATTTAATTAAGGCATGTACATAATGGAAAACACGTGTGCATATACGTATGCAAAATTTCGGGCATCGTCCCGTTGTCGTATTGTTACAGGTCTTTCGTAGAATTGTGTGTTTCTCCGATTTACGTATCACTTTTCAGGCTTAAAATGACATCGTTCGCACAGTAAAAAGGCGATACTCGTTTACTGTTTCTTTTTGCCCCCTTCGATCCCCCCTATTCCCTGGGATCCCCTATGGCGAAATAACGTCAGAAAAGCTGTTGTCTCTACGCAGGGCCAGGTTTGTGCTTTGGTGGTTAAAGTGGTAGCCTACTACGATATTGAATGGAACCACTTAAATTTATCATTCCATTAAATAGCTAAAGGTCTATATATTAACATACAGTATATATTTGGGCTTTGAACTGTAAAAATGTTATTGTTTTATTTCTTGAGCATCAGAAAAACAAAGTTTGCTGCTGCCGTTGGAAATGTTTTAGAGCACTATCCTATAGAAATCAGTTCAGACCAGTGTGGACAAAAGTTAATTTATATAGAAACACTCAGCATTTGCCAGACCTGATACTGTTTTGATACACAGTAGCATTTTAGTGCTGTTTACATCGTTCTTTATTTTTTACGCATGTATTTAATTACCTGACTGATTGCAGGTGTTTACGCAGCATATCTGGGAAAGCAGGGATAACTGCAGCGTTCAGGATGCTGTGCAGATGTGCAGAGCTGGTTCAATATTACTGCCAAGCCTCAATGAAACCAGATAATAGCTAGCACAGATATTTATGAAAACGTGATGAATAGTGGCATGTAGAAACTGCAGTGTTGGGGTGCTGTGCTTTATCTATCTGCACACACACATACACACACACACACACACAGAAATTACTCATTATGTATATACAAAATGAAAAAAACCTCTTTACACATTTAAAGCCTGTGTAAGAGTTCTCTGGTGGGCAGGTGTTCATATCACTGTGAAGGAGCGAAAGGGTCTCTTTTAGAACCGGAGTTTTACCAAAGCTATGGGAAAACAAAGACAGCCTTTCAGTTCTCATCACAATGAAAACAAAAGAAGCATCAGGTCTTAGGAACAGCTACAAATGGACTGTCGTCGAGGTCTCAGTGTGGCTTGGGCCCAGGTGGGGAAGAAACCCAGTTTGACCTCGCTCACCCCATAGGATGTCCACACCATAATCTTACTCTCTGTTTCATGCCATCATCTGCCCTCCATTGAGGCATTGAGTGGCTCATTGGGCCAAATCTCTGCTTATGATCAGAAGATCACTGGTTTGAGCCCCAGCCATGGCAGAACAGCCACATGTCTATGGCTCCTTGACCAAGGCCCTTAGCCCCCAACTCCTGGGCCACAGCATGCTGGCTGACCGCAAGCTATGGAGAGCAAGATAGGCTATGCGAAGGGAATTATTCCAATGTACCTGTACTTTTGCAAATGGCAAGTTCAGGATTTTTCATTATTTATCATTGCATTTTGCGATTTGGGTGATGCAAAATGGCAGTGAGCTCAGTCATCAGTGAGCTCAGTCATCAGTGAGCTCAGTCATCAGTGAGCTGGAAAAGGGCTGTCAAAGCTCCCCTGAAATGCCATGTGTGCATAGATTTGTGCTTGAGCCCCTAATCTTAATGAGAAAACCGGCACCTTACCACCAGCATTTGTCTTTGGGTTTAAGGCCCTGAAGGTGCATAACTCTAGGGTCAAATCAAACGAACGTGAGTTTGAACAGTTATCAGTTAATTCTGGCAGAATATTTTGATCCTCATATACACAGCAATCTGTATGCTTGTTGCCATGGAAGCTGTTGCCCCGCCCACCACCTCCACAACTGGAGGTATGGAATTTGCTGGCGACGAAAGAGCGCTTCCATTTTTCAAAGAACACGAAATGAGTTTTTGCCAGACGACAGCTAAAATCTGCATGTCCATGAGGCCAGTGATATTTGTTGAAGTTGAGACTTCATGCTGCTTTATAGGGATATAATGACACAAAATATCAGACAACTAAAGACAGTGAATGGAACAAAATCTATTCTTTTGTGTATATAAAGTATTTTTTCCTAGCATCGTGTATACCTAGATAAACTAAATATTAATGACACATGTTCTGAAGTGACCGGGGTTTGAGTCTCTGCCTGGGTTACGTGTGTGGCTTCTGCATGATCTCCCCATGTCATCGTGGGGTTTTTTCAGGTGCTCCGGTTTCCCCCCACAGTCCAAAGACATGCTGAGGCTAATTTAGTTACTAAAAGTGAACGGTGTGTGTGAGTGAATGGTGTGTGTGAGTGAATGGTGTGTGTGAGTGAATGGTGTGTGTGAGTGAATGGTGTGTGTGTGTGAGTGGCTGGTGTGTGAGTGAGGGGTGTGTGAGTGTGCCCTGTGATGGGCTGCACCCCCCATCCTGGGTTGTTCCTCGTCTCGTGCCCATAGCTGCCGGGATAGTCTCTGGACCCCCCGCGTCCCAGAAGGATAAGCGGTTTGGACAATGGATGGATGGATGTTATGAAGTATGATGAGGTACACCAACCACTGCACAGTTCATATGTGTGTCCAACCCTATGCACTTTCATGAGTTTTAATGACAACGCCCCCCCCCCCCCCCCAATCATCACATACTAGGTTGGCTTCCCACCCAAAGACAGCCGACCACTTCAATCCTGCCGATTCCCTTCACGTGTTGTAATCTGCCATATCCAAATAGTCAGAATATCTAATGCACTTGCATTTTGTTTTACATTTCAGTGATTTTAGTCATTGTCTGGAAATGATGCTGTACGACGTTGTATTCAAAATGACACAGTCAGCGTTGGTTGTGTTTGCTTGTGATTTCCGGTTGTGCTGGATCGTGATGCTTGTTTTGGTACAACTGGTGAGGGGGTGGATATGTCTATAGGGGGCTATCATTAATGTCTGGGAGACACTGAAATGCTTAACTGGGTGTCTTGGTTGATTTAGCCGGTTTTGATGCTGGAATGCTTTTCTTAGAAGACATAGTGGAAAAATAATGAGCATATTACTTGGGGAGAAAGTAGGAATATTGTACAGTGGTTTTATAATAAGTTCAGTTTCTTTCCATTTCATTTTTCCTGGAGATTGTGCATTTGACCAAGAAAAGAACCTGGAAATCAATGGTGATTTGGCTGACTTGAGGTTTACCGCTCATCAAGGCCACTGTAATAGGGCTGTTGGTCGTTCTGAGGAAAGGCAGTTTGATGATCAGAATCAGAAAGATCTTTACTGGCCCACTATGTCAAACATACAGGGAATCTGTCTTAGTGGGTGTGTCCTCAGTATAGCATGCAAACATGCAAAAGACTTCAAGAAAATATTGTATGTGGTTTGGTCTTGTTTTTAATGCGCTTTCTGTTCTGTTTGCAACCCAACCCCCCATCTGGAGGCTCACCTTCCACTTTGAGTCCCAGGAACTCGAGGGGTGTCAGGATCTGCTGCCTGCCCACCCCCCTCGCCGCTCCTGTCATGTTTTACATTCTCACTGTTTCCACTGATTAGAGCACAATCTGGGCTGCAGTATTTCACCCACTGGGTGTCATGTGTCAAACCGAGGCTGCTCCCTCTACTTCTGCAAAAAAGGACCATGTGAGAAGGAACAAACAAAAATAAAGCATTATTTTGGGATTCAAGAGGCACGTTAAAGAAGGAATCCATCCCCAACAGGAATAATTTAAGATTGATCATTCACCTCTGGAGACCTTTCTGTAGTGATGCTGTAGTGTTACTGGTGGTTGTGTTAAGGACCCCAGGACAATATGTAATATGGTCTCTCATTCTCCTTCTTTGCTGCCCTGGTTTTGTGTTTACTGGATTTTCTTAATGCAGTTATGTGTCCTCTAACTGTCTGAAGTCAGTGCCAAAGGGCACGATGGAACAGCCACAGACTCCAGCTCCCAGCCAGGTGTGTAATACCAACCTTTTACCTTCGAGGAAGGTGTGAGGGCTCGGCATAGTCCTTCATGGAGTCCAAACAGAGACCTGCCAGTAAGTGATCTTGGATGCAGTGCAGTCCAGGAGTTAAAAGGGAGACCCGGGCCTTGAGTCTGCCAGCACCAGCTGGCCAACCGGAGGCCACGCTTTCCTTCCCAGGCATGCGAACGGCGGAAACCTGCAGAAGCGGCCCGTCTGCTTTGCATGCATTTAAATGAAACCCTTGCTTGTTTATCCACATTTGACAAATTTGTTTCTACTTTCAGCATGTCAAGCAAAGAAATGAATGGCTGAAATACATATGGATCTTCTATCCCTGCAAAATTGATGCGGTGGCCTTAAAATATGGAAATCGATAGCCTGATGTTTTGGTGGTATCCCGGAGTGTCCTTCATCTTCTTTTCCTCCACCTCTCTGTTTCTCTTTGATCTTGACCCACATAGTATCATGTGTTCAAAACTGAGAGCCACGTGTAACGCAATCGGAGACTTTGAGGAGTGAAAAACTCATAATCTGTGGGGTCTGCTTATTGAGATGGAAACAAAGCTGAAATCACACCTCAACCTTTGGGGCCTCTGGTCCCCATACCCCCCGAACCCACTCGTCTAGCCCAGTGGAACACCGGATTTGATATGTGAGGGAATCTGGGGGGAAATGGCTTAGGGTCTTTTTCAGAGCACTAACCTTGCATCTTGTGCAGTTGGCCTGTCTTCTGTAAAGATGCTGTAGTGCATTTTGTGATACCTGCAAAATGTAAAAGTTTGAACTCAGTTGACTATTTTTAAACATTCTTGTGAGTGTAGATATGCTGCCTAGTTTAACAAAGGGAGAGTAACAATTTTTGTAATACGGTCCAAAAAAACTGAATGGGGGGGACTGGTAAGTAGAGGAAATTAGTGAAATTGTTAATAGTTATAGTAGGAAAAAATAACTGTGGGGATTCAGGACCTAAAAGGTTGGATACGTACAAGCTCAGCTGGGTGGGGGTTCTGTTCCAGCCTTGAAATTAGATTCACATCATCAGTTTATGTGCACAACCAGCTCAGTTGTTCTAAGATGCTGGGATGCAGTAACTAGGCTGCTTTTTTTTGGCTTAAGGGCTTTAGAATGGCCCACTCACACCAAGAAACATCAATCATCGCTCATTCTTCTGCATCATTGCTTGGCGCTGTGCTTCCCTGGTGACGGAGAGTGCCCTATTCCTGCTGATGTCTCGCAGGAACGTCCACATTTGGGGTTTTTTCTCCTCTGCCCCTAGTGCTATAAGAGCTAGAGTGCACTAGAGATTTGGGCAGGTGAGAGTTTGAGGCTCTGTGGCACCTCATCTGCCCACTTTTGCTGATTCCCAGAAGGGGGCCTTTAATTTAGTGTGGCTATATTTGCGAGCAGTGCCCATGTGGTTAGCCATCTGCTGCGCTGTGAAAGCGGCATTTTATTTACCTCCACGAGACGTGTTGGCATTTAACCAGTTATCGGTGGTCAGCAAATCTCTGGGCCTTCTGCTTGGACAGGATGTGGCAGTGGCTCAGACGCTGTTCATTCCCTACCCTGGCTTTTGGGTTAGCCTCTGGTGCTATGAGTGGCACTAATGGGGGCTGGTAGTAATGATGGTGATGATGATGATGATGATGATGAGCTTTTCTTTGCTTGAAAATAGTGATTATTTGTATTAAGCTTTTACTGCTGAGTGGTTTTTATTCTTTTTATATGAAGTATCTACTGGAACGTTTGTGGATACATACGCATCCTGTCTGGTTGGAGGGTGGATGGATGGACGGGTGACCGTTCATTTCAGGGCTTCTGTGTACGCTCACTCCATGCACCATCTGATGTTGCTGGGTAACCCTCATGTTCCGAATTGCGCTTGATGAACAGATCTCTCAAGTAGCTCAGGAAAGGTTACCTGGTCCTGCCCCTGCAGTCAGTCAGTTCAGTTTGAAGGAGAGCACACATGCTTTTAAGGGGAACTGGGCCCCTTGAATCCAATGGCTACTGGCTTTTTGTGTCTTGCTTAACTTGACTGTAATATAGGGCTGGGCGATATGGCTGAAAACTGTATCACGATATGAGTGTTTCATATCGGTCGATATTGATAATTATTGAT
>JAABNY020000038.1:7507047-7523297 GCA_015164015.2 Brevimyrus niger
TATGACAGCTGCGTTTCCGGCACGGATCCAAACTAGCAATCAAACTAGTTTCGCAACCTCTGTTTTCTTCCGACAAAGAATAAAAAATATCAAATGTTTTATCGAACACATTTTTTATTGATATTGATCATATGTATATCGCGATACATATCGTTATTGTTTTATCGCCCAGCCCTACTGTAATATGTGCTGAGGAACTTCTCTGATTACACTATACTTGGTGTACATGAGTGCGCCTGGTTGTGTAAACTGTTCAGTGCTTGCGTGAAATCGCAATGCGTCCTGTGAGTCTACATGCTTCTCTATGCTTTAAAGGTTAAAGCGGGAACATTGACCTTGCCACTGGTGTGTTTGAGATGCCCCTGAAAAGCCATTGCATGTGGGCACATAGTGTGATTTTTGCGGGAGGTCCAATGTTCAATCAAATGAATAGTGTCTCCCAGTGCTGACTCCCAGAATATCAGGACTTAAAAGTAGCACCTTTTGTACTGTCGCTATGTTGTTTCCCAATTCCTGCTGGGGCCGGTTTTCACCTTTTTAGAAGAGGCTCATTACTGACCTTTCACATGGCTTGTTTAAGTCGGGACTAATGGCTTCCTGGATTTTACCAGCTGCTGCCACATCAGCGGCAGGTCTGATTGGCTGAGCGGAATAGCTGAGGCATCTCTGGGGTGACCTTTGCTCCTCCTGGTTCTGATTATGCCTGGGATATGGGTCACCGTGTTTGTGCCTGACCTTTGTTGTACTCCTGCATTTTATGCTTACTGTGGGATTCGCTGTGAGCAGGCGGATTATGAAACAGTTACACTGGTGACTAATACATGCTATTGGGGGCGGGGGGGGGGGGCATCTTTATTATGGGCTTCCTCTGCCTATGGCAGCGATTCCCAATCCGGTCCTCAGGGACCCTCAGTCGGTCCATGTTTTTGCTCCCTCCCAGCTCCCTGCCAGACAGTCCACATTTTTGACTGGATCGACCAAAACGTGGATTGTCTGGGGGTCCCCAAGGACTGCCCTAGGTGGGGCACGTTTTTGCTTCCTCCTTGCCCCACAGTCCACATTTTTAACTGGAGGGAGCAAAAGTGTGGACTGTCTAAGGGTCCCTGAGGACCAGTTTGAGAAATGCTGCCTTAGACTAGAATAAGTTCATGCATGTAGGCCTGTACCTCATTTCACCCTCAAACCCTCAAGTACAAATTATTCTAAGAGAAAGTGCACAGGCTGGTCTGTCATCTGGTTCATTCTCTGTCTGATGGGTTGTGGTCCAGGACACTCTAGTCCCAGGAATTTTAAGCAGAAGCTAGAGTGATAGTCAAGGTTAGGTTTAGGTTTAGGGTTAGGCTACAGCTCAACTCTTCCCATCTGCAGAATTTAAGTGCAAAGAGGAATTGTGCCTTTTGGTCAATTGTTATGCTTTCTGAGTGATTTGTGCTTAATTCTGGTCTAACTGCCATTTAAAAAAAACGATGCTATCTGAAGTGAGCACATGGTGAACTGTGAACAGAATCACTAGACTTCCAGTATAAACAGTGCTGGAATATCTGTTAGTCTAACAAACTACTGTTTTGTAATTTTGTGATGTTTATATTTCACTTGTAAGATGGATGCCTTGTCAGAGAATTCAGTTGCTCCGACAAAGATTCGTTTTTTTGGTGGGAGGGGTTTGCGTCAAGTGGTATGTTAAGAGAATGAAGCTGCCGTGATGCAGTGGCAACTATCTGGGGCCAGTTTGGGAAGAACAGGATGTTCCCTGGAGCAGGGTTCCTGCCTCCGTAAGGCGTCCAGCTGGCAGGGCTATGCCCTCCTGGGATACCGGCCTTCGCTGTACAGCCTGGCGGGTCGCATTATAAATGAAGAGATTCTGGCGGGCTTGCTTTTCTTGGACGGGGGTGCAAGAGTCTGCAAAACTACAGCTCTTGGAGTCAACTACACTTGATTCTCCTGATACACCCTGGTCCCCTCTTTTTTGATGGTTGGGTTGGAATGGGCAACATGGCTCTTGGGAGCTCCAGTACTGATTGATCCTCCCCTTTCGTGTTATCCTTCTGGGTCATCGTGTTCATTCTGAATATGTGAGTGATCTCCCAGGCTGCCAGCTGACCATTTAACCTACTTTCTCTAGTATATCTCCTTCCTCAGGTGCTGTGGTTTTAACGGCACACTCCTTTGAAACTTTATACTGGAGTTTGCAGGAGTTGGCCGTGACATGCGTGTGGTAATTTCATACATCGTTTTTTTTTGTGGGTGTAGTTGGGTGTTTCTGTGTCATTTAAGAGTTTGTCTTTGTCCTCTTAGTACAACTGTCTGCCTTTTCAAAAATCCTGCAAATCTTATAAGCTTAATCCTCAGACAAGTTGCATTGGGAAAGCATTAAAAATAGCAGTTCCTGGCATTGGCTAAATTGATTGCTGATGATTAATCCACTGATGCCCTGACCCTTTGCACAAAAAGGCCTGGCCCAGGGTGTTGAAATCAGAGTGAACATCCAAGTGCCGCCCAACATGGCCTGATCAGAAGGTGGCTTCCCCCTTCCAAAGCTGCCTTATATACTTTGTGTGACCAGGTCTCTCAGATGCGCCGCTTAATCGCAGAAGGAATATCACCTGCTATTGGAGATCCATGAGTTCAATGTGTGCTCTTAAAGGTCTCCGATGTGCATTTTCTGCACATTAACTGGCAGACTTATCTCAGTGGACTGTATGACTGCTATCCGATGGCTGTTAAGTTGAGGATTAACTTCCCCAAAAGAACGGGCTTATTTATGAGATGGATGGGAAGTGGCATTGAGGGATCTCTGATGGATTCATGACAAGAAAAGGCACTGCGAAGTGGCAGCCTAGTCCTGTCCAGCTCTGCCAGTCGGCTCGCTGTGGCTTTATGCTCCGTCGTCTGTGCCTGTGATCATTGTCTTCAGCTATGGAGGCTGCAGATGGTCCCTGGAGATGCTGGGAGGGGGCTGTCAAGGTGCTGCAAGCGTGAGCTCTAGTACTTAACACTATCCATGGATAATTAACGAAAAAAATCATCATAATAATATATAATCCTGGGTATAGCACTTCCTTTTAACCTGTATGATAAATCTAAAAGTTGTTGTTATTCTATTTATATATTTGTAAAAAATCGCAATATAAAAATTAGATATAGACATGTGAATCCATTTTGGACTTCAATCAGTTTTCTTCAGACTAATCATATTCATTTATATTGTGAAGATCTTGTGATTGTATCAGATATGACTGAGACTTCAAGGAACACCAAGCCTGGCGGGACCCAGACGTCCAATTCAATGAACGCCGTCCACGAACCGGCCCATTGTGGGGGACGGCACCGCCAGGCAATGGTATGGTACATTCTAGCATTACGTGAACTGAAAGGGAACATGTCAAAGCAGGGCACGGATTGAGTTTCGGGAGGTGTGGATGATACGGGGAATGGGGTAGCTGGAAACACAAAGCCTACTTTTGGTTTGCACACTGCCAGGGCAGGAGCGAGGAGTGGCGGGGGGCTATAGACTGTTTTAGTGTTTACCTTAGACAGTCAGCCACACTCCAAACAGTCTGGATTGCTCTTCTCTACCCAGCGTGTGCATGGACCAGTGCCTGGCCTTGAGCAGCTGGCCTGAAGCCTGTGGATAACAACGTGGTAGACATGGGCCAATGGTCAAAGAGCAACCAGCTATTGCATCAGTTCAGGCTTAATTATGTTGCGTAACAGTCGGCACCAAAATAGAATAAATAGGTGCTTTTATCCTTTCATCTTGTCCTCCTTCATGTCAAATGACAATTAATTTGTTTTTATTTGTTTTTATTTTTAAATAGGTGGTTAACTGTAGCGGGGCGGCATGGTGGTGCAGTGGCACCTGGGTCCGAATCTCTGCCTGGGTGACATGTGTGTGGAGATTGTATGTTTTCCCTGTGCTGTCGTGGGGTTTCCTCCGGGTACTCCGGTCCCCCCCCCACAGTCCAAAGACATGCTGAGGCTGGTTGGAGTTGCTGAATTACCCATAGGTTTGCATGTGTGAGTGACTGGTGTGTGAGTGTGCCCTGCGATAGGCTGGCCCCCTGTCCAGGGTTGTTCCCTGCCTCGTGCCCGTTGCTTCCGGGATAGGAGTAGAGAGTCGTGAAAAACCCAGAGTCTGTCCCAGGTCGTATATGGCACAGTGCAGAGGAACACCATGGACAGCGTTCCAGCCTGTCGTAGATCATACTTGGCCAAATGATCACACACGATGGGTTAATCCGAGAGTGTTTCACCTAAGTGTATATCTGTGGATGGTAATAAAGACCCCATGCAACACAGGGAGAACATGTGAACTCCACAGAAACTGAAGCAGGGACTGAAAATGAATCCCAGGTCTGGAGGTGTGAGGCCACCCTGCTACCCACAAAGTTGCTGGGCTGCCTGAGCTAACGGCCTTTCTGTGTAATCAACCAAAATTCACCTGCCTCAGGTGGGCGACTTGTCTTAACGAGTGCAATGGGGTCTCAGCAGGAAAGCCTATTTCCCAGACGTCAAGAAACGCTTGATGGTTTTGATATTCTCTCTCTAGTAATACTTACTGCCAGGAAGGGAAGGGGCAAGGAAGCAGGAATTTTCAGCTGGTCTGACCAAAGGGATGGCAGTGTGAGCGTACAGAGTTTGGGAACGGCGTCTGAGCTTCACGAGCTTCACGAGTGTCTGAACTTCAGGATACATGGTCTGTCTATTGATGTCAGATCTTCCCTGACCTACTGGGATGCTCCGGAAACCTCCCATTTTTGGGCTCACATTCATCTCTGGATGTGTCCGTTTCGATAATGGTGTGTAAAACGACGCAGAGCAGCCGGTAGCGTGAAACCTGACCAGGCCTCTTAACGGTAACTCAAGCCATGGGTAACGAACCTGAACCTATGGAAATGTCAATTATTCAGGATGCGGTATGTCAGGTTTGGCAGTGAAACTGCTTGTTCTGTTTTGGTAAAGTCAGATGAGGTATGGAGGGTTTTTGGCGGTGAAACTGCCCATTCTGTTTTGATAAAGTAAGATGATGTCAGACTTGTCCCTGATTAGAAATTCAGGTAATTGCACCTGCTCTGGGTTGGCGCCAATTTGAGGTCAACCATGTTTAAGCATGGCAGTGAGTGGTTCTCATTGCTCAGTCACCCCATTGCTTTTAAATCCTGGGGCTCAGTTGGCTTTTAGTCAGATTTTTGTTTGATCAGGATAGATGGAGATCTGTGTTTCTGTGTCAGTTGCCAGTAGGTTCTACCTTGGTAGTTTGGGTGGCTTGGAGTCATGGATTTGTTAATTAGCACCTTGCTTTTGGGCTTCTGGTGTCCTGTGTTCAAGGTTTTCTGTGTATGTCTTGGCTTCTATGTTCCTGCCCTTTTAAGGTTCTTTAGGTCCTGGACTGGGTTCTCCCATCCTCTGTGCTCTGGTTCACCTTGTCCTGGAGCTGTTCATTCAGACAGTCCCCTTGGGTTCCTCTGTCCAGTAGTGTTGGGACTATTGGACTCAGGGGGGCAGAAGCCCTGGTGTAATGGAGGGGTGGACCAGGTTGCGGTGTTCTGTTGCAGACCTTGTCCATGAAGGCCAATGAAAGGTTTCAAAAAGTAAGGTCTGAGGTGTGATAGAAGGGGTTTGTGCAGTGAAAACACCCATTCTGTCTTGGTATATTTAAATACAATATGCAGGGTCTTGTGTGGTTAAACTGCTGATGTTGTTTTGGTAATGATAGATGAGGTATGGGGGGTGGAAGTGAAACCCATCGTTCTGTTTTGGTGAAATCGAATAAGAATAACAATGTGAGACTGCTATAGTAACAGTATTTCTGGAGATTTCTACAATATTGTTAAGCTTTCTTGGCAGAGGTTTGAGTAAATATTAATCTTGGTCATTCAAGCTGGCCATGGTGTGTGATCAGCTAATGTTTTGTGTTCTGTGTAATGCAGGTTGGGGGGGTGCAATACGGCCCCAGGTGCCCTTTCAGTTGTCCCTCCCTAGAGAAGAAGTACCATGCTGCGTTTGCCTCTTACTCTTTTGCCCATTGACTGCCACTTGGCCTCTTGGCTGCACAACCCAAGCAGCATTGGCTTCTGGGTTACTGACCTCATTTGCAGGGCAGTTCTAGTTGCTGCAGATGAGTCAGTAAAATCTGTCTGTGTCTTGTGTGGAAATTTTATATAGAAATGGGAAGTAGACACAACAGTGCCGGGTGTCCATGTTAACTGCATTGCTGTCCACCCCCTGGTCACCAGCTGCCCGCATGATGTCTGTCGCATGACTAACCGGTGACTAACATGTGGGTGAAGTCAGGCTGCCAGGATGGTGTTAGTCTCCATCCACGGTCCTTTGCCATTTGTAACAATTTGCAAAATAAAGATTGATATGTTATGTTGGCAGCCGTTCCACGGGTAGCATAGTCGTCACACATCTCTAAGGTTGGGGATTTGAATTCCAGCCCCAATCTGTGTGTGGAGGTTGCATGTTTTCTCCCTGTGTCTTTTTTCTGCCACAGTCTGAAGATTTGGTATTAGGCCATGTCTAAGGTGTGTGTGTGTGTGTGTGTGTGTGTGTGTAAGCTGTGGTGGGCGGGCACCCAGTCTAGGGCATACCCCAGCCTTATGTGTGATTATATGGTCAGAAGATGAATGGACTTTTGGTGTAAATCTTTGTCTGAAGCTGTGGCCGTTTGGTCTACCCTAGTTATGGACACATGTTTTTTCTACAAAACCTCAGAAAGGCAGAATTCTGGATAGTTTGGTGCTGGAAAGTTTTTTTGAGCTCTAGCTTTTAATGTGACGGTTTTGGTGTAAATTGTTTTTTTTGTTACCATGGCGAGTGCCGGACAGCTCAGTACCGGCTGTGTCTCGCGTGGATTAGATTAATCAGAGTCTTGCATTGGAAACCTTCACTATCCCCACCAAAATGTGGATGCTGTGATGTAAGCCCGCAAACGTCCACTGCTAAATGGAGACTCTCACAGTCCCCTTAGGAATGAACCGGTGAAGGTCAGAAGCCCACTTTGGTCACATTGTACGGTGTGTGTGAGTCTTATAAAAGCGGTTTAGCGCTGAAAGAGACCAGGGGTTAGTGAGTCACCACTCTTACAGTTCCATGGGTGATGAGTCTCTCATCAAGCCAGCATTGGCATCTGCTTTCTCTCCATCAAAAATAATGTGTACAGTCCCATTCATCCATATTCCAACTGCTTTTCCCATCAGGGTCTCCGAGAGCCTATTCCAGCAGCTGGGGCGCATCCTGATGCGATGCCAGTGCATCAGTGGACATATGCACTCAGTCATAATCCACGGGCAGTTTAAAGACGCTAATTGTCTTAGCTGCATGTCTTTGGACTGTGGCGAGAAGCCTGTGTACCACTGGAAGGGCATCCACACCCTGCAAAGGCTGGTGGTATCAAGCCACCATGTTACACACTGAGCCACTGTGCTGTCTGTATGTAGAATACGAATCACTGGACTTAAAAAAATATATGTTAAAAATGTTTCTTTTGCTTTAGGCCCTGCTTGATATTGAGTGTTGAACTCGGGCTGACTGTCCTGACAGCATAATGACACCGTGAGGCCCTCACTCTGGATTGAGGTCTACTGATCACCCCATTTCCCACAGGGATGAATACACAAGCTTGGTCTGAAGGCGGAGGCATGGTCAGAAATTCTGGGCCCCTTGACAATGTCAGGGTTTCCATGCTCCCCTAACACCTCTGGCTAAAGGGCACCAAACCAAATAACTTTATAGCATGTATAATTTATTAATGATGTTGTGAATAATGTCTGAATAAATATTCTGTTATTGGTGGTAATCATATATTCTGCAACTCGGAGAGGGCGCATGGTTGTTTTTGATGTATGAATGTTTTCCGTAATGCCTGAGTTACGCGGGTTTGGGTACATTACATGTAACCAAGAGAGTACGAGACCCCCCCGATTCTTGTGCCCCTTCAAGTAACTTGTAATGACTAAGCAGTTTTTGAAAAGTAAAAGTTGCAGGTTAATGCCAGTCTGGTCTTAAATGGCATCGTAGTACAGAGAGTAGACGGGGCGCTGTTGCTGACACCGCCACTGTAGGGGATCTTCTCCAGCCTGTGTCTGGATTTTAGGTTTTCTCCTACAGTTCAATAACATGCATGTGGGGCAATTGCCGTCTCTAAATTGCCAACAGGGATATGGCCTGGGATAGGCTGCATATACCCCCCACCCCCTGCATACACCCCCCACTTCAACCCTGAGCAGGATAAGTGGTTGGAAGATGGATTGATGATTTTACTGTGTAGCATATTAAGGGCTGTTATGTTAAATGCATGTGTTAAGTGTAATGCAGTAATACTGCTGATTAGCTTTGCTAAAATGTGCTGAATAAGCTGCCCGGTTTCTTTGCAGATTATGGTTCAATCTTTTTTTTGCTGAAGGCTTCACTATATTTACAGTTCTGTAACTTGTTGGATTTAAGGTACCACAGTTTAAATGGACCTCATATTTGTTCACTTACATTTTGCCCAGACTACCTTAAATATGAGAAGTTCCCCCAATAAGTCAGTAACCCCGCTTCATAGTACAGGCCACTGAAGGCACTGTTTTTATTCTTTTTAATTCTCTCTCTGGTCCAGTGTTATTTATCGATGCCCTCTTCCATGCGGAATCTCCCGACTCGCGTGTCTCTCACTTTGGTGCAGACCTGCTCTCTGTCACTTCCTGGTGGTGCTCACTTCCTCTGCTGAACGACACGGATTGCATCCCCCAGCCCCCACCTACCGAGGCTGTGTAAGACATGGTGAGGGAGAGCTCTTATCTCTTGATGAAAAAACTCAATTAAAATTCAGTCGTGACACATCCATCTCCTCATCAGAGATGTCGGCATTATTATTATTATTATTATTATTATTATTATTATTATTATTATTATTATCAGATTAGGTCCAGTCTATTATTGAGGAACTGCCTTCTAATAAAGCATCTGAAATATGCTAGTGTTAGAGTTTCAGTTTTAATTGCTATGTGTTTTACTGGCTTATTAATTCATGGCATATTGCCTGAATCGATGATGTCTGTATATTTGTTGCCTGTCGGTAAAGATAAATCTGCTAAAATATCCAGTATAGAAAATTATAGACCTATTTTGGTGGCTAGCAAATTATTTTGAATAGACTATTAGAATGTATAAATACTTCTCATAATCAGTTTGGTTTTAAATGTAAACATGGTACAGATATGTGCATCTATGCACTAAAAGAAGTTGTAATTAAATATAGGAGTCAGAATTCTACAATATCTATATGCATTCTTGATGCATCTAAAGCATTTGATGGAATCAATCATGGTAAATTATTTATATTTAATCAGGATTCTGTATTTTTGCTATTTAAGTATTTATTTCTGGTATGTAAGTTAGATGGAACAGGAGTATATCAGCACCGTTTGTGGTGACTAATGGTGTTTGCCAAGAGGGAACTTTATTACCGATTTTATTTCAATTGTACATGGATGATCTTTACAGATTATTACATGAGTGTGAAACAGGATGTATGGTGGGAATGGTGCCTCAATCATCTGATGTATGCAGATGATCTAGTGGTTTTCTCTCCTTATAGCGCTGGATTAAATCAGTTGCTTAAATTTTGTTCCAGATATGGAATATTGTATGATATTAAGTATAAAGCTATGAGTGTTGTCATTATTGCCAGCAGTAAGGAAGATAGGAAGCAAATATTTCCTCTTTTCTTGGCAGATCAAGAATTAGAAATCGTGGATAAAGTGAGATATTGCGGTCACATCATTAGGAGTGATTTATGTGATGATGATGATGATGATGATGATGATGCACCGGTGCTGCACATTATGTGGTCAAGCTAATACGTTGGTGCGTAAATTTCATATGTGTACAGATGATGTAAATATAGCCCTTTTAAAACATACTGCACTCCACTGTATACAGCACATGTGTGGTGTAGCTATAGCAGAGCAAACATGAAATGGCTTCAGGTGGCATATAATGATTTATTTACAATATCGTTCAAGCTCAATCCAAGATGGATTGGTGCAAGTCATGTGTTTGTGACCAATAATGTTCCTACTTTATATGCCGTGTTGAGAAATCTTATTTATGAATTTATATGTAGGTTAATGGAGTCACTTGGAGTCCATGCATGTGGCGTTTGCACGTTCCCCCCATGTCATTGTATGGTTTCAACATGCTGAGGTTGTTCACAGGATTCTCCACTGGTGTGAATGGTGTTGTGTGTGTGCCCTGCCTCTGGGAGATGCTCAGCGTGTGAAGCGACAGGCCGCCTCCGGAATAGGGAGGCCTGTCCCTTTAAGATTGGGCCCCTAGGCTCCCGCAGACGGCGGCGCTGAGAGAGAGGAGCTGCGGTTGCCGCTGGCGGCCGGTCACTATCGAACAGCTGGTTTGCAGGACGCTGCACGTTATCTAGTGTCACGGGCCGGTGTCAGGTTGAGCCAACCTCTCACTGTTAACTTGAGGGTTCAGATGCAGATCTGGCTGGTAGCCAGAAACACCTCTGGCGTCTATACCCAGTGGGGTATTAGCACACCGAACCCCCAATTTAATAATCTTA
The DNA here is from genome assembly GCA_015164015.2 of Brevimyrus niger. NCBI lineage: Eukaryota > Metazoa > Chordata > Actinopteri > Osteoglossiformes > Mormyridae > Brevimyrus > Brevimyrus niger. The sequence goes on from JAABNY020000038.1 coordinate 7,517,618, forward strand.
AAAAAGGAACCCCCCCCCCCACACACACACACACACACACACACACACACACACACACACACACACACACACACACTCTTTTGGCCGTGTCTGTGTGACTCTGCTACTGCTGACCTTCGTAACAAGGGTAATTAAACGTTTTACTGAGATCGATGTACATTGTTCCGTGAGAGGAGGGACGAGATGAAAAATGAAGTCGGGTGTGATTGCTTTTGGGGGGGGGGGGGGGGGTTATAGAGGCTGTCGGTCACTTATCTGGCTTGTTGGTTTTCTTGTTAAGAAGTGGCTGGCGCTTCTTCTGTTTCTGTTCTCTTTTTCGTGAAAACGCTGCCTTCCAGGGTGCATGGAAAAGCACCGTCCTGAGCTCAGCAGTCGAAGCCGGAATGGCTGCCTTTGATCTTGCTGAGCCGTCACCCTGCCTAGTGATGCCGGCTTGGCTTTATCATCCTGTGTACTGGCTGTGCTGACATCTCTGCATGGCGAACGGGCAGCTCTGTCCCAGACAGGCTCCCATGCTGGGCTGCCCTCTCTGGTGCCTAAGGAATCGCTCTTCCTCATTCGGCCTTCCCGTCCCGGGCTTTCCCGGGTGAGACCCGTATGTTGTCACCGCTTCCTGAATTCCAGCCGAGGCAGGGATCCCCACACGTGGCTAAACCGCCGGCTATGTAAATAATTGATGAAGATGATTGCTCTCATTGATAAACGATTGTCAAATGATAATATATGTATAAATCGTTACCGTCTAAGAGGCCTCTTTCAATCTAAAGAAATAAGTGCTGACCCCTCACCCTCCCCCTTAACCCTATGAGTCAATTTGTGGATCAGGGGGTGCAAATCACGAAAAAATATGGGAAGATCCCACATTGGTTGAAATCAGGACACAGAAATACAGGAAGATTGTGTGAAATATGCCACAGGTGGCAACTGTACCCTCCATGCCTCTGTGACGTTAGCAAAGCCTGAACTGACCTGGGGCTCAAAGATGACTGTGTTCAGGCTCTATATTAAGATACAGATGGTGGCCATGATGTGTGTGTGTGTGTGTGAGAGAGAGAGAGAGCAGCATGCTGTGAGCTAGGATTCCTGGTACATTGCAGTGGTCATCCACAGACTACAGGAAGTCCAGCTAAGCCATCTCAGAAAGGTGCCCTTTTTGCTCCTGAAAGTCCTTAGACTGCCTTACCCCACATTGAAGTCCACAGCTTCCATAGAGGCTGCCGTGATTCACACTGAGGTCCACAGCTTCCGTAGAGGCTGCCGTGATTCACACTGAGGTCCACAGCTTCCGTAGAAGCTGCCCTGCCTTGATTTACACTAAGCTAAGGTCCACAGCTTCCATAGAGGCTGCCGTGATTCACACTGAGTAGAGGCTGCCGTGATTCACACTGAGGTCCACAGCTTCCTTAGAGGCTGCTCTGGTTCACACTGAGCTCCACAGCTTCCTTAGAGGCTTCCCTGGTCCACACTGAGGTCCACAGCATCCTTAGAGGCTGCCCTGGTTCACACCAAAGTCCACAACTTCCATAGAGTCTGCACTGGTTCACACTGAGGTCCCTAGCATCCATAGGGCCTGCCCTGGTTCACACCAAGGTCCACAGCTTCCGTAGAGTCTGCCCTGGTTCACACCAAGGTCCACAGCTTCCGTAGAGTCTGCCCTGGTTCACACCAAGGTCCACAGCTTCCTTAGAGGCTGCCCTAGTTCACACCGAGGTCCACAGCTTTCTTAGAGGCTGCCCTGGCCCACACCAAGGTCCAAAGCTTCTACAGAGGTCCAGTGCTGTCCCCTTTAATGCTGAAGACAGGGCCTTTCTTTGATCTCTTCTGTTGATAACCCAAATAACTCAGCATGTATCCAGTGCTGGACACTGGGCAGGGGAGTCTACAGTGGATTCTTGCCCCTGAGAAGGTCATTGTTTGAATGCAAAGCAAGCGAACGCTCTGCATCTCCCCAGGTCTCCTCTTTGTTGCCTTAACGATCTAGGTCCATCATGATGTTGGCTGTTCCCTCTGCATTTTTAACAGACATGCCACTTCAAAGAGTGTAATCAAGGATTCAGAGTTTAATTGTCACATGCACGGAGTGCACTGACATTAAGATAAGATCAGATGTATTTTGATCCCAGAGGGAAATTTTTACTTGTGCTGTTTGTCTGCAGACTGATAACTACAGTTTGTGTGTTTGTGTGTGTGTCTGTGTGTTTGTGTGTGTGTTCGTGTATGTGTCTGTGTGCTTGTGTGTGTGTCTGTGTGTTTGTGTGTGTGTCCATGTATGTGTCTGTGTCTGTATGTCTGTGTGTTTGTGTGTGTGTCTGTGTGTGTGTCTCTGTGTGTCCGTCTGTGTGTCCGTGTGTATGTGTGTCTGTGTGTCTCCGTGTCTGTGTCTCTGTGTCTGTGTGTCTGTGTCTGTGTGTCTGTGTCTGCGTGTCTGTGTCTCCGTGTCTGTGTCTCCGTGTCTGTGTCTGTGTGTCCGTGTGTCTGTGTCTGTGTGTCCGTGTGTCTGTGTGTGCTCGTGCCACCCAGGTGAACTTCGTGGTCTGCCAGCTGTTTGCTCTGCTCACCGCCTTCTGGTTCCGGCTCTACCTTCACCCCAGCAAGACCAGCCCCTTTGTCAGACACGTGGTGGCCACCTTGCTGGGCTGCTACTTCGCCCTCTTCTGCTTCGGCTGGTGAGTGACTCTCTCTCCCTCTCTCTCTCTCATTCTCCCTTTTGTTCTCTCACCGGCTGACCTGAGAATAAGGTTCCCCTGTGAAACGCCAGAGGGGGATGCCATCGCACACGTAGGCTGCCGGAGAGGTGTGTGCCTATCGGCCCTTAAACGTGACCCCATAAAGCAGCCGCTCCAGCCCCTGACAGGGTACCTCTGCTGCACATTCTCTCCTTTGGCTAATTAGAATTCCTTACATATTAAAATGCCAAATGGACAGCTTGGAAGTTCTAACATGGATCTCCCCAGTCAAAGTGCTGCTTAATATGAAGCACTGTAACCACCAAATTATCCAGCCTGTGACAATTCTTGCCAGCTATTATAGTGCATGTTTATTGCTCAACATTTGTATAGTACATAGGATCCACCCCCTGCCCTTTGTTATGTGTTTGATGTTATAAGTAGGAATTCATAGTGAGATGACTAAGAAATACGATCATTGTCATTACATTGTATCGCATTGTAGTGTAATGCATTGTAATTTATTGTCTTGCATTGTAATGCATTGTAATGGCTGAGATGACAGATGCACAGTGGAGAATATGGCTGTCTGGGGATGAGATATTGTATATAAATTAGGCTACCAGACGGGCCTGGTGTATTTCCTACAGAAGGTTTAGCCTTAAAATAAAGTGCAAGTATGTGTACAGTATCTGTTTTATTTGGTACGCTATATTGTACCCACAGTTGTAGTTTCACCACAGCAGTTAATTTAAACCAGTCGACAGGAATGTCCCGTCTTTGTAGACATGGTCAATGGCATTATTGGCCTTTTACGTGCTTACACTAGCACTGTGGATTTTATTAACGTTTATATCACTCCCCTTATTTCACTGGTTCAATAAGACGAACAAATCGTTGAATTACTGATTATTGCCAAGAACAATGTCCTGTGCCTTTAATGGCTGCTGCAAAACCACAAGGCTCATTAGCTCAGATGCTCTTCCAGAAGTATGACAGGAAGCACTGCACATGTCCACGTGCATGAGGTGATGTGGCCCCTGTCTGTCAGTGAAGCTCCCATTGTCATTCTAGAGGTTCCATGCCTGTGTACCACATGGTGGTCTTTACCAAAATGGCTTAGTCTTTATTTAAAGTCACAACAGCAGAAAATGAAGTTCTGTTGTATGATCTGATGTTATTGACACCTGACAGTCATGTTTCCTGCCCGTGATCAGCTCCTGATGATCACAGAACATATTTTTCTGATTATTATACAAGCTTATAATATACAACAAAACATGTGTTTTTAACACTTGGCATTTAAGCTTGTGACAGTAAAGACAGGAGTAAAGTCACAGGTGTTTATTATTTTAACTTTGTGTTTAATCATGCTGCCATCTTTATAGGAATTGTGTTTTATCAGCGACTTTAGCAGTAACACAGACACAACACAGTTTGTCACATTCAGTTTTCCCAGGACGCTGGCTTGGTTCTGGCAGAACTCTAAATAAGCCTTGCTTGGGCTGTTTCAGATTACGTTAAAGTCCATGTTGATGTAACCTTTTAGTGAGTCATACTCAGTGTTGGGGAGTAGCCAACTACAATTAGCGATGCTAAATCGTCAAAAAAACAGTATAGGTCAACATCAATGTTATGACCGTTCCGAGGCTGCAGAGATGTGACCATGACCGCGCCACGTCTGGCAGCAAGAGTATTGCACTCCACGAGTGTTTGACAGTTTCGGCCCCAGCTGCCGGCAGTGCCAGCCTTCGCGTGAGACGCTCATTCAGTCATCACATGCTCAGGCGAATGTTCACGGCGCTCACAGCACAGTATGCATTCACATTCGTTTGTCTTAGCAGTTTAATGGTGATGTAAAGGTTATAACAATAATGCGCCATGAAAATGGTAATAAAAAGTTTTAAAACACCAAACAATATGACTTAAAGATTTTTTGTTTTACATCCTTCTGATTAATACCTCAATAACAACCTGTATATTTTTTCTCTCTTTAAAACAAAGGTATTTAAAGCTACTAGTTCTACAAAGTAGGATCAAGGGAAAGTCTGACTTATTTTGACAAGTCTGGCTTATTTAAGTGGGAGTTCCGTTCCTTCAACGTGTCTTAAATGAATCCTTGCTGAGCTACCATGACAACTTCGGCGAGTGAACAAGGGGGTATTTTCCGTACGTGGATTACTCATTTAGCTGGATGTAATTGTTGACGATTTGGCATGATCCTGGATCTGTTGTTTTTTTTAATCTCTTCCTGGTTGTGTTGCCATAGCAGCACACCCAAATTCTCAAACCTTCTCAGAGCAGTGGCCTTTGGCCTGTACTACAAAGTGGGGTTACTGTCTTATCGGGGTAACTTGTCAGATTTAAGGTAGTCTGTAAGTCAAAATGTAAGTGAACGAATATGAGGTCCATTTAAACTGTGGTACCTTAATTAAATCCCCGATAAACCAGTTACCCCGCTTCGTAGTACAGGCCCCAGGTTTGTTCTATGTAAAGAAGGATTAGCGCACACACTTAATCAGTATCCATGCATGGAAATCCATTAAGTCATGAATGAGTGACCAATTGATATTGGTGCACAAATTATAAGAGAATTTCATATAGAGAGGGTTTTGCGCGATCAGCAAGATCCTCTATCGCTCCTGGAGGAAATTATTTTTGAAAGGTACTGCTTTAGCCATGGGGGAGTATTGTACGTCAAAGATTTATTATATTTAAAGTCAAACCAGGTGAAGTATATAGGCATATGTGTGTGTGTACAGCCTATACTGTATATACACTCACCTAAAGGAATATTAGGAACACCTGTTCAATTTCTCAATAATGCAATTATCTAATCAACCAATCACATGGCAGTTGCTTCAATGCATTTAGGCCCCTTAGTGCCAATTTGGGAATCGTTTAAATGCCAGGGGCTACCTGAGCATTTTTTCTGATCCATGTCCATCCCTTTATGACCACCATGTACCCATCCTCTGATGGCTACTTCCAGCAGGATAATGCACCATGTCACA
>JAABNY020000038.1:7523397-7538987 GCA_015164015.2 Brevimyrus niger
TAGAATTAAGGCAGTTCTGAAGGTGAAAGGGGGTCAAACACCGTATTAGTATGGTGTTCCTAATAATCCTTTAGGTGGTACCTCGGTTCTCAAACTCACTAGATCTTGAATTTCTTGAAAAAATTTGTTTGACCTAGAACTCGATCTGAATATCAGAAGTCGAACCGTGAACGCTGACCTAATATAAATTGTACTCCCCAGGAAATGAGTCATACTACACTTTTTACTTGAATGCCTTCTTCACAGACTGGACGATTAACCAAATAAAGCAGCGCACCATTTCAGTAACTAACAATAAATACGTAATAGTGTTAGTATGTGTACTATTACAGCATTTATGTCATTCCTTTAAACTTTATTTTACCAGATGAATTAACTGAAAACCAGTTCTCACTGCTTTACGTGACATTCGGGAGAAATAACAGATTACGCATCGGAACTGCCTGGGATACAAACGTCATGCGTATAACTCTTCAGCCAATAAGGGCAAAGGTGTGTCGTCACGGAGACGGTTCCAGTTTGTGCAGCCTGGGAGAGGTCGCAATGCATCTAATCGTAATGAATTGCGTTTGCGTCAGGATCAGAATGCGTTGCTTTAAGCCATCGTTGTAAGCAAGTCAAACGCACCCAATGTCTCGACTGGGAAAACAAACTGAAACGTGGACTTAATACAGAGGATTAATGACAACAACCAGAAACAGCTGATCACATGGGGATCCCACACGAGGTTAACGAGGGGGCGTGGCACACAGAAGGAGTGGACTATCGGGCAACACAGGGGTTATGTTGGGATAAGATATTTATCATTTTGGAAGCAATTGAGAAAAAAATGCTCTTCTTGTTTTATCCTGTTCATTTTGTGTTAAAAAAACACATATTTAGGTGTAATTAATTGGTTTTCCATTATTTCTTATGGGAAAAATTCGATCAAAACTCAAACTTTTTAGGATTCGATCCAAGGTCCGGAACAGATTAAGATCGAGAACCGAGGTACCACTGTATAAAGAAAAATGGAACCCTGTAGTCGGTGCAGTGAGTAAGAGCAAGATGAGAAAGCAGAGAAAAAAAACCATCTTTTCTGAAGTAATCCTCTACATGATATAATATGGAGAACAGAGCTGAGATTGCAACATACAAGTAATCAGTATAATAAAGCCTATAAAAATCATGCCTTGGAATTCCAATTAATTCCTAAGTAATTAAAATAAAAACATTACCCATAGTACAAAGGTAAAACATGGAATGACAAAAGGCTAAGTTTAAAGATGGCGCTAGTTTGAGTCTGACTTTGTTGGAAAAGTCGGGCTTTCTTTAGCTACTTTCATGGAATACCCCCAGATATTCCTGATTGCTGTTTTTTTTTGCTTGAATATTCTGGGGATGGATATTAAAGGGTTGAAAAATTGGTCAAAGCAAGAAATATCTTAAACACTTTCACTAAAATGCATATGAGCGCTTTGGTTCTTGGACAGATTATCAAAATCTTTTTCGTTATAACCCTTCTAATTTTTACACGGCAATTGTGAAGTTTTTTAAAAAGCGTATTGTGATATAACCTTATATTGTTACAAAAATGCAGATTTTCATATTACTTATAACATCATGTTTTATATTTTTAAGTAATCCTACAGCACAAATATTAAATATTACCGCATAAAACAACTTTGATATAATTTGCTACTTTTTCTCTATAGCTTATAGTGTAGTTCACTACTATATTAAAACAGTAGCTTAACTACGTTTAATCACAAGTAGTTTGTAACTTGAAAAGCTCCCGTCTAAAAGTAGCTTCCCCAACACTGGTCCTGCCTCAAAGTCCGTTTTGCTGAGGTTCAGTGATTTAGCAGGTAATGATCATCTGGGTTCTTTCCAGGCTTTAACATCCACCTATGTTCATGCTTTCAGTCCAATTAATTTCCATATTTCAACTATTACAGGTGTGTTTGTGCCCTCATAATTCTTAATTAAATCATTTAGCTTATTTAAGGCCTTACTCGATCTCTCAATGGCCGAGAATTATCTTGACATTATAAATAGCCCTCAACTTGCAAATGATGCTGCAATTAAGTCTATTATTAAATCAAGGGTAATTAATGGGTAATTGCTAAGCTAGTACAGAAATCGTCCTGCAGTGGGTTGCCATGATGGGGATTAGGAGACCCTGATGATCAGATAGCACTGCGTCTAGTTTTTGCTTCATAGTTGCACAACTCTGCTTTTTCTGCTGCCACTGCTGACCACCTGGAACCTGTTCTGCAAATTTCCGGGGCACTTTCTTCTTATTGAAATTTGGGAAATTACCACTGCAATACCACCTCATGTGTGATATATGGCTGTACTTCATTGTGCTGCCAAGCAGGTAATGTTCTGCAGCAAAGTGTTTAAGGGTCCTGAGCCGAGGGGTGTTCCTGCCGGGCCTGGTGTGACCTCACAAGCCGTAGCCAAATTCGCGCCTCAGCTGTTGACCACTGAGTCCAGTGAGATTTGTCATTCTCCCACCCCACAGCTGGCCCTGGTGACCTCTAAACGTAAAGTCAAGGTCAAATTGAGGACTGGTGAACGTTAGAGCACGTTCAGTCAGATGTAACTGGGTTTGATCTCCTGTTCATATGACACCAGTGTGTCTGAGCACAGGATGCTTATTGTGAGATATAACATGGATGTGAAGCCAGGCTTCTGCTGCTGCGGACTCCCTGCCTGTGGCTGGGTTATGGTCATCGGTCCACGTGTGTAAGATGTGCTGTCTAGAGTCCTGCATGGATCCTACTTTGTAAACCCGGACCATCCCATACCTGCAGTGCCTAAACTGCATCTTTACACCACTGCATCGACACTTTGCATTGCACCTGGTGATGTAAGGCTTGGATGCAAATGTTCAGCCATGGAAGCCCATTCCATGAAGTTCTATATGTACAATTCTCGAGCTAATCTGAAGGCCACATGAAGTTTGGAGGTCTGTAGCTATTGACTCTGCAGACATCTGGTGACTTCTGCACGCTGTGTGCCTCAGCATGCGTTGTCCCCTGTTCTGTGATTTTACTTGGCCTGACACTTTGTGGCTGATTTGCTGTTGTTTTCAATCGCTTCCAGTTTGTCGTAATACCACTGACAGTTGACCGTGGAATATTTAGTATCATAGAAATTTCACGAATGGACTTATTGCACAGGTGGCATCCTGTCACGGTACCACGCTTGAATTCACTGAGCTCCTGAGAGCGACCTATTCTTTTGCAAATGTTTGTAGAAGCAGTCTGCATGTCTAGGTTCTTGATTTTATACACCTATGGCTATGGAAGTGATACACCTGAATTTAGTGATTTGGAGGGGTGTCCCAATACTTTTGGCAATATAGTGTATTTTCAATATCTTACAAATCTCCACTAGCTATTGTTCTTCACAGTTCCTCAGGGTCTATTTTAATGACTAATTTGTAAGTGTATGTGATTTCAGACAGAGTCCATGGCTTATTGATTTCCAACCACACCTGTGCACTCAAATTGCATAGTAGGATATTTTAGACCTGTTACATCAAAAGTCGTGGGTCACCCGTCAGGTACCTAAACCCATGCAGGACTGTGGTGCAGGTGCACTACAGCGCCCCCACAATCTGCTGCTGGAACTGCAGTGTTTTCTGCAGTATTGTAAGGACTCTTGTGGGCCTTTTGGTGATGATGTCATGAAGCAAGGTACTATAGGTTTGTTTTGTTTCGGTTCCCATCTTTGGAGGAATCTTGCTTTGTTCCAGTTGTCAAGTCATTTGGAGACATCTGCCGAACGTTGGACAGTTTTGTTGTGTAAAAAAATTTCACAACTGGTCACAGGACCATTCAGGAAAATGGAATGCTATGTGCTTTTTCTACATGGAAAACACATGAAGGAGCGAGACTGGAAGAGTTGATGACATGTCGCTGGATGGAGTGTGACATAAATTTGAACCTTACTCAGTGATGTCACCAGTTAAATGCTCCTCATATGGCCTTCTGATACACAGAAGTTTTGTCCCACTTCCAGTGCCTCAGTGGTTTGTCTCCTATCTCAGAGAGATAGAAGCCTCAGTCATGACTTCTTCCCCAGACCCTGATCCACCAAGCTGTGTTTTATTTTATGCAATTTAAATGTGGAGCAAACTTTTTAAGCTGGTTCTGCTTAGAAAGCTGTATGGAATGTGCATATACACACACACAGTCTCTCTCTTTACCATTTAGTCCAAGATGTCAGTACGCGTTGGTCTGTCTATAATGGAGTGGGTATACAGTGGAAGGCAGGTTGCCTCTGGATAGCAACAATTCATCATGTGATACATCTGCTAGTTGTGTCCCAGCCCAGACTACATCTTAAACCCAGATTGTATAAGCTGCTGCTTCATTACACTCTGGGAGTTGTAGTTAATATACAACCTGCTGCTTTGTTATACTCTAGGCTGGAGGTGGGCAATCTCATTCGCAATGGGCCGGTGTGTATGTGGGTTTTCACTGCAACTCCCTAATTAGATTATTAGATTACTAATTAGAGGACTGATTGGCTGAAGAGTCCTCACACCTGGATTTGAACAGCTGACCTACAAGTTATCCCAAAAACCTGCATACACACTGGCCCTTTGTAGATAAGATTGCCCACCCCTGCTCAAGGCACCCTAGTCTGTGCCCACCACTGCTCTATTGAACTCTGGGAGTTGTAGTCCGTTTGCTTTGTGCTGTTGTGTTGCACTCTGGAAATGATAGTTCTTGTGCTCGCTGGTGCTCCGTTGCACTCTCACCCTGGCCTGTCTGTAATTTGTGGATCCTTGTTAAATAGAGCCAGACATGATCTGTTGCCTTGGACAAAGGGGCATGTGATATAGAGCTGAGTAAAACCATTGTGTCAGGAAAAGAGGATTTAAAACTGCCGCTTTCTCAGAGGGCCAGAGTGTATTCACAGCCTTCTACAAGTGATGATTCTTTCTCTCTACTGTGCTGGGAGGAAAGGGGCTGATCTACCTGTCACTTTCAGAACGTAGAAATCTATCTTGGATAACACCAGTCTAGCTGTCACATTTCTGTTTTCCTTTTAAGCATGATCATTGTCCAAACCCAGTGTGCTGTAGTCCTCTTGACCATGGTGTGGACGTGACATCAGTAATTAGTGCTATATTTGATTTCTGGGTGGTTTGCCTCTAAATTTAATTTCATAACAGCAGGAAGCTTGCCTGGTTCATCTTAAAAAGGAGTAATTTGTGATCTGCATATTAATTATACATGCCAGTAAATCTTGTCTGAAGAGGTCTTTCAGAAGATTGAAAGATGATTTGACATGGCAGGCCTGAAGATTACTGTAAAATGCCCTATTTGCCTTGCTGAGAAGCATTTTGAAGCTCTTAGTTGACATAGTCAATGGCGTTGATGCTGAAAATACATTGATATCAACATTTTAAATCGAAAAGCCGGCATCCATTGTCTAAAGCCCTGCAATAACATACAGTTTGTAGTTGTCAAAATAAAAATCGATCGTTTAGATTAATCAGTTAAATAGTTGATAGATTAATCCATAGAAAAATAGCCGTTAGTGGCAGCCCTAAGCTCTTTACAGTAATTAGAGTGACTGCTGATTACAGAATTATGATCCCTTTCGTGTGAAGATTGCTTGTATCATTGACTGTTGACCTTGAGAAGACCTCCTCTCTTCCAGGTATGCCCTGCACTTCTTGGTCCAGAGTGGAATTACATATGGCATCATGATTTTGGCTGGTGTGGAGCACATGCACAAGTAAGTCCCTGTCTGAATTATTTATTCCCTCCCCCCCCCCCCCCCCTTCTTAATATCCTTTTGGTTTAGTTTAAAGACAGTAGTAGGAGTTGTTTTTGAAATCCTGTGGTGCAGTTTCTTTGCCTGTATCAAAGAAATACTTGTGCGATTGTAAATGGTCGGTATTTGACCACTGTTCTTTTACCTTTCCCCCGGTGGACTTCAAGTGCCAGGCTGTGGGAAATATGATATGTGATCTTGCACACCAAAATCAAATTAGAGAAAAGGTGCGCAGGCAAAGCATTGCTCAGCACTTAAGAATGACTGTACGCAAATCAGTTCAATGAGATCTTAATCACTGGAGCCCCATTAACAAGTGTTTTTAATGGCGCTCTGTTCACTCGGCCCAGCTAATGTGATCCATCGTGATTTACAGTGTCTCCCCTAGACTGGACTCATGTTGTCGCCTTTTGCCAGTAAGCCGGTATGTGGTCCAGTGAAGTCGCTGTGTGCTTGGTGCGAACCCAGTGAGCCTTGGGAGTCCTTCAGTGACATTCTCATACACCCTCGGCTTTTCCTCAGTCATCTGGGCTGACGTGCCAGCGGATGATCCTCACAAAGAAGCTGCCTACATGTCTGACAGCACCCAGCCTGTAATAAATGGTCGCTTATAAGTACCTGCCAACATGTCGCTGAGACATAAAGAGTCTTTGAAAGCCCTGTTTTGTCTGACAAACTCGTTGAGGGGGTGAGAGATGCCACGGCCCTGACGTGAAGCTGGAGCATAACAGGACCGCAACTTCACTGAATCCCCAAGGATGTAACCTTCATGGCTGTGAGGCCGTCTGTGATGTAAAAAGTCCTGACTGCTCTGCTGTTGTCATTGCACTAGGTGGCGCCCTACAGTCCTATGGCTGTGGCGTAAGTAGACGGGGTGCCAAAGTCACCTTGCATGAGGCGCTTTTCTCTGTCTGTCTTTCTGGAGCTGGTCGAAGTTATCCACACGTGATTGGTATAGAGAGTAATCATGCTTTTGCTTCTTAAGAACCTCTGGGTCCTTGGTATCTTGGCTGGACAGGGACTGCTTAGGCAGTATGCACATTTGCAGTGATTGGGCTGGTAATGTTTCTGCCCGTGCTGGTTTTGCAGCTCTTGCAGCCTCGTCACCTGTCTGCCCCTGCACAGAGGACACTCTTACTCCTTCAGCATAGCCAAGGCCGCTCGTGACCTGATGGAACGACTCGCACCGACTGCTGCGTGTCCCTCGCACATCCTATATCCTCATGACCTTGACCTTGTCTATCCTCCGCCTCATCCTTCTCTCCCTTCTTCCTACTTTATTCTCTGTGATGCCCTCTATTTTTGCCTTGCAATCCTTCTCCCCTTCCCATCATCCTTTGGGGGGGGGGTGAGGATGTTTCCTGGGGAGCTAAGGCGAGCTGCAGTTAGCCTCCTGCTTTGAACCCGGTAATCCCGAGATGGGATGCCTGTTCGCACAGAGAGGATATGGGTGATGCTGCTCCCAGCTAGGAGGGTTCACCAGTTTGGCCGAATGCTGTCCCGGGGCTGAGCGCATACAACATCTCCGAAATCAGCTCAGCGCCGCCTCGGATCACCCTGAGCGCTATCTGAGGCCGGCAGCGCCCCCCTGGTGGCTCCTCTTATAATGTCCCAGGGGAGCGACAATCCTCCAGGAATAGTATCACAGCTTTGGTTTTCGCAGGAAGGTCCTGGCGGCCAGCTGGTAGCATGAGCTGGCTGGGATCTCGCTTCAGCGCCGCCGTCTGAGGGAGCTGGAGATGTTTGCGTCATCACTGACGATGCGGCAGTTAGTGCGGGCAGGTCAGCCAGCCCACTGGGACTCCTGCTAATCTCTACCTCAGACAGAGAAGCTAAGAAGCGCTTTTAGCTTCTGGGGGGAGGCTTTGCAGCTCCGGCTGAGGTGCGTCAGGCGGCAGCCTGTGAAGAAGACACGCCACAGCAGCACGGCGGCGACGTCATGAGGGCGTCATGAGGGCGTCAGCGGGCGTGTTCAAGAAGGAGGCGTTTCCCCTATGTGTCTGGGCAGCAGCCAGCAAGGCCTGGCCACTCTGCACCCGTGTTGGACATGCGTCTGTATATCAGGCGGGCATTTTGCCGAGAGCCCATTTCTACACCGTCCTCTGCAGCTCGCTGTGCCAATCAGCAGGGCAATAATGGGGGAATTGATGCGCTCACACCGGGAGGGAAACCATGGACTGGCTTCCACTTCAAAGGCTTGGTGTCGGTGTTTCCATGGAGACCAAAGCGCTTCCCCTGCGCTCTGCTACTCCTCTCATGCGATGTTTTGATTGACATGCTCCCTTTCTGAGGCTGACTGCGGCGCTCCTGTTTATTCCGAGAGGAAGGGACAAGGAACTAATCTAAACTCAAAATGTTAATTATAGTGTCAAACAGTGAAGTTGCCCAGCCTCTGTATCTATCTATTCATCAGTTAAGGGATTTTGATCAAGACATTGGAACTTGTTTTACATGTGGTTTTGGAATTATGGAAAACAAAATCTCGATTGTGCAGTTGTTGCTTCCCAAAGCGCCAAACTAACCACCAGGATCAAACTAGTTAATGGCCATTTATCCAACCATCCATCCAACCATCAATCCATCCATCCATCCATCCATCCATCCATCCATCCATCCATCCACTTTCATTAACTGCTTATAGGCTGACAGTAATGTACAGTGCCGTGCAGAGGGTTTTCGGGGGGGGGGGGGGTCGTGTCTCACGGTTAATTTTACCAGTGGAAGGTGTTCATCGAAAAGCGCCACTCCATACCTTAAAAGGAAGCACTTCTCATCGTTTGGCCGAAAGGGGCAGGTGCTCAGGCATCCCCAGCCTTCCCCAGCGCGCGTCAGCCACAGTCTGACTTTGGCTCTTCTGGCAGCCAGCCAGCACCTTATAGGGTTTCATGATGTACCTCGGCTCCCGACTTGGGAAGCCTCCTCCCTCCCGGCTGCCAGAGGGCCAGCAAGCAGCCATCCTTCCTCACAGGCACCCCAGGGAGCGATCCGCACGCCATCATTTCCTCCTGGGTTCATTTGCACATGCGGGACGGCGCCTTCCTGGGGGGGGGGGGGGAACGCCGGCCTGGTCCAGGTGGGATGTGCTGACGGAGAAGTAAAGTTTGATCCTCCTGTTTTGTCCCTGGGTGATTAATACCAGGGTCACTATGGCGAAACCGACCATGTGGTTCTGCTTTGGTTCCAGCCAAACTGGTTTTGTCTTAATAAGATCTTCATAGCTTTGAGTAAAGCAGGTGTACCTAGAGTGTAAGGCCTTCCAGAATTTAAGTTGAGCCCTTTAGGCACTGTCCCCAGCACCTAGCCTCCTAGGGGGACCCTGCGTGTGGTAGCGCTCTGGTAACAGTTGGCGTGTAGCCCCTGTGTGATGCTGAGCTGGCTGCCCTGTGCTGAGTGGCTCTGTGCGTTGGCATTCTGTGCCCGTGTTCCAAAGGTCGCAGGTCGCATTCCACCGCTGGCAGTGATGTCGCCGCTCTTGAGTAAAGCTTCGGGGCTTCGAGCTGACCCTGCCCTTTCAATTGTGCGTCACCTGGGGTAAAAGCATCCGCCATGTAAATAAATGCAGATGAGCTGTCTCAGTGTGTGTCTCCTTGCAGTACTTGATTACCATGATGCCCTTTTAACCCCTGATATAGCAGGTGAGATAAACAGTATGGAATCATCACTGCAAAGAAGTGGCCAAAAATCAGCACAGGTGTTCTGAAGTTGTTAATCCTTTGTCTTAATAGAGTGTATGTGTGGTGTGACAGTCTATGCACATTTCCTACAGTACCTACTTTAAAGTATGTACTATAGTTACATACTATATACTATACTATATGTACTATAGTTACATACTGTACTATAGTTACATACTTTAAATATACAGTCGATATACTAAATGGCCCTTCCATCCATATTCCATGTGTAGTTGCAGTGTGAGGTTCAATCCTATCCCTGGATGCCCTGTGTTGAATGTCAGTCACACTCACATACATAATGGGCAATTCAGAGACCCCAGCTGGCCAAACTACACGATGGTCAGTCAACCAATATCTACCATAATTAGCACGACGTAAAACAGAAAGCTCGGTTTGCGTAGACACTACTGCTTCTGCAACCCACCTTCCCTCGGAGGTCTCTCAGACAGGACCTGCTTCTCCTCTGTGGCTTGATGACAAATGCTGGTTTTTCTCTTTGGCTTCTCCGGCAGGTACTGTTTGCTGGTGGCCCTGGGGTACCTCAGCATATGCCAGATCACCCGGGTCTATGTCTTTGACTACGGCATGTACTCTGCAGACTTCACGGGGTAACGCTCCGCCGTCTTACCGTCACCGCCGTCCCGCGCAGAGGTGACACAGTCACCGGCACACTTTCACCTCTGGGGAGGCCTTGTGCTGATCGCAGATGAGCTCCAGATGAGGATTTTTGGCTTGGCAGTAGACGGGCAAGGAATTGGACATTTAACTTTTTTGCGTTTCTGACATCAGACGGCAGCAACAAATATAATGTGTTGAAGGTTTGAAATTGCTCATGTTAAAAAATTCAGATTTTTTTAAATCTAATTTTGTCATTTATTATAGTTGGAATTAAAGACCTTTGTATGCTGTGAAATGCACCTCCGTGGGGTACAGTTGGAAATATCACGTTTAACTGAATAATGGGGCACTGCAGTGGAGCTTCAGGATGAAGGGGGGGGGGGGCAGCCCAGGCTGTGGCCTGAGGGGCAGGAATGATACATGAAGAAATAAGCCATCCAATGATGTCCCTTTTCGTTCTTCACTTGGCCAGTTAAATAAACTCTCTCGTTATATTAAAGTAGCTGGACTTGAAAGAAGCAACATAAGTGGTCAGTGCTTGAACTGGCTGATACAAAGACATCAAATTACAGTGAGCAGTTTTTCACTTGTAGTGGAAACTTTACAGTGAACAGTCCTGGTGAGCTGTAAGACATAAATGGTTAAAGAAATTTCTTTGTGGCTTGTAGATGCTACTTAACTTTACTTAAGGAAGATAATCCTGCTGCTGGTGTCCCTTGACCAAAACACAGGTTTTGTCACAAAATACCTAGACAGAAAGCCATAAAAATAATCAAATAAGGGAAAATGTAACCCAAGTAAAGATTGCCATACTGGTGATGACGATGGTGATGGTGATGGTAGTGATGGTGATGATGGTGATCCCTGGAGAGTGTCTGCCCAGTCACCCCTGCCTCCCTGCCCCCTTTTGCAGACCCATGATGGTCATCACCCAGAAGATCACTAGTCTGGCATTTGAGATCCACGACGGTAAGCATGCTACAGATGCCTTGTTAATCCAGATCGCCTGTCTCAGACGAGGCCGATTGCATGTTGAAGTCATTTTATTGGCTCTTGGGTGAAGCAGCCAACCTCCCCACTCATCATTAATCAGTGATAATTCAGAGGAAAACAAAATGGAATTACTGTAAAGCTCATCGTCTGCTAGGCTGTCGGTTCATCCTTAATGTTAAATGGTGTGACTGGACTCTGCTTGGCATTTCACACTTTGGTCCTCGAGATGGTCACACTATTCATGGACCACAGAACAAAACTGCCACAGCCCCGAACCCCCCAGACGCGCCTGTGTGATGGTATCTACATAGCTTTTGGAAGGATGGTGGCCTTCACTGGGGTCACCCTTTCATTAAGGGTACGGTCACCCTGTTAATTGGAGAACGAGGCCATGGATGACTCTAATAGCTGAGTCCTCTCTCATGAACTGCTGGTCTTGTACATCCTTTCTTCACCCATCCCCTCCTTTGTTTCTGTGCTTTAGGAAGTTCTCTGGAAGGTCCTAGACACTCAGTGGACTTGCAGCCTTTCAGTGCCGACACTGTCATGACCCAGGAGCATAAATGTAATACTTATGGTGCATTGATAAGAAAAATGATGGTACAACCCTGTGACATTTTGACCTTAGTGAAAAGGCTTTAGGCTGGTGTTCTTTGCCCAGTGCTTACTGAGCAGTCAGGTGGTTTATGCAGGTACTACAGCATAGCGTTGGACAACTTCTGCCACCAGACATTAAATGTGACAGGATAATTAAACTGCTGGCTTACTGCTGCCATCTTCACTATAAATGGAGGAAGCTGAGTAGCCCGGCCTGTGGAGAGGGCACGCACCGGCGGGGGAGCCGTTAAATCACTCCCCTCCCCACCCCCGTACATCACAGCGGATATTTCAGAAGCCGTTTGGCTGGAGGGGCGGTGAATTAAATGCCGCGCCCCCTGACCTGGAAGCCATGCATCTTACTAGGAGAGGAAGGCGTGACCCCAAACTCGGCGCCGGTTTAAACTCCTCAATTGTTTTCTGCATCACTGCAGTAACCAGCGCAGGCGGACAGCAGGCGGTATGTTTACAGCCCAGCCGAACCTGGCTCATGGACTGAGAGCGGATAGTCAGACTGCAAGACTGTGGCAACAATGTCCGTTTCTATATTTTCTGTTGAAGAACATTGCTAATATGACAGTTTGTAGTCACTGCCTCGCCACCCTGTTTCCCATTGAGACTTAGAAGTACCAAGGGACCCGTTTCCGTCCTACGATCCACAGAGGGCAGTCATTAATTATTTGTCAGCTGTACCAGACAGCAGGGACCCACCCAGGCTTTGATGTTACGTCGAGGTCTCATCCTCCCCTGTGACATGCCTCTGCGTTCTGCAGTGGTGTCTGACTGATTGGCCTAGGATAGGCTGAGAAGATGGCGCAGAGTGGTAGGGAGCAGCTGGGTGCTGATCTAACAAGATCTGCGCATCACAGAGAACCATCCAGTTTCCTGTTCTTCTGAAGTGCGCAGAACCCCACCCCAGACGGCACTGTCGCTTTGGCATTCTCTGCAGGAAACTGTGACTTCCCACTGCAGTGAAGCGAAGCAGCACATCTTCATACCGAAAAGTTGGCTTGACACAGGAGATCGATGTGCCCCCCTTGTTCCTGCTCACCGCCCGTGTCTCTGGGGGTGTCCCGCTTTGGTCTAGGTAGTCCTCCTTAAAGAGGCCCTGCTTCTTCTGTGTCTGCCCAGCGGAAACCAGGAGACCTCATCAGTCGGTGTCAAATTGATTTCTGTGGCCTGATTTAACTGTCAAAACACATTTGGAAATAGATAAAGAATTGTTCCGGAAAACTCCAGTGCTGTTTCCTGTGGGCAACGCGGCTGTGCCGGGCCGTCCTTTAGCAGCTCACTGCATTCACAGATACCTGCCTGACTTCAGAAGGCTCTCTGTCGTTAGCACAGCCTCTCACCCTTAAAGCTGTATAAGCTCAGGCGAAATGCCAGGGGTCACACCTGTGGTTTCGCTAAGTTGGGGAATTGTGGGAATTCCCTGCAGCTCTCTCCACTGAACCTTTTTATCAAGGGGGCTGGGGGAGGGGAGAGGGAGACCTAGATTTTCCCCAGTGTCATATTCTATTAACCATATTTATATTTGAAATAGTTAAAATCTCTGTGGGACCTTTTAAATCTGATGTGTGAGTTCCTGTTGTTTAAAATATTTGCCATGTTTTTATTGTAACCCCCTGTCACACACACAAACACATAGACGTCTGTATATTCTACTTGCCTGGTCATCCCTGTAATGTAAGGGCACCCTGTACTGATGGAAGGGGAAGTAAGGCATGGCAGCCTGCAGTGCTGAGGGCCGCTATGCACTGTCACACACCGTTTAATTAAGCCATTTCCAATGGGGCACGGATTAAATATCACCACAGTAATGTTCCGCCGTCTTTTGGAGGGGCAGTGTTCCAGTGCTCTGCTCACTGATGTACGACTTGACTCTCTCAGCCTTTCCCTTCCTGCTTCCCTCTCTGACCTCCCAGGAATGGCCAGGAAAGAGGAGCAGCTGTCCCCCAGTCAGAAAATACTCGCCGTAAGGTACGCCATGGCTACATTGCATTATGTTGTTCTGGTGGGTGGCTATAGGTGTCATTTGTGTCTCTCACCCAAAGGGGGCGCATGTGCACATTGACATGGGTGTTTGGCTTAGGATATGTTGGGAGAAAAAGTGGCGTGGATCCCAAAAATGACTTCTGGTTGCTGACTAGTTTAATCACTTTTCTATCAGTTTCTGTAACTTCCCACTTTCTGGGCTCAAGGCTCCACCCACTGTGGCTGGCAGAACACAATTTCCCATGTTGCTCCTGTTCACCCAGTACCATGCGTCCCGCCCACTGTGGCTGGCAGAACACAATTTCCCATGTTGCTCCTGTTCACCCAGTACCATGCGTCCCGCCCACTGTGGCTGGCAGAACACAATTTCCCATGCTACTCCTGTTCACCCAGGACCCTGAGTCCCGCCCACTTTGGGCCTCAGTGTTCCCATAGGCTGACCTGGTATTCACTAAACCCTTTAAAGAGAGTTTGCAAAGGGGAATGACTCTTCATTCAAGTCAATGCAAGTTTTATTGCTAACTATAGTTATATGATGCATGTAGTTGTATACTGAGATGAAATATCATTCTCCTTGGTCATAGTGCAAATGATAAAGTAATAAATAGCATATGTTAAGACATGTAAACAAAAAGCATGACATTAAGTCCTAGATAAGAAATACAATTTACTACCTAATCGTGGGGATAACTTGTTCAAATTATCCTGGAAGTGGATGTGCAGCAAATGAACAGGTTTAGTTTCAGATTTATGAGTCCAGAGCCATTAGTCCCTTAACATTCTGTCTTATGTTGGGAGGGGCCGGACTATTCAGCAGTCTGACGATAGTCATAGGAAAATGCAGTTTTTAAGCCTCACTATCTTGGCTTTGACTGAGTTAAATGTAGAATATACACATGGATCAGAAACTGATCCAGATAATCATTAGGACAGATTTGTGTTGGAATGTTAGACCTAAAATACAGATCTGGGTAACAATCACTTGGGCGCCTACCTATAAATTGTGTTTCTTAAATCAAATGAGGTCACTGAGCCACAGTGAATTGGGCATTCAAAGAAAAAAAAAATCTATCATGCTTTTAGGTTGCAGGTAAATCAGTTAAGTGTTCACACTTGCTTTTGGTTTGTTTTCCATGCACTAACTTGGATCCGTCTCCGTTTCTGCCTGGGGAAATCTCCATGTCCATGTTGCAGGCGGATGCCCAGTCTCCTGGAGTATCTCAGCTACAACTGTAACTTCATGGGCATCCTGGCAGGCCCCACGTGCTCCTACAACGACTACATCGCCTTCATCGAGGGCAGGTCCTACCACGCCAAGCACCTGCAGAACCATGGCAAGGTGAACGGGACGCACAAGCAGAGCGACCCGTCGCCCAAGGTAAACCCCCCCGCTGCCCCCCCCGTCCCCTCTCTGGCCTAAAGTCAATATGTAATAAAGTCAATAAGTATATAATGGCCTTGGCTGTGCCCCCATAATGCATTGCTAAATAATGAATCAGGGAAGTTGAAAGAGTATGGCAAAGAAAGACTTACGATCAGAGCTGGGTAATTCAGGTTGAAAACTCTGTGACTGTGACTGTTTATGCTCAACTGATTGGTTGAAACAAAATCCCGGTCTGAACTTTTACTCTCTGGACCTGAATTACCCAACTCTGTTTACGATCTACAAGAGAAGAGTACAACAGCCAGATCATAATGACCAGGTATGTTTGCTGAGGCCAAACACTGGAAAATTCTCTTATAAACTTTATCTTCAGCTGCTATGTTATGCTGGTATGCTGTTCCGCACAGCTGTCATGTCATGCCCTAAAAGGATTGGTCATCTTCTGTTAGAGCAGTAGCTCCCAAACTTTCTCTGCAGGGCCCCCCTTTTCTAGATAGGAACATTATAGACCCCCCCCCCATTCAAACTACACATGTTCAGATTCA
>JAABNY020000038.1:7588634-7607569 GCA_015164015.2 Brevimyrus niger
ATCTATCTATCTATCTATCTATCTATCTATCTATCTATCTATCTATCTATCTATCTATCTATCTATCTAGTCTGTCTTTCTGTATGTCTGTCTGACCATCATTCATCCATCTGTCATAGGTGATGTAGGTTATGTTTTAGCCTGGATGGATATATGATTTGATAAAATTGATCAATTCTGCAGTTTCCCTTCACCTCCAGAAATCTGTCTTGAAGTGCTGAGATGTTAATAAGGTGAACTGCTTCACCCCAAATCATTAGGCAAACCAAGCGTGTCCTGAAGTGTGGTTTAGAGGACGATAGGCCTACCTCTCTTACAGAGTGTAAAAATTCAAGGAACATCAAATATCAAGGTGAAATTTAAAAACATGGACACTCTAGGGAATTGCATTTCGGCTTTCATTCCGAGATATCTTTGTGTTGCAATACAGCGTCACCATCATTGCCCATGTCAGTTCTACTGTCTCAGTGCTTGTGCATTTCTGGAAGGAAGAGACCAACACAAGCAGAGCAGAGTCACAACTAGCTCTGCTAGTACAAGCCCTACAGAGACCAATTAATTTAAATCAAACTCCTCTTCCTTTTATCAGACTTTCTTGAACTTGCCAATGCAGCCCACATCTGAGTGTGAATGCAGGAGCAGTAAGATAGCCCCTGAATGGTGCGGTGATGTCACTAATATTGAAGCTCTAGGGAAACAGATTCTGCTTCGGGCTGCTACCTTTCAGGACGCGGTGATCTTCTTCCCAGGGCTCATGGCTGTATCAGGCGGAATGCAGCACAGGTCTCAGTCAGAGACCACCGGCCAGGAGGGGAGAAGGTTCTTCCAGTCTGCCCTCAACCTGCTCTTGTAATTGTCATGCATGCAATTTGCTGTGTCTAAATGATATTTTCAGCTTTTGCAGTTAAATAGAGCTGTTATGTCACCTGGTTGGGGATGATGAACATGACTATATATTCTGGTTAGTTTCTTTATGTTTAGCATCAATTTATTTCTACAAAGTGAGAGAACAGAGAGATAAATATGGATCCAAAAATATAAAAGAAATCAAGCGGACAGATTATTTGGTTGTATCTACAATGCACCTATTAGGTACATTGATGGTGTTTTGTGTTTTCATATTTATTTCTTAGAGCAAACTGCTTGACACTTCTCTTGGTTATATTTTTTTTTAAAAAAAAACAACCTGAGGTGCCCTTTAAGGATGGTGCTGTATTAACAGGCACTTAATCCCATGCCTGGCTCAGAGGGACCTCGCTTGCAGGCAGTGGTATGCTTTGACGTAAACAAACAATTAGACCTTCTTATCCAAGCAAGCTCTCTCTTCCGTCTGAAAGGGGCCACATCCAATCAATCACGTTGACAATTACGGCGCAGCTTTTAAATAACGGTGGGCGCACAAAGGTTCAGGACCATAAATCCTCATTCCTTGCAGCCGTCTCCAGCTTCCTCTTGTGCTACTTGAAGAATGGGTGTAGAGGAGAAAGCCTGACCTAATTCGGAAAATATGAAATTCGGTATTCGGGTCTCACTTTGACACATACCTTGGCATAGCAGTCAATTGATAAGCTGGACATGTTTTATCTAGATTCAGTACAGTTGACATGTCTGCGGGCTTGAAGGTCAAACAGTTAGTCTTTAAGAATCTTCCCACCAGGAAAGAGTGATGAAACCGACTTACGGTGTCAAGGTGTCGTGTTTCAGGCCCCCTTGCCCAGGACTGGCATTAAAATGGATACGCTGAGAACAAATAGACAGTTAAGTGGATTGTGAAAGGTCAAAGGTCCTCTGGATGCTTAAGTCCAGACACCATCTGAGTCACTTATAAAGTCTTCAGGATTGGGCCTCAGATTGGGCTTCAGTGTGACTTGTGTGACACCAGTGTCTACCTTAATCCTGAAGGTGCAGACATGCCTACGTAGACCTCAGTGTCCTCCCCTGCGATCTGAGCTATCAAGAAACCTGGCCTGGATAGTTTTAGACGGCATTTTCCCTTTTGGGTGACAGAGAGTGCTGAACGGGGAAAAATGATCTCGATCTAGACTTTTTAGTGTGAGAAAGACTTTTGCTGGAACCAAAGTCTTTGGGCTGCCATGGCTTCTCCTCAGGTGGTTTCACAGCTCTGTGGTTGGAGGTTCGAGTCCCGCCCCTGCTGTGTGCGTCTACTTAGCATGTTGTCTCTAGGCCTGCGCAGGTGTCCGCCCTCGGTCCAAGGCATACAGTTAGTTGGATCGGTGTCTCTGGATTACTGAGAGCGTATGATTGCATGTGTGAGAGTGTGCTCTGCGACATACTGGCGTCCCAGCTCGGGCGTGCCCTGCGACATACTGGCGTCCCAGCTCGGGTGTGCCCTGCGACATACTGGCGTCCCAGCTCGGGTGTGCCCTGTGCTGCCAGGGACGGCCTCCAGGCTCCCCACGGCCCAGTACCACAGAAGCAGTTATGATGGATGAAACGTCGTTGGAGAACGAGAGGGTGAGTCCTACTGTAGTGACAGTGTTCCTGCTGTTGTGTCTGCCCAATAGCAGCCATGTTCTTACTACAGCGTCGCTCTTGCCAAGCCGTCTGTTCCTTCCCTTTGCAGCTGTCACTCTTCTGAGTTTGAATCAAACAGCATTTGACTGCCTCTTCTCACCAGAATGAAGACACAAAAGCCTATTGCTTGTGGGCATTACTCTGAAGCTGCCTAATGACCGGGATGCTTCCATGTGGCATTACAGTTTGAGAAACAATCCAGGGGGAACTGCGAGGATGCTGTGGGTAACCACCATCCCTACTCTGACTCTTCCTGCAAATTGGCTGTAGGGGGAGGGAATTTTCCCTTTTGTCTGTTATCAGGGGCCTAAACGACTGTAGTTGTTTCTTTATATATGTATATATGTATAAGTGCAAGTAATAAACTTTCATTTGTTTACTGCTGTGATATTCCTAGATGAAGAGAGAGACACAGATAAAAGAGACAGGTCTGACCTGTGCGACTTTAATAAGTCTTTGTTTTCTCATGGAATTATCTTAAGGTGATATGTGAAGTTTGGGGGAAACAGTGTTTAGAAGAATGAAAATAAACCAGCTGAATTGAAACAATGCTTTACCTGCCATCTGTAGTACAGGTACCTTGTCATATCCCATCATGCTCTCCTTTCAGACATACACTTGCATATATACAGGTGAGACTGAAGCTTGGGGTTCAAGTGCAGACTCAGCTGTTTATCTGGCTCCCCTGGTGAATAACAGTGGCTTTAGTCTTCCAGCCCTGGGATTCAAACCTGTGACCTTCCAGTCACACACAAACTGTCCTAACCCGCCAAGCCGCATGCCAGGTATCATTCTGGCTCCAACGCAGTGTCAGCTGTGCAAATAAAAAGTGACCCCCCCCCCCCCCCTTTGCCTCCACCGCAGACGTTATGCAGCCATATTGACGTCTGGCGGTGACTGAGGTGTCACAGAATGCTGACTGGGCTCCCCTGCGGATGCTGGAACACCTCCCTACCTAAAAAAACACCCCACCTAAGTGGTGGTCTGAGGTAGCTGGTACCTCACTGATAGCAGGTGTGCAAAAGTGTGTATGTGTATGTGTGTGTGTGTGTGTGTGTGTGTGTGTGTGTGTGTGTGTGTGTGTGTGCGTGTGTGTGTGTGTGTGTGTAATATCTCTCAGTACTAAAGCACTTGCAGATTCCAGAAGAGAGCAAACCAAAGTCTGTGTAGAACATTAAATAAATAAAAGCTTGAGGTCAGAATACTGTGGTGAAGGACCCGTTCATTTCAATCTATGCACCTGTCAAGGGCTGTTTGGGATGACTGCTGTGGGGGGTGCAGGGGGGGTACATACTCACAACGGAAATCTGCAGATTCCACTTAGACAAAGGTGGGGTCAGATTCAGCAGCTCTACCTGAGAGTTTCCTTTTAAGTAAATAACACAGGGGTCTCATTGTTGGCCAAAACTGGATTATATGAGCCCCTTTATTAGCCCCTTTATTAGCCCCTTTATTTGCCCCTTTATTTGCCCCTTTACACTGGCTGCCCGTAAAGTTTAGAGTGGATTTTAAATTTTGACTTTTCTTTGTGTTTAAACCTTTAACTGACACAGCCCTACATTATCTTTCGGAGTTTTGAATCCCTTACTCTCCTTCACCATGTCTTAGATCATCAGACCAGCTGTTGCAGTCTACAATAAAATCGTGTGGGTACTGTGTGTGTGCTGTTATGGCGCCCATACTATGGAATACTTTACCATTTCCCATTCGGTCTGCATCCTCGATTACTGTCTTTCAATTTAGATTGAAAACTTGTGTTTATTTCTTGGTGTTTAGTAGCACTTAACCTTAATTGTGCTGTTTTGGTGCAGCTTGATTAAGGTGCATATTGGTATTTTGGTATTTCCTCGGTCATTTTATTCCTGTTATTTTATCACTTTTGTTTTATTTGTTACGTATCTGCTATACTGGAGTTTCATTATTGCTGTTCAGCACTTTGGTTAAACCTATCGCATTTATTTTAAACGTGCTCTAGAAATAAACCTGAAACTGAGATCACTGAGATATGCAGTGTGGAGCCACCTAAGTAATAACACGGGAGTGACGTGTCTCTCTTGTATATGTGACCCTCATTCATCTGCCTAACACACAGCGTAATTCAGCCCTGTGCCTGCTGACTGACTGTGGGGGTCTCCTTGTCCCCCAGCGTGTGTCTGGAGTTGGCAGCTTCTTCTTGTGCTCCTGAAAGCTTCCCCTCGTTGCCCCACAGACATGCCGTCGGCATCCTTAGATTGAACAGCAAAAACCCAAACCTCACTCCGCCTGTGGGATAGGTTTCTGAGAAATCTTCTGTGGATGCACTGAGTTTTGGGAACTTAATGAAAGTTCTATGTCGGATTATATGAGGACTGAATGTGTTTTAGTTCCCAGTGCTTTAACATATGATAAGAAAGCCTGACTTTATCTCACTGGCGGTCTTGTCTCAACAACAACGAAAAAAGGATTGAGTCTGTTTTTGAAATTTGCCCTGGGGGTGCATGTCAGTGTATGCTGATGTGGGTGGGTTAACTAACGTTATGCCTCTGTTGTGCTCCTGCAGTAGATTCTTTGCAAATTTGACCTGAATAAATGGAATTTATCAATACACACACACATATACACACACGGATTATATGTATTCATATGATCATTTGTCTCTGAAGACCTGACTGATGCTTGCTGTCCTTGTCGATTGCCAAATTATTATTTTTTTTTTGCACTATTAGTCAGCGAAGCATCTGCTGTCTGTCTGGGGAGAGAAGAGAGGATGGGGGACCGTGGACGGCTGTACAGGGCTCATCCTAAACCCCTCGTCGTGGGGACTTAACCGCTCGCGGGATATTAACCAGCCCTGAAGACTTTATTTAACAGCGACAGCTCCACAGTGTATATGTATATATAAATGTGTCTGCAAACAGACAGAAATAAACAGTTGTGCTTTATGTGACTAAAGCATGTGGACAACAGCTGCAGATGGGCGGAGCTTCACGGCACGCCTTTCTGGCTGTACGGCAACAGAAAACCAAAAATGACCCGTAAGAGTGTGAGATAGGGGCTAACAGCGGCTTCGCCAGATAAGCACTGTTTGAGATGCACTATCTGCCTCGCTCAGCCGTCGCTTTGCACAAATGTGTCAGACAAATAAATGAACCTAAGTGCAAATGTTAACCACCCTAGTACCACACTGCCTACTTCTGCTTTTTCCAGCTACATATCTGTGAAGCATATACTGTTTGATTCTAAGAGTATACAGAGCATACAGGTGCCCCATATGCCGTCTCCCGGCTGACGGGGCTCGTGCCGTTGCGGAGGAGGCCGCCGCGTCTTCTGAGTCTCTGTGTGCCGAGGCCGGCTCGGTGCTTCACGTAATCGAAAGCGCCCAGGGAGACAGAGCGCAGGGGTGGCCTCTCGAAGAACCGGGAAAGACTCCGCATGAGGCTTTTGGAGGTCCTACTGACCGCAAAGGCTTTCCTGGGGGCTATAGCCATGGAA
Organism: Brevimyrus niger; assembly: GCA_015164015.2. Lineage (NCBI taxonomy): Eukaryota > Metazoa > Chordata > Actinopteri > Osteoglossiformes > Mormyridae > Brevimyrus > Brevimyrus niger. Next base: position 7,594,641 of record JAABNY020000038.1, read on the forward strand.
GTCACTGGAAGATGAGGCATTTTACAATACATGGCTCTCAGTAGGGGTGGAGTTAGGGATCCTGGGTACCGCGACAAAATGTCACCTTGGACCTTCTCAGCAGATTTTTCCAGCTGGGCAGATTCTGGTGGACTCTAGGAAAACATATCCAATGAAGCAATTGTTCAAGAATACTAATCCACATGCTGAGAAACAGACAACAGACAGCCAAGAATCGATTCGACATTTTACTGACTGTGCAGAGAACTGCTTTCTGAATTGTAACTAGCTCTTGTCCACTTGGCCTGATGAATAACATTAAAATAAATTGACCTCTGGGGCTTATGCTATTAATTTCTGACTGCAAGGTCTCGCTCCGCTGTCATCTAATGACACTGCTGTGATTGAGGGCTTTCAGTTTCGGAGAAATGTGTGATACCCAATTCTGAATGTTAAAGCTTTTGTGTTTATTATGGAGCACTTGACACAACATTTAGAAATTATTTCTGTGAAAACTGTTTCATACAATTGCCTATTCTGACACACACACTGAGGCTCAAACATATCTTAGTCAAATAGCGATTTCCATCGCCACCAAGAGCCGTACCATACGAGCCATACCTGAGGCATAGTGTCAGGGCCGAAAGCTTCACTAAACCAAGCTGGCTGTGTCAGCACCGTTTGATTGGTCGAAACGCACAGAGGTATTGGTGTTCTGTGTGGATTGTTTTGTCACCTTTCCTAAGCCTTTTCCTGCATGGATTACTGCATCTGAAGGGGAATAGGGTATATTCTATATATTGTTCATAAGGATGCAATCCCAATAACTCTGAACTTGAAAATTTCCAACCTCCTACTTTAAAAAGTACTATAGAATAGCAGAACTGAATGGATTCGTAAGGCATATCGCTAGCAGAAATTACACATAGTAAATCACGACGTACACCGTTTGAAAAGTAAATAAGCGTCTCTTCAGGTTCGTGTCACTTGCTCTCCATACCGGGCAACACCTTCACCAACTCTACCCTTCTGCAGTGGAAGACCAAGCTGGACCCGCCTGTAAATAGTCTCTCTTTGCGGTATGGGTCAGGTACGGCTCGGTTCCTGTATGCCAGTGGAAAAATGTCAATACTGTAGGGGGACTTTGAATTGGATACATGAAAACTATCATATGAGACATATTTGTGTGGGAGTTCCCTGGATTCTCTGGGTTCCACCTGTGCTGTCTGGCTGAATGGGTAGCTTATGAGTGCCCTGTGATGGACTGGCATCCAGTTCAGGGTGTATCTTCCTTCAGAATATCACCACACCCTTAATATTGATTACTTGAAATGAACTGGTGGTTGGATGTCACAGTTAAAGGCCTAAAGTATGAGTTCTTTAAACCATGAAAGCTTAAAGGACCCCTACTATACTCATTTTCACTGTTAATAATCTTGTGGGTTTTTTGGGATATACCTCTATATATTTACATGCTTCAAGGTTCCAAAAACAGATAATGTTTCTCATACTGTACATCTATATTCACTCTGTCTATAACTTTGTCTGAAATGCTCTTAGAGATTTAACTGCTACGCCCAATGAGCCCAGTAAGCTCTGATTGGTCAGCTTGCCCAATTGGTCAGATTGCCCAATCGGTCAGCTTGCCCTACACATTCCGCCCTGTCTTGCAGTCTGCAGTTAGATCCTTGCAGGTAGGCGGCCAGTATGAATTGTGTTATAACGGGACCTCACCATGTTGAGGAAGTAAGGGCTGGAATTTCAATGAGGCGTTTCAGGCAGATTAGAGAAGAGTGGTTCTGTGGTGAGAGTTACTCCCTTTGCCATGTACTTTGGACCATAACATTTTGCAGGCTGTTTACATGCACAGAAAACCATATAATACACTAAAGGAAAGGGAAATACCAGAAAAAAACAGAATAAGCCCCCTTCAACTATGCTTTTAAGAGCACTAAAATGGAATGCCCTCATTTGGAAAAGTGGTCTGATTGTGGATTGTGAAAAAGCCATATTCTGGATGGGGGTCATGTGGTGCTGGACGCTAAACTGATGATTAGAGCTCTGGACATTCAAGACATGCAAAAGTCACAGGCCATCAAGAAAAATGTCTGAGGCTGTTCATCTGGGTATGAAGTGTTTACTTCTTCGGAACAGAACACAATTTATAATTAGAATATAGCAAATGAACAATAAGACTATGAAAAATAAGAAGCCCTTCCTTCATCTGTTCTCCAAAACTGATATCTTGTTGGATGGCTAGATGAACAGCGCTTCACTTCCCAAACCTCTCCTCAGGGGCAGCCCAGCCATTCCAAGTGTTTGTTAAATTTCTCCACCAGCTAATCTAATTAATTGAATTAGTTAGTCAAATGACTTGATGAGGTATTGATTAATCAAACATGGTGTGCTAGTGGTTGAGTCAACAAATGGGAGGTTTTGAAATGGCTAAGCTAACAGACTTCGACAGACATTTGTTAAATATAATTTTACGCCAACATAATAATAATATTTTAAACTTGATTTTTAATGGCAGTGTCAGACTTTCGCCCTGTATTATATATGTGTAAACAGGAGTTTCTAGCTGTGGAAAAGATCCACAAAGATCCAAAGGTTAAGTCAAGTTTACCTGGGGCTTGACTTTTTTTGTTTTTGAAGGAAGACTGACATCGGGGCTGAAATACTTGCTGCTATAGCCCCAAATGATCCGATCAAAGGACACCCCTGTGTGTACACTCGATTGAAGCGTCGTAGTGCTGTGCTAAATGAAATGGTTTGGTGACCGAGGCTCTAGACTCCAGAGCAGAAAATAGGCTGTTTGAGCTCTGGACAGACGCTGCTCAGTCCCACCATCACGTTCAGGCGACATCCACAGCCGTGAGTCAGTGGGCTGAGCTGCCTGTCTGAGAGGTGTGTGACACAACGCTGTCATGGAGCTGACCTGCAGCACTGACCCCAAGCAAGCGGGAGACTTAGCACAGATAATCTGCTGCCAAGGTCGCCCAAAGGCTAATGACACAGTCCCCCACCTCGTCCTCACCACACCGGGATAAGGCTTAGGGAAGGTGTCCAAACACTGTGCCTCTCTCTCTCTTTCATTCAGTGAATCATTTCTTTGCCCACTATGATAATAAGGGTTCGTGACGTGGACACTGTTTGCCCCCACTGTGGAGTGGGGGGGGGGCACCTTCGCCTGAGCGTTCGCGTGTTTTGGGTGTTTTCGAAGTGGCCACAGCCACACAGTCTCCCTCCATACTGTTCATGGAGCGATCAATCGAGAACTCATTTGCGGGATGGCAGCGTGTGAGAATAGCCTAAGGTCTGAAACAAATGCTCCACATTTATAACAGCTGTCCTAAATATCAGCCGATGGTCTGATGGTTTGCAAAGTCTTCGGAACTGCCAGGCTGGGTGTGAGTTAATCCCCCGGGTTCTGATGACCTTTCGACTCCCGACAAACCTTCTCCTTAAAATTGCACTGGCCTTACTCACTTCAGGCACCGATAGCTGTAACTGTCCTAAACATATTTATATATTTATTTATAAGGGGGAATACGGGACATTGTGCTTATAAAGGCCTAATTTTTCTTCTTCTATTTTTTTCCTCTAACAGCATTAAAAAGAGATTTCATAACTTATGTGACTTAAGATTCACATGAGAAATATGTGATTCATATTACTATTAATAAACTTTAGAATAAGATATATGATCAACGAGCATCAGAAATAATCAGTTAACATCTTATAAGAATTTTAAGATGTGTTGAGGTACCTGAGATGAGTGAGGATAAATTAAGAATTTTTCCTAGACCCTGCAGGGATCTATTTTTTAGATTTTTTAGAGCAGTGTTTCACAAGTCAGTCCTCAGGGACTCCCAGATGGTCCACATTGTTGCTCTCTCTCAACTTCTATGGAACTGGGAGAGAGTAAAACTGTGGGCTGTCTGGGGCTCCCAGAGGACCGGTTTGAGAAACACTGTTTTAAAGCCTTTTAAGTGTTAAGTGTTGTTGGCCACTCACTGTATACTCAACAGCCACTTTATTAGGTAAACCTGGTCATTAAGACGAACAGCGATTCGTGTGGCTGCAACGGAACACATACAGCACACAGGGTTAAGAGGCTCACTTACTGTCGGATAAGTATTATGGCGGCTTATAAATGTGATCTAAATGAACTTGAATGTGGTGTGATTGTAGCTATCAGAAATGGTGCTTCCTGCATCTCAGAAACAGCCACAGCTTGTGGGATTTTCATGCACGGGAGCCTATAGTTAGACCACGGTGCACAAAGCGAAAACATGGAGCCATTTCTATGGGCCCAAGTACCTCGCTAAAGAGGGAAGTTAGAGGAGGTTGAGCAGATTTGTTAAGGTTAACAGGAAGGCCGCAAGTATGAAAATGACAGCCGAGTACAATAGTGGTGTGCAGAAAGGTAAAGCACAACTCATCATCCCTTGAAGTGGTTTTTGAGGCCAAAGTGGGTGCTACTCAGTGCTAGCTAAGTTAGGCAGGGCATTTTTACGGTGACAGACTTTTCATGTGAAGGTAGCGGACTATCATAAGGTGCTTAACTCCAATCACTCCAGTAAAACCACCGGTGGGTAATATGCAACAAAAAGCAAGTTGTTATGGATAGAAGCACCAAGAAAGCAATCAAGTAAAAGCTGTCCACTTGGTCTCAGCGCGACCGAGCACTCCTGGTGTAGACGAGCTGCGCTTTGCTTCCATCCACATTTGCAAATAAATGTTATTGGAGAGCAAGGTGAAGTCATTTTGTTTTTTGGCACCGCGGCGAAATGAATTAAAAATAAAGTGACGGGCTTGGATTTGTCAGATGCAGGTAGGATTGTGCCTGCCAATAGCTTGTTAATGATTGGGAAGACCATCTGCTCCCATATGGAAAGTATAGAGATGGCACATGGGTGAGCCGGCCGCCAGCAGCTCAACTGAGATTCCTTTGAACTTACTGGCTGCAGATTTAATCATTCGGAGTGCTGATGATGCTTCCATGCTGGCTCACCGCTCATTCCTATAAATAAAATGCATTAAAACGGGCTTTATCTTATCAGGACACCTCATCCTCCATGCCTATTGAATACCCATAATCGCAGTAGTTACAGCGCAGCCTGAAAGGCTCTCCGCAATTCTGTAGGTCACTGAACATTAGCGAATTGAATGTACGTGCCTTGGGTCTACCTGCAGGCCTGGGCGACCCATTTCGCGGGCCTGTGCTGTCTCTGGTGGAGGTGTTATGCTCGGCACAGTGTCTTGGATCTGATGGATCTTATAGGTGTGATGCACTTAAGGTACGGCTCTGCAATGGGCCTGATTCCCGGTGCTGGACGACATGGGCTGCCTCATGGTGCTCAGCCTCGTGGTGATGTCAGGCTGCCTCACGGTGCTCAGCCTCGCGGTAATATCATACACGGTGCTCAGCCTCGCGGTGATGTCAGGCTGCCTCACGGTGCTCAGCCTCGCGGTGATGTCAGGCTTCCTCACGGTGCTCAGTCTCGCGGTGATGTCAGGCTGCCTCACGGTGCTCAGCCTCGCGGTGATGTCAGGCTGCCTCACGGTGTTTAGCCTCGCGGTGATGTCATACACGGTGCTCAGCCTCGCGGTGATGTCAGGCTGCCTCACGGTGCTCAGCCTCGCGGTGATGTCATACACAGTGCTCAGCCTCGCGGTGATGTCAGGCTGCCTCACGGTGCTCAGCCTCGCGGTGATGTCAGGCTGCCTCACGGTGCTCAGCCTCGCGGTGATGTCATACACAGTGCTCAGCCTCGCGGTGATGTCAGGCTGCCTCACGGTGCTCAGCCTCGCGGTGATGTCAGCCGTGGGGCAGTCCCAGGGCTTGCATTTTCATGCTCCTCGGGAGCAGTTCATAAGATAGAAGAGGTTATAAAAGATGCCAAAGTAACAGGAGAGATTAGTTGTCCAGAAAAGTGACAGTTATGAAGTAAATAATGATCATTTTAATAGATGGAAACGCCCTTTCTCATTCTTGTCCGTGCCTCTCCTTCTCTTTGTCTCTGCCTCCCTCTCCACTCATTCTCTCTCAGGATGTCATGACCCCTACTTACAAGGGGACTGATTCCCACACATGTCTGCAGGCTGGCTTTTTGTCAAGCAGACACCTGAATCACATTGCCCACCCACATGCTCCGCCCACACGATTCACCCACACGCAGCCCATGCACCCTGCCCACACGGTCCAACCACACGCTCCACCCACATGCCCCGTCCACCTGGTCCACCCACACGCTCCACCCACATGCCCCGCCCATGTGCCCCGCCCACACACTCCACTCAGCCTACACCGTGAAAGCCTCTGAGATCAGCACCTGAGAGGGAGCCTTGGACCCCGGGGACACGGCGGAGATGTGTCTAGGATGAGCTTCCAGTTAATGCCCAGGTGCAGGTATCAGCAGTATTGCAGCAGGAGCTACACAAAAAAAACCTTCTAGCGTCAGGCTAGCAGAGGTAGTTAAAGCTATGTTACCTGTTCGTGATGATAATCCAAGAAAGGTCTGCAGCAGAAGTAGAAATATGTTTTTCTCATATTTATATAATAGGTTGGTTCTCATTGAATATCACGTTTCTGTGTGAGAGAGAAGTGCATGACTGAGGGTAGGTCTATGAACTTGTGGGGGTCAGTTTTGACCACACTGACATCATTGATCCTCTGTAGCTGTAACGGGTGGGTCTGTTTCAGAAGGAGAGCTTAGAAGAGTGAGTATGCGTATGTGTCGGTTCAAAACCCACCAAAGCTGGCAAGATTAGACTCCATCTTGAAATATGGGGAACTTGGCTGTTATATAGCACCCAGGGGAGGCGACTCTCAGCCCCCCCACAGCGCATATCTACAGTTTGAACAAATCAGGGGAGTGAGCTTTTATAAAGGCAGCCTGCAAAGTCGGCAAGCTTTATATAACAAACACACAATGGCAGCCAATAGACTCATGACCTCAGCTCCAAGATATTTTGGATTTGCCCTCCGTCTTCATTCCTCCTCCCGTGCTATGTGAACAGGTGCGTGGGGGAGGGCAAAGCAGAGGCTCCAGGTACGAGGCTGTCCTCTGCGCCGCCTGTGCATGCTGTACATAACCCAGGCTCATAATTACCACTGGCAAAAACACTATACCTATCACTCTTTGGGGCTGCTTAGTCATGCCCAGTGGGTCATGTGATTTCTACTGTCACCATTGTCCTGGTAACACCCTGCCTGCTCTTGGATATACAAGCACAAAGAATACAGGGAGAGTAACATTTTATTGGACTCGTTGTGTCGTGATAAATATTAGTAGCCATTTCAGACTAGACCTTTCTGGAGTTTTAATGGTTTGTTCCCCCAAAGCAAGCTATCATCAACATTTGCATACGTTTAGGAACACACACACACACACACACACACACACACACACACACACACACACACACACACACACACACACACATATATATATATAAGCAACATACATTTTTACTGTTTACAATTTTATATTGATCTGGTTTCTTTTGTATATCTACACATGTACGGTTGCCATGAAATTGCAGTGCTGTGGCAGCATTTTTATTTAAATCGTAAGTCAAACACTTTCCTGTCTGTGTGCAGATGCCCCTCAGCTGTGCATAGATGTTGCCTTTCAAATATCGTTTCATAGATTTGAGTTCTTGGATGTGTAAAATGTTAACTGAGGTCTGTATGTTCTGATCTGCAAAATCCCCTCGCTTAGGCTTCTATGTTTCCTTCTAGCTGAAATGATCCTTGTTTTCACTATTGGCAGTTGACCGGCACAAACACAATAGAAACGTTTTTGCCAAATGTTTCCATGTCTGCCGAAAGGACGGCTGTGAGTCTGTGAACAGGATCCACCACATTTCCCAGGGCTTGTAGCTTCAGATGCTTCTAATTTTTTTCAGCAAAATGAGGAGCTGGCATCTTACAGCATTACCCCAGTAATGAACCCTGATTCACTGCTGCTGTGACAGTGAGTGTGTCCAGCATCGGTGAGGACAGGCTGGCTCCCAGCTAACGGGGCTACGACAATGGAACAGAGGCATTCCTGGAGATATTCTTTATGTACCACAACATTCAGGCGAGCAGTTACAACTCATAACATTTAAAAATTATAATTGTGGTTTACTCTTGATTTAGTTGAAAACAAAGACCTAAATGTGTATAGGATCCTCTAGTGAAGGAACCTAAATGTTTAACACTCATATTTATGTTCATTTTTTAATATTAATACATCTTTTCTTATTGTTACAAAACAGAATCCACTAGGGTTCATACTCAGAAAATAATTGGTATTAATTTTGTCTTATGTCTTTGGGAGCATGTGAGGGCAGAGGAACATACACCCCAGTAAGAACAGAATAAGCATTTCTTCACACCAGCAACAATGGATTTTGGAGTAAATTTTCATCCTTCTACTGTACAATTTTAACTGTAACTGAAGGGCCGGTTACAGTTTATTTTCTTATACAGTGGTACGTCAGTACTCAAACTCATTAGAATTTGATTTTTTTTTAAGTCTAACCGACCAGTTTGGAAAAAAAATGACCTAGAACTTGATCTGAATTTCAGAAGTCGAACCTTGAACGGCGACCTTGTACGCGCAGGGAAATTAGTCACATGGGACGTCTCTCAGCGGAAACAACGGGTAATGCTCCAGTCTCATCCTCACATATGCTGTGATAGCATCATTTGTTGGTGCTTTTTTAATTGAAAATATCAGGTATTTTTTTTTTTTTTGAAAAATCAGCTACTAATCACCAAAAAGTTACGCAATTGTACAATTGTTACAACCTAAAAGTTTGCGATTTATGAACAAATTAACGAATACAGAGTAATAATAAAAATAAACAACGGACCACAACGGCATAGTCTGGTGTTGGTGCAGTCTTGGGGCATGGCTTGAGGTAGTGTTGGGGTACATTCTTTATCTTTTTGGAAGCTGTTAAGAAAAAAATGTTACTCACGGCATACAGTGTTGGCACAGTGTTTGTGAAAAATTAAGACTGCTATTTTTTTTAACTATACACATTGTTTGGATACATTTATTTTCTTACTTTACAAATGACTGTTTTGATAAATGTGCTTGGATGTGTTTAGTATATGCCCATCTTGTTTTATCCTGTTCATTTTGGGTTTCAATGCTAAAAAATAACATTTAGGTGTAATTTTTTGGGAGGCTGGGAACCAATTAATTGGTTTTCTATAATTTCTTATAGGTAAAATTCAATCAGAACTTGAACTTTTTAGGATTCAAACCCGAATTCTGAATGAATTAAGTTTGACTTCTAAGGTACCACTGTTTTTAAGAATATTTAGCAATTTGTTGATATTTAGCAATAATTCCTATTCCATAATAGGGTTACTCCTATTTGGTTTTCTTGTTAGATCAAAAGTTAGATATTTTTATGTATGGGAATCAACTAGCAGACCCGAAACAGCTAAGCAAAATAAACTTGGTCATCTCTGACTTTTTGCCTTAGGAACTCCATCCTTGATTTTACAATCCAGTTCATAAAACATGCCACAATGAAATGAAATTTTATAAAAAAAGATCCAATCCTTTATTTGATATTTGCACAAATATGAGGACAGCTACATTGTAGTATTTGGACATCCCATCATGCTTTCCTTTGAGACACGCACATATTTCTCCGGGTGAGACTGAAGCTTGGGGTTCAAGTACAGGGTCAGCCATTTGTCTGGTGGCCCTGAAGCATTTCAGCTTGTTAAAGATCTTCAGATTTACTTTTATAGGTTTGCCATGAAAGCAGGTGCACCGCTGAAGACGGCTGACCCACCGTATGTTTTCGTGTTGTGACACGGCCGAGTGTGAGAGAGAAAGCCTCGGAATTGATTAATGTTTTTGTTTGCTCATTGGTGTGAAACAAAATGGGATTCCTTTGGGGTGACTCATCAGTTGAACAGCATATGAGGGAGAATCAACACAAAGGAGACAATTTAATTATGGAATCTGAATTTAATCTGAATTTAATAATCAGCCCACAAAAAGGTTGCATTTCAAGCCTAGACTTACATGGTATTAATCCCACAGTTATTTGCACATTTCTTGTTTTTTTTTTGTGTGATTTGGCTGTGGAATGTGAGGCATGCTGGGAAAAATCGACTCAGGCCGGCATCCCTAGGCGCCGGTGGGACGAGCTGTTGATGGCTGCTGTCATAGGGAGTAAAGAGGTACTCCATGGATTGTGCAGCAATCACGCAGTCCTAGTTTCAATCTTGAGCATGGATCTGATAAACGCCAAAGGAGCCCTGAGCCAGAACTCTGTTTGCTCGCATCGCCGGCGGCTCATGCTCTTGCCCAGAGCCTCTAATCCCATTGGTTTCACTGAGCCGACGGAGCCAGTAGAAATTCAGCTTTGCTCAGTACACAGCCAGTTACATCATTGCCAGACCGTGTTCCAGCTGGCCACGTTTAAGGCGTCGTGATGTATGTGCACACAGGGTCAAGACCTTCTGTCTAGGTGCATGCAAGGTGGACCCCTCACGTGGCTACCGGCGTCTGAAGCACGTGAAATCCACAAGCTTTGTCCGCTGAATGTATCTACGCGAGAAACCGTCGATGGCCACCATGGCAGCGCCTGGCAAAGCTCGAGCTGTCTCTGTTGGCAAACACAAATAAGCGCAGGCAGGCAGCTTGCACTGGGAATCCACTACACATTTACTCTTCCCAGTTCTTGTGAAAAGTTCCAATATGTGCCCATTGTGGTCTTTTATCAAGGGAGTTAATGAAGTTTTTCTCCTTCAACCCAGACTGTGGCTGAATGGCATCAACAAAGATGTACTTGAGATCAATGCAATTCTTAGTATTAAGTCTCATCATCCCCAACTGCAATCCTACTGATTCAAGCTTAGCATCTGAACCACAAAACATGAGCCTCAGCACAGAGATTCTGTAAACTTTGTTTACAGTCCGTCCTTTATGCATCTCACCATGGTTTTCACCAATTGAAACTGATTCCTTCAAGGGCAATTGAACAGGCTAGTTTACTGCAGAACTGGTACAGTAAGTTTGTTTTGGAGATCAGGCTTGTTTGTGATGAGATTTAGCCCCGGATTTCTCTCATTCAGTATGGGATTAACTGCATGGTCCAGCTGCCTCACTATAACATTTTCCGTTTGTGCAGTCAGAAATGCATCATGCATGTCTGAATATGACCTTAAAATGAAGATGGGTCACAGATGTTCCCTGAAGATGTGGTGATGTCAGGAGAAGTCAGGCACCCCATTTGAAATTCTCAGATTTGGACTTCGAAGTGCATTCTGGGGGAAGGAAAGTCGGGCATAGTCACCATGGGTGATTAATGCTTAGCTGTGCTGGAAACACACAGATTCCCTCGGCTAGGTCCTCAGATTAGGCAGCTGCAGAGTGAACCTCAATCAAATGTCAGCCATGTTTTCCTGCTGCAACATCTAGGATTCCCCTGCTTTCAGTTCTCATCATGAAGATTATTCCTACAGCGGATGCATACAGAGTCACACCAGCTCGCAGACACACACACACTGCCCTCCTGACAGAAGAGGTTGCCCCCTACTTCTTGCCTATTGGCCTTCTTGCTTTCTGTCAAATCAAAATGAAACCAAGTGACAGCATGATCAGATAGGCCGTGAGATTCCTATATACCAAATCTGATTTCCTGCAGTGAGATTCAGATTTCACTTATCTCGAGGCAGACAGATATCCTTTGAGAACAGATATCAGCTCAGTGATCAATGTTTTCAAATGGAATTCAGGAGATTTACAGAAGTTCAATTTTTCTAAAATTCATGCTCAAACAGAATACCATATACTGGCTTGCAAAACTTCACTTGACACTCTATAGCCCATATGCACTAAAATTGGCCTTGTATAAGATTTCTGGAGTACTTAACATTAGTTTGTGTACTATGGAGGTTTTTCAGAGTGTCAGGCAGTTGCTGGCTCTTAGCAAGTCAGTATGCTGACTTGTAGTTCTTAGAAAAACTAGAAAGACTGATGAATGCTGGCTGGTAATGTGCTGTACGCCCCTAGAAAGACTGGATTTCCTAGCAGATGTGGTGCTCGATTGTAAGTCGGCAGTTTAAAGTGGTGCCAAAGGAAAGCTTAGCGATACTGGCATTAATTCACTGATTTAGGCCACGGCTCAGATGAGCATTTAAAAGTGCTTATAAACTATTGGCTGAAGTTGAAAAGGAACTCAGGAGCGTAGTTCGATGGTAAAATAATCAGATTGGACACCACACTTAAAAGCAAAGAAGCAGGCAATATGGGACCAGTGGTTATATTGTACGGGGAGAATCCCCTACATCTGTTGTGGAGGCCGCTTCGATTCGAACGGGGGTTCAAGAACATCAGGTTTCTCGTGAGGTCATCCGTTCAGCATGACATTTTGGGCAGGGATTTAAAGTGCCAGCAGACAGGACGCTGTGCCCCATCTGGTAACTCTATATCTATCATGGAAACAGATGGTAGAGCTGGTTCCCTCTTTATACAGAAACAAACCGAGCAGAGCTAAGCGAAGCTGGCATGGGCCCACGCCAGAGCTGCCAGCTAACTGCATTTGTCACCAGATTTGGTGACAATTAAAGCAACATTCTAAAAACTCCAAGTTACTTGCATTTTTCCAACCTGCCAGAAAAATTAAAAAATATGTCTGCAAGTGTATTTTTCTCCCCCAGTACTGAGTGGAACTTTTATTTCTTACATAAACGATGTAACGCTTTACTATGGTGATGTCTGTCAATGGAAATCAGAACAATCAGTGCGAATGGTGCTATGCTGGGTGTAACCATAACGACACAAACTCCTACTCAATGATCCAAGCCTGAGATCTTTAATGTTCAATATCTTTGGATGTTAAATTGCATGCAGTAAAAAATCTTTTGATATATATATATATATATATATATATATATATTTTTTTTTTTTAATGAAAGC
>JAABNY020000038.1:7607669-7618572 GCA_015164015.2 Brevimyrus niger
TTTTTAATGAAAGCGAACATTAATTGAAGCATGTAAGTCTGTTGTGATATAATCATTGATTAATTATGATGGAATTTATGAGCAGTGTCTGCATTGGAATAACTTTATTTAAGATACATGTAACATTAGTGTCAATTTTTAGCTGGTATGTTGCTGTTGGGTAGCTACATGAATGCTCAGATGCCCAATGCAAAGATGCAAAATTATGTAAATGGACGCCAATGACTCTGACTCTGAGGTTGACGATCATTCAGTTATAAATTTGACTTTTCCACAGTCGTGACGCTGTTGTATCTGTCTATGTAAATAATCAAAGATGGTGGTTTATGAAGCTTTGGTAAAAAAATAAATCATTGTCCTTGGGGTAGCATCACACAGCACAGGGAGATGGCAGGTTGTAAGCCCCGGGCACGACGGTTAGCCGTGAAAACAGCAGCTAAATGGTGCAGCGTAATACATAGTGTTAAACTGAAGGAAATATGTGGATACTGCCAGGCCAGGAATACCACCCTCTCATACTATAATATTTTTGAAGTTTTTTTTTTTTTTTTAATCAGAAAAATGTTACTTCAATGTATTTCTTGTTATAAATATTTTCCTCTCCAGAGATCTAGAGTTCAGGTCACCATTCTGGCATTCTTGAGATCCCTTAATGCTTTTTTAAAAAGCAGTGAAGTAAAAGAGTGTGTAACCCTAATTTAGGAGGGAAACTAGGGCAAAATAAAGATGGCAGGCGCAGATTCCTTCCTGCAAACTTTATCTTTATCTCATTACTGCCAGATGCAGGCTGGGCTTCAGAAGAATGTTAAACCCTAACATCATGTCCAAGCTTAGTGTGGCTGGTTAAGGGCACGGATATAAAATATAAACTGGTACAAAGTTTTGCCTGACTTTCCAAGTACTAAAAAAGATCATAACTGCACTCTTGGAGGTATATTAAAATTACATTTTTGATCACACATTTAGAATCAGCTAAGAACAAATGTCATTTCACACTCTTGATATGAAATGCCTGTTAACCTGCTGGCCATGTGCTTTAACAGCATGAGCTAAATTTCACTTTTATTCCAGAAGTCAGCTGACTGAAGGGAGCTGGACTTTTTACCATTTGCTAGCATGGGAACCAGATCTCAGTCATTCAGTAACTGCAGCCACAGAAACCCAGTGACAGTGAGTTACTGTTGCTATGGGAACACTTAATTTCTTGACAGTGAAACATACCTTCTGTTTACCTGTTGGATTCCTCTTGCATGGTGTCAGTCTCGATAGGTGAACCAGAGAAAAGCAACACTGACGGTAGCGATCAGGTTTCATTTTGCAAGATAAGCAGCAATTGCCTGATGTTTTAACAAAATGAAGATTAAAATGTGGGACATTTATTTCAAAAAGGACTCATCTCTAAAGAGTTGTCCTTGTTAAAAACTCTTTAGGAAATTCTGTTTTCCCAGAACAACTGACTCAATTACAGACTCACAACACAATTCCCATACGGCTGTTGAAATTGGGTATATTTGGATACATCCCCAACACATCATTTAATGCCAGCAAAATTAATTATCTCCAAGTCTGACTATAATTGGGTATAAGCAGGGGTCATTTTTGAAAGCTTTTTTTATGACAAAGGGTTATGTTTTTTAAAGATACAGTATTCATCCTGGACATTCCGCAGGCTGCCAAGTGGCAGTGAGTCTTATTCGACAGAGGTGTCAGCCTGAGTCTGTGGGCCGGCTAAGGAAAGTCAGGTGACTTGGATAGTGGAGCGATGTTTGTTCGCTCACTCCCAGTTCTCTCATTGGCTGGAGGCCACACTGGCGAAGGACTAAAAGGCAGAAGTAAAGCCTAATCTTCAGACTTCAGCTTCTCACAGTTTCTTTAGTGGATGTGAAAGATGGAGCAAGTGTATTTTAAATAAAATAATCCGCATATGACCATGGTTTGTCGACTATAATACTGATGGATCAGATTGTATTATTTGTGTATTAACACTGGTTATCTAGGGTTTTGGGAGTAAGAGACATGGAATTTCAGGAACATACCTACCATCTGAAGGTTCCAGATTCACCATCTCTGGGGGCTTTAAAGGAGATCTGTGATTGTTATATGTGTTACTATAATTATGATGCAATTTCTACAATCCTGGCAATACTAGTGTCTTGCTTGACAAGTCTGCTGGTTTAATAATCCGAACCTAAGTTCACCCAGTGCAACATCACCCCTGATTATCTTTGGGACTGAGCCAGGGATCCTGACATTCCTGTGGGAGGAGCTATGGGGTGGTCGGCAATATTATCCCAACTAGTTTGGCATCATCCTTCAAAGAGCCGTATTCCTGCTAATATTCCTCCCCTTTGAAAATCAGTTTTACTAAAGTAGCAAATCTAGTGAACTATTGGTCGGGTGCAAAATGACCTGGTGTAGCACTGACTGTAGTCTGGTCCTAACTCCTTTACCTGGTTTTATCAGTTCCACCCCCTAGAAGTGAGTTTTCAATAGGGAAATGCCCCGGAGCCCTTTTACATAATCTTAAACATTATGGGACATCCCCTACTTAAAGGGAAATGCTCATGACTGTGAAATATGCAAATATCTAGCGATGCAAAATTGTAGAACGTCGGTTTAGTAAATAATGGGGTTTGATAATCCTTTACAGGAAGAGTGGAGCACAAGATCCTGTCACATGTGCAAAGTTCTATGTGATGAACTGAAGCAGCCATCATAGCCAAAAATAGCAACACCCTCTAGCTGATGGGCGTATGGCTTCTGGTAGGTTAGTATAATCTCGGTTAGGAGGAAGGCGGCTGTCTTATTGGAGCTTATCTCTTTGCCGTGTAACCTTCACAACACGAGTGATGGCAGATGAGTAATTCTGCAGGAACGGGCCGCCGCTCCTGATGTTTGGTAATCATTTCTGCAGCAGGGAACAATACAAAGCAGTAATCCACAGCCACTGTCATGGCTCTCAGCACACCTAAGTAAAAAAAAGCAATAATCCAAGGTTTCTTTTCCATTTGAGATCTGCCGTAGCAAAGCTTACCGCTGAAAGGAGCTAAATTTATTTTCTGCATTCGCCAGGCCCAGGATGACTTCCTCTGATTTTTTCTTCTTCAGTGGTTTGGGGCCATTGAGCGTTATCTTGATAGAGACCTTCCTGTAAAATCGTGTCAGGTGGCTTCTGCTGACTCGCCTTCTCAGCTTGGCGCGAGCTGCAGCTGTCAGGTTTCCGTACCGTGGATCTTGTGGAAACGCCATCTCCAAAAAAGGAGAAAAGGACAGAAATTTGTAACGACAAAAAGAGCACCGTGGAGGCTGGAGATTCAAGTGCTATTTACGCTTTCTTCCTGTCTGGGGATTATTAAATGGGGCCAGGGGCAGTGGGAGGCCTTGAAACAGCCAACCAGTCCCAAATGGTCACAGTAACTGTGGCTTCAAAATAGCTCTGGGTCCACCAGCCCCTACGAAATGTGCTATGCTGCAGGTAATTGTATGGTGATGGTCTTGTTGTGAGACATCTAAGCAGGAACCTTGCTGCTGTCTTCAGCCTATATGTTCCTTAATCTAGAGCTGTCAGATGGATGACACCAGTTCTGGTCAACCAAGGACCTGAACGCTGGTCCTGCACCTGTGGCTGACACGTGGACAGCTGCCCCAAGCAACGTCTTGTTCTGGGTGCCCAAGTTCAAGTTTTGCAGCAAGCAAGTGGTGAAGCACGACCAGAGCAAACAGACCACGTGTCCAAGTGCTGCTTGATTTTTTTAGTCTGGTAAATTCTAATGATTTGAGCAAAGTCCATGGACTCCAGCTAGCTCAGATGGCAAGTCCACCACTAACTAGTTGTATCAACTAGTTAATAAAATCCTACCAAAAATGTTATTCCTAAAGCCATTATCTATGTATATGCCAGCTTTATAAAATGATACGTGAAGAGAAATACCAGCCTTGGTCTCCAAATGTTAACAAAAGTCTTAGGGTTCTTTAATTGCTTTTTGAAAATAATATTTTTTTATATTAAATATTTATATTAAGTGTAGTCAGGCCAACTTTGGGAAAAATTGGAAAGCACTTAGAGGAACAGAGACAGTCACATGGGGGCTTGCTGGAATATGGCACTGTATAGGAGAAGACTATACAGTCCCCTGTCCCCACCAGGGCTCTCAGAGGAGCCCAGCGTAATGAGCTCTACCCATCATCCTCTGCTCTCTGCTCATTAACATAATCCCCCAAACTTCCCCGCACCTACTCTCTGTCACACTGGCACATAGCCTCGAGCTCCCAAAAGCTTCTGAATATATTTTATTCTGCTGCCACTCTGTAGGTACGGAGACGTTCTGCCTGCCGACTGTTTTCCATTTAAGAGAGACGGCTACATTTTAATTACGCAAAACTGGGCAAACTCACACACGTTTGCCTTTCCTCGTCAGGATTTTCCGTTGACTCTCGCTTCAATGCAGTGGATGTTATCTTTACACACCCCCACGCATACGCAGAGTGTGAAACTGCCGGTCTACACAGCTGAGCTCTGATGCGTCCCTCCCTGTTCCTGGTGCCTGACCATCATCTAAGAGAACATCTAATGAAGGCTGTTGCGCCGAAATCGGCCGGCATCCCAATAGACCGTCGGGCGTCTGTCTGTGGAGGTTTGCCATCATTTCCATGTTGAGTTTGAGGTGCATCAAGGATGGTGGATATGGATGGAAGCAATTAAGGTGGAGGAGTGTCAGCCATCTGCGGTATGTCAGTGTGTGGAGGCTTTTTTGGCCCCAGTCTGAGTCACGCATCTCCAAGCACTGCGGAGAGGTATTCCCATCTAAAGGTTTGCTAGCGAGTGAAGGTTGGCACACTGCTGTAGAGCAGAGCGTTATAGTGTGCAGCTGAATGACACACCTCTCTAACTTTAATGTTTAAAGAAATATTTTTTTTACTGATTTTACTCCCCATTTCTAAAATAGCTAGTAAGTTTTATAGTATATTTTTTTTCTCGATTACTACCTGAGGGTGTGGCAGCTATTGCATGAGCTAATTGAAGCTGAGCTTAAGTATCCCAGATCCCTGTAACTGCTCTGTGTTTTTGACCAGAAATAGGTCCCCTGATGAGTCTCTACATATTGTCCACGGTAGCTGTTCAGTCATATTCAAAAAATCCCAGCAAGTTGTTTTAAGCATTGAACGTATGTCCCTCCGTACACCAGAGCAAGCATGCAAGGGTTGTCCATAAATTTCAGCTGAAATAAGACCTATTTATCATTTACAAAGCTGTTCATCAAAGAATTCTGTGGCAAGGGTTGCGAAAAAGTCTCTTAGGCAAACATGTTGCTTTGCAGACTGTTCTGGAGTTTGGGTGAGCTTGTGTTTCCAGGTCTGTCTCTGAATATTGATGTCGCTTGAAGCTTTTTTGCACTCAGCTGGACAGAGAAAACAGTGTTGTTTGTCAGTCATTTCATTTTGTCAGTTGCGTCTGTTTCTTTGATTTCCTGCTGAAGGTTCAGAGGTACCCAAGAGCGGTGTAACCTGCAGAAGATCATATGGAAGGCTGCACCAGGAAAACCTGGTGGTGGTGGCTGGTTCACCTGACAATCCACAACCTGAGCTGCCTTCATTTACTTGTTCGGTGTCTTGATGGGGCTCTTCAATTCACATTCTATGTATTTGTTTGTTCATTTTTTTCTACATTCACCAGATTAATATATTCTGGGGTGGAAAGTTCTGCTTCAGAAACATTTGTCTCAGACAATCAACTCTGTTTAAACTCAAGTGGTTGGTTGAAACAAAATCATGGTCTGGATTTGTACTTTCAGAACCTGAACTTCCCACCTCTGATCACATTCACTGTCTGTACAGTATGTGTGTCATTCCTGTGTGGAACATTGACAGCAGGAGAAGTTCCCATGTTAAGTGCATGATTCACCGGCATAAGCTACAGATCATAGGGTTGCTGCTTAAAGCTCTGCATGTGTAATGGAGTGCGTTAGTAAACGTTTGAAAGCAGGACTGGGGAAAGAATAATTAAATGTATACTTGACATCTGTATTGTGTTCACATACAAAATGCCCAAGATTAGCTAAGTCTACCCAGCCTTCTCCTAGATCCTCCTGTCTGGGTTGATGGTCTTGGTTTCATTTAATCAACAGCCAGATCAAAGACGTCTTGTGACACCAGCAAAAAAGTGCAACTTTATAATACCAGCCTAAATCAGTTGTAAGCCAAGATATAATCCAGCCCTTTTTTTGGAGTGGGAGGTGAGTGTGTGAATCACTATCCAACTGTGCCAACCCTAATGGGATTATCCACCTCAAAATGTTACCAAACAAGAGAGGAAAACAATTCAATAATTTGGGGGGGGGGGGGGGGGGGGGAAAGGGGGGCGGCTTGGCTAAAAGTAGGATGAATCCCCGTTCCGGTAGCCGGTGCCACGTCCATTAGCAAAGGGAGGATCGCTGGGCAGTACTTCAGAGCGCCGCCCTGGAGCATGTGCGCGGGGAGACGGCCGGCTGTATCACTGCCACACGCCTGGGCCTGGAGGGGCCGCACTAGCAGCTGCTCGTTTATAATTTCATAGCGAGGCCTCCGAGCAGAGCGGGGCCACACCGCGGGCAAGTAGGCCACTCGATGGGGACGGCAGAGACGGCTCACATCTGCTCCCAAACAGGGCCACGTGAAGGACAGACACCCCCCCCACACACACACACACGCTCAACATGGCAGTGACTTACAAATCAAATAGGTCAGTTGAGGCCGACTGCCAAGCCGTTCCCAAACGCGGCGCCTTCATGCGACCCCAGGTGGCGGCGGACGCAAAGCCTCACGTTTTAAAGACGCTGCAAAAATGTGTCGAAGTACTTAAAATGACGCTTGAACAAAGCCGTCCTACACAGACGAATCGCGAGGTGGTGTCCTGAGCCAAGGTGGGGCTGGGGGTTCATTAGCTCAGTCCCACCCTCATTCAGGCAATTAGCACGCCCCCGTCACTATGGGGGCCAGCGCGATCCAATCCCAGCCTCCAGGGATGAGGCATGTCCCAAACGTGCCATTGGGCCCCCTGAGCGGAGGCAGCCACGCTCACCCTCTCAGAGCTTTTCCGTTCCCACCTCCGACCCCTCCCTCTCTGTCAAACACACCAGCCCCCCCCACCCCCACCATTTCTTCAGCCCCTTGCCAGGTTGCCACAGCAACCGCAGCCACCCTATCGCACTCTGATCATTATGTAAATCGTACCTCTGCTTGACCGTAGCAGGCTGTAAAATCATATTAAGTGCACAGAGGCAGGTCATTAAATTGAATTTTCAGGCTGTCGATCAGATCTGCAAATTAATGGCGGATAAAAGGGGCAGAAGAGGGAGGGCCGAGGGGGGAGGGGGCTGGGCAGTGAGAGAGGGGGAGACGAGGCCTGCCTTCCTGCTTACAGGTGGCTCTGAGGCCGGCAAATGAAACCCTCTGTCACACGAGACAAGCCAAAGAGAAAAATGTCACTAAACCCAGGGACAGCCGCACAACACCAGGCCAGGTTATTTTTGCATTTTGAACACCCTAACAAGTCATTCAATGAGCTGGAATCACTCTGTAAAGCCGGGCGGAGGGAACACTGATGCAGGACTGCCCCCCCTTCGCCCCCCCCGGTCAGGTGGCTCCCCATCCAGCCAATGGTAGATACACCGCTCCATCCAAAACGGAAGCGAGCCCTAGAAGGCTGCATTTCCTTCCCCACTCTCAGACGCTTTTATATTCATGTGTGACTTGGGGAGGGAAAGGAAACCCCAGCAACAGGGTCACAGACACGCCTCCTTCGCAACTCGACACCTCATTCGCTACGGAACATCCAGAAAGGGATCAAAACACAAACATCTGCCCCTTGCCCAACAGATGCATGTTTAAAGACACGCCAGATTCCACGCACAGCCCGGGCCAGGAACGTTGCTGGGTTGCTTTCGGCGCGGGGTACAAACAGGACGCCATCGCCAAGGCAACGACAGCAGAGCCCTGAAGTGGTGAGCTGGGTGACAATCAGAGGCACTCGCAGCGTCTAGCACCCGCTGAAGGGCTCTCCCAGGCCAGCCAGTCAGAGGCACTAAAGCCATGTGTCTGCGCCTATCAGAACCGGCAGAGTTGAGCGAGATGCTAAGGAGGTTTAAATGGGGAAGGGGGGGGCGGGGGGGTTTGATTGTAGCAATGCATTTCACTTTTACCGGCCACAAATAATCCCAGGGCAGCAAATGAAATAGGTAAAGCACACCTTTAGCAACAAGCCACTTGTCAGCATGGGGGGGGGGGTGCACTCGTGGGTTCACTTAATAAAACACGTTTAGAAGCACTGTCGGGCACAGTAAAGGGGGTCCAGAAAAGAGCAGGACGGCCAGTTTATCCCATAATATAGCCCCCCCCCAGTGCCCATACCCAGCTAATTGGGACCCGACTGACAACATTAATGCTTGCCTCTGTATCGATCTGGTCGGCGTGGGGTCAGGGGAGAGGGCACGTGGGGCTAAATGTTGCTCCGCGCTCACATTCGTTCATCTCGAACCCGAGCACGGCAATATTGGGATAGGTGGAAAATAGCACCCCACGCGAAAGACCATGACTACCATCAATACGCCGACTTCAAGGTGAGCTGCCCCCCCCCCACCCATCTGTGACAGCCGTTAAGCTCTCGCAGGAGAGGACACCTCCAGGGTCTCCAGAACATGCAAACATATCGCGGTGTAGCTTCTCCTGAGCAAAGTTTTAATAATTCAGACATCTGGTTTAAGATCCACCCAGGACAGCGTGCTTTCAGCATGAAGAGGCACGTGCATCCCAGCCAAAGAGCCCCGGGCCCCAGACACGCTTCAGGAGCTGTTCTAAGGCTGCCCGTAACTAGGGACCATCTCCGTAGCCCTCCCCCCTACGCGCACCTCAAACACTGCGCAAGTTTGTTTTGGCTCAGGGACAAGTCAACCATCATTCACCTTGGCAAATAATTCCCAGAATCCTGTATAAATTATTCATCTGAACAAGCTTCCCTCCGCCGTTTCACACCCACCCCTGCGAAAGCTGAATGAGGGCTTTTCTTTCACGAAGCGCCCCTCGATTACAAGAGCTTCTGCGGCTTCCAGTCAGGAAGCCGGTCGCGTCTCATGTGCACACATCTGCGAAGCGACGCGCGCGCACACACACACACACACACACACGACGGCGGCCCACAGGTGACCTCGCTCGAGACCTCAGCCCCACCTGGCACGGCACTTGGGAGGCTGCGCAGGAGCACCGTAACGAGCTACAATAATTAAAACTGCTTATCTACAGCGGGCTAAGACAATTACTTCCCAATTCCTGAGCAGTAATACTGCTGTCAAAACAAAGCACCGTGGCCCACGTTATCGGGGAATCTCAGGGCCGAGGAACCACTGCCGCAAGCCTGCATGGCGATTAGGCCTCTGCCGTTACTGGGCCATTGCGGCAGGCAGGTGTACCCCCCAAGCTCTGAATAAATCACCCAACCTGGCAAATACATTTGCACGCATGAAGAAGCCCAGCCTATTCTGTCACTTCCCCCCCCCCCCAAAAAAACGTTAACACAGTGCTGATGTCATCAGCGCTTTGCTGCAAAGATGGCTGCCACATGAATTATTCAAAGCCTTGAGCCAGACCCACTGGGCCATCGATAAGAGCAGAACTAATCCAAGCAAGTCGATTAACCAGTATATGCTGGGCCAGGCTGTCTCTCAGGACTACAAATAACACATGGGGGGGGGGGGGTTCTCACAGGAGACAGGAGCCGTAGTTGTTCCACTTTCACATAAAAAAAACCACATGCACTTGATAAACACAACAGAGCCATTCACACGTTGCTTTTATTTAGCTCCTGGAGCAGAACGGCGGTCATCAGGTCTCCCTAGATCTCACCATTAAGTCATTTTTCTCTTCCTGCACATAAATTAAACAAAAGGACTAAACTGTGAAACAAGGACTTCACATCCTGTGCAGAGTAACCAGAAACAAGGTCAAGCAAACCTTCTGAGAAGACCTACGAAGGCTGTCATCACGCCAGGCGCCGGCTCTCCTTTAATTGTTAGTTAGGCATTAGGGAGGCTGCAATAATCAGGTTTAATCTTCAGAGTCCATTCGCTTTAGTTATTAAGTCACACATCTCCTCTCCTGCCAAAGTCTTGACTTTAATCTTATCAAAGCAGCCCCAGAAGGGCCTCTGTCCTGCTGACCCGTCAGTGTTCTCTAAGCAGTCTGGCCAAAGCTCCCGATGGCCCAGGCCAGACCGCACAGCCACCACCTCGAGAGACACCCCCCCCCCCCCAGGCACGGACGGCAGCTCAGAGCCCTCGCCCATATCCACACCCCGAGTGCCTGCGGGCGACATGCTGCCCCAGAGGTCATGACAGTTTACAAAACCAGCAAACAACCCGCAAGTCGGTTACATACCTGTTTGTGCATTTCAATGTTCAGCCCATAGGACATCTCATAATACTGGAAAATAAAAAGGAGAAACGAAAAACTTAATGCCAAGCCTCATGATGGCCCACAAACAAGACATTAAATTCAAGACAAATACAAATCATCTGGAAGAAAGAGTGACAGAAATACAAATAGAGGCATATAAAGTGTAACGGGAGACCCCTCCCCCTGCCAAGCATCACCCTAAAATAAGGTTTCAGAAAAGGACAGAGCAGTCAGACACTCTCGGTGGGTATGCGGTTTCCGTCTGAGAGACGGGGGTGGGGGGGGGGCGGGTAAGGAGGGGGGGAAAAAAAGCCACTTAGGGCAGGAAAGGAAGGTACCAACTGGACAGAAAGTGTCACTGATTAATACTGAAGTTCCTTCCTTGCTTAAAAGCCACAAGCAGCTCTTCCGCCCCCTCCCCCCCCCCCCGCCCCCCGCCCCGACCGGGGCCCCGCCCCCCCCACACCACGACAGCCGCAGA
>JAABNY020000038.1:7618672-7631271 GCA_015164015.2 Brevimyrus niger
AATATGAGAAAAAGGGGAAGAGGTGGGTTGGGGGGAATGGGGGTGTGGGGGGGGGGGGGGGGAGGGGGGGGCAATACGTGGCTCAATGGGTGAGGACACTATCCCTGTCATTGGAAGGTCACTGGTTTGGATGATTTTATCGTTGAGTCCTTATTCAAAGATCTTAAACCCCAATGGCCTCCAGTACTGTCTGACCCAGTGTCTGCTAAATGCATAAATGTAAATACCTTGGTTCCATTGAAATGACGGCCGGCTCAAAGACACCATGGCAGTGAGCAGTCATTCAGGTGTGGGTCTCAGCTATCTATCTATCAGGTTACTCCTTGCTGTGGAGAATTCAGTAGGTGCTTTCAGCATGAAATCTTCCAGGGAGATTGGTGAACAGGATGCTGGGTTCTATCGCGTTCCTGGTAAATCCAGTACAGCTGCGATCAGGCCTGGAAGATAACTACAGACCAGTCTGGGGAGAACATTTAAAAAATCATAAATCCTGTTTATTAACTGAGGCCTGTGAAATGCAGCCAGGGGCGGCATGTTATACGACCCTCCGAAGCGATTGTCAGCTCTGAACATGAGCCACACAAGTTGCTAGATTTTCGTTAACAGGCTGCCGCAAATTAAGTCTGATGTTCTTATACGCTTCATCTTTTAGTTCTGTCGAAATTTACACAAACTGAGCATGCAGCTGTAGTAGGGTCCCCCCTGATGAGTGCTCTGTGACCCCCAAGGGTTGTCTCCAGGCCCCCCTGACCCGATAAGTGGGTGGATTATGGATGGATAGAAATAAAATATGCTGGCTTCCCCCACTATCTGAAAGCAGGGCATTCCTATGGAGTCCTTTGTAAGCCGGAATGGCGTAGAGTGAAAAAGCAATTATCATTGACTTTTAATGGGAAGGATTTTGAGTGTTCCGAACCTAAAATACCTCACCCTGAACTAGTAGTTACCTCCAAACCAAAAAACTATCATACCACATAAAAACCAAAATAACACTAACACATAGTAAAAGCAGGAATATATGATAGGAATATGATAAATCTGCAGTCTATACAAGGCAGAAATAATGTATGTGTATGTATGTCGTTTCACCGGACTCACTACAGTCATGTATCATTTAAGGACAGGGATACGTCCTGAAAATGCTGTAAGGAAATTTTACCATCATGAGAACATCCTGGAGCCTTCTTACACAAAGCTAGATGGTAAAGCCTACTACACACATAGGATATATTGTATAGCCTAAATCACAATAAGTATAGTATAATAAATACACAAAGTAGTATGTGTTATGCTTTTACATGACTGGCAGCACAATAGGTTTTGTCTACAGCAGCATCACCACAAACGCGTGAGTTTGCATTTCGCTACGATGTTATGATGGCTACGATGTTGCTAGGCGATAGGAATTTTTCAGCTCTAATATAATCTTACGGGACTGCCGTCGTACATGTGCTCCACCGTTGACGGAACATCGTTATGCAGCACATAACAGTATCTATGATTTGCTCACTGATAAATAAATGCGAAACACTATTTCCACGTCTCTCTATTTATACGGGGGTGGATTTGTTTCAGTTAATGAAAACGGACGCTAATGTAGGGCTATCGTAAAAAAGTGAAGTGGTTTAAAGCGAATGTTTGTAACGTGGGGGGATACATGTGCATCATTTGAAACGCTATTATTATTTAAATCTAATACTAATAAATGACGTCAAAAGTCAAGTCAAGGCATCTTTTATTGTCAACTTCAGATATTTCATGCCTTATACTAAGATGAAATATCATTCGTTTTGTCAGTGCAATGAAAAATTAATCACAAATTGAATTTAAATACTAAGGCATATAACCATAATATAGCCTTGACCTTCGAAAACAAAATATTAAAATACAGAGAGACAGAGTGTGGGGACAGATTGTGCAAAGGTTGTCCATTGAATACTATGGTCAAAAAAGTAAACATAATTAATATAATCTATCTTCCATAACTGCTTATCCAGTTCAGGCACATAGTGTTACCTGGAGCCTAGTTTAAGACAGGACATGAGGCAGGGACCAGCCTCGCAATGTCTTCTGGAAAGGCTCCCTTCAGGCAGTGGAGGCCAAATGGATAGGGAAGCGCACTTGTAATTGAAAGGTTGCTGGTTTGAATCTCCAACCAGTAAAGCACCACTGAGGTACCATGAGCAAGGTACCATCCCTATGCTTCCTGGGTGCTGAATTAGTTGCCCTGTGCTATGCCATGATTTGACATTTGGGTCAAATGCAGAGCACGCATTTTGTTGTTGTGCTATGGTATGTCAACAATGGCAACTAATTTTTCCCCTTTTCCTGCGTTTCGATCCCCTCTCCTCGCTGCAAACGCACCGTTTCTGTCGCTCTGACATAATGGGCAGCTTCCCCATGCTGGGTACTCCCCCAGCTCCATTAATCCTGCTCTCCCCGGAGATTAGCGCTGGGATAGCCGCGGTGTGAAAGCCCCCCCCCCCCCGCTCCTGACACCATCTGAAGGCACGCTTCCTGCGCTAAGAAGTGCCCTCGCAGGAACTGGAATCAATTAACCCCGCGGAGCCGCTGAACCGCGTCCACAGGCATTTAACGGGGCCTGTGTCTCAAGCTGCTTTTTCATCCGGCCGTGAAAATGGGGCCAGGAGTCAGCTGCAGTCGGGGTGTTTTTACCATCATGCCTGGCTCTCTTCTGCGAGGCGTGCTGGTGCAGCCACGGGCTCCCGTTAAGGCTCGCGATAAATTCAGAGTCACCGTGCTCCTCATTGCTACTGCCGGCAGCCCAGAAACGTCATTAGCGCCAACATCTCTTTGATTTCTCTCATTAGTCATTCCAGGGTGATTTTACTTGACATCATCTTTGCTAAACTATGGTAAATATGTGTACAACTGTTCAGTGTCCCGGTCATAAATCCATTTCCTGTTGAATTACGTATTTCAGAGTACTTTTTCCTCCTTCGGTGTTCAAATATTGGACGTTTTGAGCAGCAAAATTTCAAAACAATGTATAAAATTGTTTTTAGTTATTCAAATTAGCAGTTTGTTTTTAGGAGCCCATTTACATTTTTGGTGCATTTAATCTTGATGATATGTTCACAGTGTAAAGTGGCAGATTGACAATGACAGCAATGACGTATTTAAGTGTGCAGTCAAGATTAATTGGAATAACAGTGATCTTGTGGTTTTAGCGATGATGGGTAACATAGACCGGTGAATCACACAGTATTTTGAGAAAAATAGGAAAAACTTAGAGAAAATTATGGGTCACTTCAATTAGGCCTTTGACGCACAATGTAAATGGGGGTTTTAGTGTAAATACACAAACTTATGGCACTGCTGTGGTGTCTCGGCTGTCTATGGGAAGAATGACGGCACTCGACTCTCTGTAACTGTGGCCACTTAGAGCCTTAATGGAGGCCATGTGATTCCCTCAGCTATACAGAATGGTCAGGAACCTGTCCTCAGAGGCTACACCAGAAAATATGGGGGTGAAGAAAAAGGATCACAGCATTAACACCATGTGATTCAATGTCAACGAAAATACGTAATAAGTGTGGCCCTATCAGCGAGACTGTAGGAGCGCAGCTCCAGACTGCCGGGTCGACAGTGACGCACACAGTCGCTCATGCTAACGGCAGTGAGCACACACTACTCACAGAGCTGAGACTCCTGATGCACTCCATATCTTCATGGGCTTTTACAAACAGGGCAGAACGTTACTGTAAGCCAAAATTTTACCAGTCCTTCACATTTATTAAAAAAAGGAGAAAAAAAAAGCACATAAACCTCTTTTTCTTTTAATATGTTTTTCCAAGGGGTGTGTAAGTACATATATCCTTTGCATAACTGTACAATTACAGTAAGATGCTAAAAATCCAGTGAGAGGTCCTCTGGAGGAATCGACAAAAGCGAAGCTCTCAGCTCGGTTGTACAGAAGCAGCAGGCTAAGATGTATTACAGCTATAGGATCTGCCAGCTGCTGATGCCTGCTTGGGACAAGTGAGGGGCGACAGTGGTGCCGCTACTGTCTTGTTGGGAAAAAGAATTCAATTCAATTCATTTTTATATAGCGCCTTTCACAAAAGGGTCATCCCATGGTCCTGTGATACATTACGACATCATTAGAGAGAGTAATGCAGAACGGGAAGAAGGAAGGAAAGAAATAAAGAATGCCTGAAGACAAAAGAGGAGAGGAACCAAAAACTCCCAAGTAAGGAGGAAAAAAAAACCTCTGGGGGTTCAAGGTCAACTGGCTGCCCAACTCCCCCTGGACAAACTAACATTACTGAAAACAGAAAACAGTGACCTTGCTTGCTAAAAGGTAAGTATAAGTTTTGATTCAGAATCAAGACAAAGTCCATCAATAAGTCTGTTCTCCACATTGGGCTGTGTAGGGTGGCCTGGGTAGGAAGGCTGCATCCACGATGATACAGTTTGTAGGTCCCATTCGGCATGTCACCCATCCATGGGGCTGAACCAGGACTCCAGCTCAGATGGTGCACAGCCCGGCAGAGAACATGGATGGTCAGAACATGCACAGACACATTAATGCACAAGCATAGTAGATAAAAACGGTATGTACAGAATGCATTTCTTAGCCCAACACCTTACAAAGGACCTGCGTGTTCACAAGTGCTGTCTGTGAGCGTTTGCTTCTATGTGGCTACGTCAGTTAGCACTGCAAACGAAACATTAGCTACTGCTCCAAACCATGCTGGCAGATATTCTCTGGAGCAAAAAGCTTTCTTCGGTGATAGCCAAGGGTCCCCTGATTGTAGTCGACACCCCCCAGACAAGGGCAGCGGCGCAGATGGGAAAAGACAAAGACTTGTTCAGATCTTGCATGGGACAAAGGTATGGATGTGAGCGACCGGGAATACTTGGGGAAGGGAGCACAATAGTGTTGGGCTGCATCTCTATGGGGGGTAAACCCCGATCATTTATAAAAGGTAAATGCTGTCAGCGGACTGGGTCTAGAAAGCCTCACGCTGCGTCTGTGATTTACGAGTTGGGCGCACAGCTATAAATCATGGAAGGCCTTTGCGTCCAGCGGCAGGTCATGCCGACACTGCACACTGCACACTGCACATATCTTTTGGAGCCTCGTAGCGGCTAGCAGCTCCCCTCCTGCCTGTCCTTGCGCTGGATGCGCATCTGGACTGCAACAGAGGTGTACCCCAAAATTCAGCTCTATTGTGCCAAACATCACCCCAATTTACTCCTTGAGTATGTGCCCAGTAACATGGCTATACACATGCAGAACACAATACTATCAGACGCAGATACATATTTCATTGTACAGTCTTACAATGTTCTGAAACAACCATCGTGACATTAGCGTGGTGGAGAACTTTGCCTGCTTCATTGAGTTTGATCTCCTGGAATGGAATCCCTTGCCATAAAGGCCAGAGGGGAGAAGCCAGACAAAGATCCCCACGGGGGCTCTAACCAGAACATGGTTGCTGTTACTAGGATGTGCCTCGGGAGGCCTGGGGCTGGTGTTTGCCCACGAGCACCTGGTTACTGCACTCCCCACATAACCCCTCTTGGCTTAGCCTGAAATGCCTGTGTGGACCCATCTTGTGGGCTCACCACCTGCAAGGTGACAGGTGGGGTCAGCTGCAGCGAGGTGCAAGCATGAATGGGAAGGACCCAGACAGATCTGACCTTGGCAATGGACACTGGCCTCGAGAATGTGAAGTGTATCCTCTCTGGTGGGGAAGAAACTTGAGCTGGGAGGGAGAATAAACGTGGACTGTCAAGGAGGGAGCAAAAACGTGGACTGTCTGGGGGTTCCCGAGGACCGTATTGGGGATGTGGACTGTGGTCAGGGAATTGAGAGGGAACACTAAACCTTGGCAGAGAATGTGGACTGATTGGCAGGGAGCCAGGAGGGAGCAAAAACGTAGATTGCCTGGGGGTCCCCAGAGACTGGGTTGGGAAGCACTGAACTAGACCCATCTTATCTCTATCCAACTTCTCCATTGAGTCCCTTCTATTCTGTAGTAGCCCATTGTGAAAGACTCAGGTAGCCACAGAGATACAACTTTCAGAGTGAGAGTGATTGAGGAGGAGTTTTTCTTCCGGCTCTGTCGGGCCCCGGCTGGAGGGTGGGGGGCCCTTGGATCTCTGGGCCTGGGCTCCGGTCTGCCCTGGTGTGGCCGGCCGCCGGAGGAGCCTGTGGGCTCGCCGTCACGGCCTCCTGGGGCCCCTGCGATGTGGCCCCCCTCCAGAGCGCACCTCTGCCCTTTTTTGGGTGGGGGCTGCAATTGTCCCTGCGGGGGACCTCCTGGGATTTCCGTGCCCTGGGGGGCCTCTGGATGTCTGGGGCCCTGGTCTCCTCCATGTCGGCTTCATGTCCTGGGGGGATGGGGCTGTGGCTCCCCACACACACTACTAGACATTTACATGGAGAAACTATATGAACACCAGCGCGCTGACACACACAGGTGTGCACACAGGTGCTCACGGACACGTGCTCACGGACACACACTGTCTTGATCGGCTGTTACTTCTGGGCATGTGTTGTAATGCTGGTTGTGTGTGCTGTACAACAACATTCAACATTTGATTCTTGGTGTGATTCGTACAGGTGTTGTATGGTGTCTTTCTTTCTTCAGCAGATATGGTAGCAGATTATCTGTTTTATAATTTTTTTTCTCTCTCTCTCTCCCTCTCTCTCTCTCTCCTCCTTCTACTTCTAATCTAGATGAGAAGTCATGGTTTTCTGAGAGTGCCTGACTGATACAGAACCCTGATATGGTATGAAATTAATTCAACCTCCAGAATAACTACAGCGACCGCAAAGAGCTCTGGTCAGAAGGAAGCTGAGACCTGAAGTAGCACGGGGGTCTCCTGAGAAATGCCAACTGGCCAGAATGGCTGCCATGAAGGCAGAAGCGGAGCTGTCTGGGGAGGCAATGCAGAGAGACGACTGTAATTCAGCATTCATAGGTGGGAGCAATACTTATAGCTTCACTAAAGCTCTGCATTTGCACTTCCTATCAAGACAAGAATGAGCAGGTTGGTTCACAAATCCCCCAATTTATTTTTTTTTAAAGATTTTCTACAGTCTATGCTATTTTTACAGCAACATAAATTTCCCTTGGGTTATTGGTACAACTCCTGTCTTGCTCTGCCTCTGCAGTTGCAGCAGCCCTAAAGCCACACCACATACGGGCACTTTACTGGTGCTCTGGGTGGGGGTGTTCATTGGAACTGACCCCTCTGATGTCATTGTCAGCGTCATCCATCCTGAAACACGTACCTCAAAGACACTTTGCCGGCAGAGTAGCCGTTTAAAGGTTAAAACATGGCCGAATGTCATCATTTCGTCAACGGAACACAGACGTGTATAAGATGAGGCTTGGATCCCATGTTCTTTTTAGTGTCTGTACATCCATCTAATATCCAACCGTTTATCCTGCACAGGGTCATAGCGGGGTCTGGATCTTACCCCAGACAGCGGGGGTCCATCTCAGGCCACACACACATTCATACACTATGGCCAATTCAGAAAAGCCAGTCAGCCTGGCAGTATGTATTTGGATTGTGACAGGAAACTGGAGTACTAAGAGAGAAGTCCTGCCAAAATCCCCTCACAGATAGTGACAGCAGCATTCCAAACCCCAACCAAAGAGATCTGAGGCAACGGTGCTACTCCCTGGGACTCTGGCTGAGGATCGGATGCGATTGGACGTCTCTGGTTGCTCTCTGCGGTGCATGTGCCACCAGTAAACATCGTGGGGCAGGTGTGAAGGGGGGGGGGATTATTAGTGATAAACTGGGGTACAGGCATGGAAACAGTCCAGTAGTTTTGCTGTGAACTACATAGTGAGCTTTGGCTGTGCTTCCAAGTGCTCATTGTGCTTTGATTGATTAGCTTCTTCTGATGCTAGGCCATGCAAATTATTATAGAGCTCTTGCTACTGTGCACTTGGTCATTCATTGGTGTCTTAGTCTAGTAGCTATCATACATCACTTGGCTGACCTAACAGCAGTGTACTTCCGGTGTACTTACATGACATCAAAAGCATCTACTAAATTAAAAGCATGGTTAAAAGCATCTCCTAAATAAATCCTGATATCTGTGCAGATTTGTACTCAGCTGTTCACCGTGACGCATCATGCCTTCAATTTGCCAGGCTGATTTTACATAGATGCATGTACATGTACATGTATTCTTTTCCTTTAATTGAAAATTTAAATTACACTTTTTATGCTACTTTCATTTCTGCAATCATCAAGACATCCATACAGGCATAGATTACTCCTGTCTGACTCATTATCCTGCCGGGATGGAGTTTTCCTACTCACCTTGGCCTCCATTATCTAAAGTGACCTTTAAAGATGTCTTTTTGTACACTGAGGTGAAAAAGGCAGATGCAGGCTATCCCTCTGTCCTGGGGGGGGAGGGGGGGTGAGGGCTACCAGCTTCCTAATTTCCATTTTTTTCCCCCCATAGCATATGTGACAAAAAGTCATTGACCAGAACAAATTAGTAGCCCTGGCTCTGTTGTAACATGGGAAGTCCGGGGGCAAAGTGAACTCATGGACTGGCATCCCGTGGAGGTCCTGCTCGTCAGCGGACAGGCAGCCTCAGGCGTAGTGGGGAAGGGGAAGGCGGCACTGCTAAATGAGAGCAGAACCTGTGCTACTTTACAGCCACCTGGGAGGTGGGGGGTGGCGGCCGGTCACACAAAATCAGCAAAAAAGCCCAGGAAAGGGGCCTCATTGTCTTCTGTGAGCTAGAGCAATCTCCCGCTCGCCCCGGGGTCTTTCTGCACCCCGCGTATAAATGGCATTCAACAAAAGAGACAGTGATCACAGTGGGGGTCCACTGATATGTTATAACATTTTATAACGCCAGTGATGATGGTGAAAGGCAGAATATATGTAGGCATCCATTGTGATAAGGGTGTTATACGGAAACACGCGGGATGCAACAGTGCTCTCACTCTAAAGGGGTAACACTCTGCAGTGTTACAGGCACGCTGCTCTATGGGGCGGCCTGGGAAAACAGGAAACAGAGGGAAGTGAGGAGATAATAGGAATGCAGAACTCAAATGATCATGCCTTTGCTTTTTATATCTTCCCACTTCCATAACAGCCTGCTCTGTAGTTAATCTGGAAATGCTGTGGGACCATTTTTTTTGTAATGTTTTATAATGGATGGCAATGCAAAAAGTGCCATCGATTTATTTTACCTCTGCGTGATTCTGTTTGATTTTTTAATTTTTTTTATGGTAAGTGTGTGCGTTTTTAATCACCCTCTTTTAACAGCGGGGGGGGGGGGGGTTGCTCCCATCATGTATTGTTTTCTTCATCTGTTATTTTATGGCCTGTAGCTAATTACATCCCGCCGTTCTTTGCGAAGGCCCCCGTGGCACCATAATGGGGGGAGCGAGACCGGCACCCGGAATGGGGGAACGGAAGCGCGGGAGGAGAACCTTCACGGGCCCCGGCGGTTTGCTGCCGAGCTCAAACGAATGCCCTGCGGTGGCCGGACGCCTCCTAACAGCAAGAAATCAAATTGTAAAATATGGCGGAGAAGACGGGCGAGGAAACGTACTGCGGATGCACAAGGTGTGGATTGAGACGCAGAGGGAGAGACGAGGCATTAATTACCGGATCCATGGACGTCATGATAAATCAAGCCGGCCTATGGCAGAATGCAGAGTGTGGACCAGTACGTCACTGGGGGACTCAGAAACTCAGCACCTCCAAGGAAGCAGCCTCAGGTCTCCGCGAGCCCAAAGTCTCAAGGTGGATGAGCGACAGAGCTGCACGGGGATTAACAAATGACTTTTGCTCATACAAGCTAACCACACATACACAGGTATGATTAGTATGTGCCGATTGGGCGTGACAGGTCCCCACAACCACATCAGCCTGCTAGGAAACCAATGTTTCAAATGAGTCACTTAAGGATTTGGCCTGTAAGTCACGTGACGCTCCACCGTCGCCGTACCGTGTTGCCAGGGATGGTGCTGGTCCCTTTTGGTCACCTCAGCGTCAGTGTGTCACAAGCTCTCTGCGGGGCCTGGGGGGGGGGAGACGACACAGTGGGTAAAGCGGGACGGCCACAGAGATATTAAAGCACTTGAGTATTTTATGTTCAGCCTGGGGTTTAGTTGAGCTGACTGGGGTCCTGAAATTATTTAAACCACCCACCGTCTAAATAAACATATTTACTGAGTCTTCTTTAAAAATCATCTGGGATTTCAAAGCTACCTCCCGGGCTTTCGGAAGCAGATAGAAGGACGGGGAAGAAAAAGGTTT
The DNA here is from genome assembly GCA_015164015.2 of Brevimyrus niger. NCBI lineage: Eukaryota > Metazoa > Chordata > Actinopteri > Osteoglossiformes > Mormyridae > Brevimyrus > Brevimyrus niger. Next base: position 7,628,957 of record JAABNY020000038.1, read on the forward strand.
TCAGTAGGAGCGAGGGGGGAAAAATCATACCGGAGAGGAAAAAGGTTCTCAGTAGTGAAGGGAAAACATGCAGTCAGCTATGGAGATAGACTCCACACTCACAGCTGGAAAAAGTTAACTGGCTGTTTTAAAATAGGCCAGTGTTTACCATGTGCTTTTGAGTTACATGAAATGTTTTTCAGGATATGCAAAACACAGTTTGCCGTCCTCCGATTTTTTTTAAGAGTGGACAGATCTCTGATGGAGGGGTCGGCGGCTCAGCCTCATGACCCTAAGACTGCTGGGTGAAGATTCTCAAAGGATCGGCGTTGTACTGCTCAACCACCAGAGCTGTCCCAGCCAAATATCCAGATGATAATTCGACTGAACCGTCAGCTGCATTCACTGAGGCTGCTAGCATAGCAGAATATGTCAGGTTGCGGAATGAAGTGTTTCTGTCCTTTTCATACGCTGGGTTTTTTGTGCTTAGTGATGAGCATTGGTGACATGCTGAGTCTGTCCTGCTCTCCCCAGACCCTTAAGGGCTGCTGCACTTTAAAGCAGCGAGCGTGTTTAGCGACGGCGACCGATGTCCCCGCTGGCCTGCCCAAAACAACAGCTGTTGCTAAGGCCCCAGGGCGATCTGGCAGCATTCGGAACCGGTGTTCGAAAAACAAGGTGAGTCAGGACCTTTAAACGGCGTTGCTCTACTCGGCCGCTCACCGCCGCCCCGTGGGCCAGACAGCCTGCTTCACGGGTCCGTGCCTCTAAAGGCGGGGTGGGGGGAAGGCACAAGGCCCAGAAAAATAAGGTGCTCTGCTGTTTTGCTGTGGGGCGGCCAGGTCTCGCCCGTGTTAGCGACTGGATGCTGAGCCAGAAGGGGGCGCCATCATTGCCGGTTGGCTGGAGAGGCCCCTGGGCGGCCTGGTCCCTCAGGCACGGTCCATGGCTCCTCCCCAGCACCATCCCGCCCTGTCGTTTGCTCACTTACTCGTCTTTTGACTCGTCTTTTGTCCGTCATGATGGTAAACACGCTTTGAGCCAACAGTGCAAGCTGTGGGTGATTTCTGTGGCTCAGGGGCTTTAGGGCACAGGCCCCTAGTGTCAGCCGTAAGCCATCTCTTTGCCGTAAGTATGTTTCTGCCTGCTTTTGCATTAGCGACCCAAGAGGATTCTGCAGAGTTATATAATCTCTCAGAAATGAACCACACATAGTTTTTAACCATGGCCAATATTTTTAACTTCTCCTCACTTTAAAAGAGCAAAATTCAGTATTTATTTGCTAATAACAAACACTTTTGTTATTTGTTATCATCATATAATGTTTGTTATTAATGTATATTAAAGCAGTCAAGGTATGGTCTGGTGTTATGGTACTGTATGCATACTTATGTTGTTTATGAATGTTCTATGAATGCATTAGGAAGGTCCAGTTAATGTTCTATGAATACATTATGAATGCATTATGAAGGTGCAGTTAATGAAAAGCATTACTGTTTATTTGAATAATGGTAGATGGTCCAATACATGTCAATGGCAATAGATCTACCTAAGGCATTTTGAAGGTGTTACGTTGGCTACCCCAAATGTTCCAATTGTAAGAAACAGGGAGATTCAGAGGTGAGATTCTGTGTCAGTGATATAATTGTGGAGTATGTGAAATGCAAGAAAAGAGCTCTGAGCTTTGCCAAGGAACAGGAAAATGCCTGAAAATGAATATGTCTGTTCTTACTGGGAATTGAGTTTATCAAGGCTGTCGATGGGTCTGGTTTCACTGGACCACTGTTCTGTTGACCTTGCTTTAGCAGTGAGGGTCAGACTTGAATCACATGTTGGCAACGGTGACCTTAAGTGAGTCATGGATGGCGACCGCTGAGCTGCAGTGAGTCACAGGGAGAGACGCCCACCGGGCAAATGGGCTGCACTGGAAGGTTAGAAGTGTGTTGTGGTGAGAAGGCAACTGAAGAAGTAAGAGTGTCAGCAGTGGCAGGTGATGTTTCCCATGCACAGGGCCCTGAAACAGGACACCTCCAACCCCCCGTGGTTACATGTGCGCTGATAAGGTCCTCATATGTGCTCTGATACGGTCCTCATATGTGCACTGATACCGTCCTCATATGTGCGCTGATACCGTCCTCATATGTGCGCTGATACCGTCCTCATATGTGCACTGATACCGTCCTCATATGTGCACTGATACCGTCCTCATATGTGTTCTGATACCGTCCTCATATGTGCGCTGATACCGTCCTCATATGAGCGCTGATACCGTCCTCATATGTGCGCTGATACCGTCCTCATATGTGCGCTGATACCGTCCTCATATGTGTTCTGAT
>JAABNY020000038.1:7650476-7665721 GCA_015164015.2 Brevimyrus niger
CTGTGACTTACTCATTGTTTCCCGTTGTGACTTCCCCTTCCTTATTGTTTCCCCCTGTGACTTACTCATTGTTTCCCGCTGTGACTTCCCCTTATTGTTTCCTGTTGTGACTTCCCTTTCCTTATTGTTTCCCCTTGTGACTTACTCTTATTGTTTCTCGTTGTGACTTCCCCTTCCTTATTGTTTCCCCCTGTGACTTACTCATTGTTTCCCGTTGTGACTTCCCCTTCCTTATTGTTTCCCCCTGTGACTTACTCATTGTTTCCCATTGTGACTTCCCCTTTCTTATTGTTTCCCTTTGTGACTTACTCTTATTGTTTCCCATTGTGACTTCCCCTTCCTTATTGTTTCCCTTTTGTGACTTACCCATCCTTATTGTTTCCTTACTGCTCTAGTTAATTATGAGCCCTGTGTAAAGCCACCCACGGTAATGTCGGCCGTTTAATGTGGACAATCGGAGATCAGAGGCAGATGCTGCCCGACCAGCCTGTTCTGCTGCAGGAGGTTGTAGGTGTCAGCACCGGATCAGTCACAACTTCCTTCTGATAAAAAGGGGAGTGAGTCTCACTGTCTTCACTATGAGCCAGAGAACCACAGGGGACCTTGGGTGGAACAATCAAAGGTGTAAAAGTTAACACCCATGAATACAATGCAGAACACAGCTTTTGATAAAATAATAGATGCTATTGTGGCATATGCCTCCCAGCTCAGCAAAGCAAGGTTCAAGTCTCCACCAGGGCTCCTTGTGTGTGCAGTGTGCGTGTTCTTCCCATGTTGGCTTCTCGTCTCTGTCCAAAAGCATAAGAAGAACTGGAGTTATGAAACTGTCTGTAGCTGTGAATGGTGTGTGCGCCCTACGATGGTCTGGCGCCCCCTTCTGGGTCATTCCCTGCCTTGTGGCTCTAGCCTCCAGGGTAGATTCTGGACCCTGCATAGGACCAGCTTGTATGGAAAGCGGATAGATGTATACTGCGGCATATGGGGACTTGGTGATCTTTCATCGTTTATCCAAATATTTCCCGTCACTTTAAGCTGAGGTCTTACAGGAGTAGCTCACGTTATGCACCTTGCCGGAAGGCTCCAAGGCTGCCAGTGACCTTACTCCCTCGTCCTCTACCCCTAAAATGCAAATATATTCAGGGTGTATTTTATTTTGAATATATGCTCAGTGTCAAGAGAAAAGAAACAAGTGAGAAAACTCCGGCTGACCCCCCCTCACCCGGCTCACCAGGGCTTCCAAAAACTCTCAGTTGGGAGAAGGTACCAGCTTCTCAGAACCAAGACAACGTGGCACCAACGAAATGTCCTCCCTACAGCTGTGAAGCTATCGAACCGACCCTTATGATGCCTGCCTGCACTACATATCGTCTGTCTTTTCTCTCCTGTCTGCACTTGTGTTGCACTGTATATCATTACTCTGTCTGTGCTTTGTGACATATTTAATAGAACTTACTGTGCAGTTTATGTATTATAATGTGCAGTTTATGTATTATAATGTGCAGTATATGTATTATAATGTGCAGTATATGTATCACCAGACAGGCCAGAACAAATTAATAGTACAAAGCTGATTCTGATTGATGTATAAAGATTACTTCTACTGGACTTGAGACACCATCGCAGGATGCATAGACGTCACACCTCAGAGATCACAAAGAACGAGCTCCCTTCCAGGTTAGGATCAGTAACCACAGAATTTCGCCAGCAGGATCTTTCGCAGGTTCACTTGGATAGACAGAGGAAACCACACTGCTGTGGTCTCTCTCTCCACCCACCGTGTGGTAGGACCATGTCCACCGAGAGACAGCCTGAGCTGAAATGACTTTGAACGCATGTCCTCTTATGCATTCATCTGCACGAAACTCCGAAACCCGAAATTCCCGCCAGCTGAAATGCACCTTCAGATCTGTACAAGGTCGTCGGCCTTTGTTTCCCCCTGTCGTGTTGCTGTCCAAAAACCATGGCAACAGGCGTGACGGACCTGAAGCCCCCATCTTTGTTGGAGGCTAGGGGGAGTCGCTGTTCAGCTGGACCGCAGCACCTCAGAATCACAAGAACGGCATTTTGGCAGAACTTGATTTTTTTGGACAAATCAGGCACTGAAAACTAGAAACATTCAGCAGGGCTTCACACACGTGGAATGCAGTCCTCGTACCCTGGCATTAACTTTGAATTAATCCGCATCTATTATTCAAATCAATTTGCATTCCAGTAAAAGTCAATCAGTAGTGGCCTGAAAGTACAAGAAATGCCAGTTTAATATCTTCTACGTCTTATTGAAGTAAAAGAATATGTACAATGAATATCCATTTTGAAGACTTTCTAAATAGAATGAGAATTTAAGCAAGGTTGAATGAATGAAATGCATTTTACATCATTAATAAAGAAAAAAATAAATATTTAGCTGAGGTGTAAATGTTTTCTTCATTATCTGTTACATCTGTTTCAAATAGGTTTCCAAACACAAGGTTTGCTTATATACCAGATATATTAGAACGCTGCTTGGGGAAAGTATCACAGTCTTCCTTAGAGAACACTGGAAGGGCGACCTGGCCATCTGCTTGGGGTAAGCTGCCTACTGTTTGCACACCGTAACCAGGGAAAGGCCGCGGTGATGAGGTGGCAGAAAGACTCCGACTGGGAGGAAGGAAGAGGCAGGAGGAAGGAAGAGGTGTGCAGGCTCGTTATGCAAAGGCAGCAGATCAAACCCATCTTTATCACGTTTGGTTTTATGGCGTTGGGGTATGTGTGTAAAATCCCCTCTCAGACTCAGGCTTTCAGACTTGTGGGAAAACTAAACCTACAATCTATGCCTTGGCCCCCAAAAAACAGAAAGCAAAAGCATCTTTGCCATTGGCTGCCATATTGAAGAATTGTGTGAAATTGTAGACCGGGGAGTCCCCTGTACCATATGCTATATGACTCTAAACATAATACACATATTGTATGTAGAATCAATTAATTCGGAAATTTTGTTTCAATATGCAAAAGTGCTTATTTTTGCATTTATAAAAGACTGCTTGTACAATTATTACCTAAACTTATTTGTTGACTCCTCCAGGTGTTTTAAGCGGGTGATCAGTTACATAAGCCCTTTCAGAATGCAGTGTCAGAATTGACTGCCGTAAGGTTTAAGTTACAGCAGCAATACGGTTGGGGGTTTAATATCAAGCCTCCAAACTCTTTCCCAGCGTTATGCAAAGCAGCTGACTTAGCTGAAAAGGCTCTCGCTTTAGTTTAAAAATGAGCTGGGAAAAAGCAGCTGCCCTGCTGGGCCATATAAGGACGTGCAGGTCGTGCTCTGCACCGGCTACTCGCCCTGACAGGGAGCCTGTGGAACCTCAGCCTGCCGTCCGGAGACTGCGATTCACTGCGATTCGCTGGGATGTGGGCCGAGGAAATAGTGTCTGAGTACAGTGCTGAACCTGGTTAGCGTTTTGGAGCTGTCCCGTCACTCAGGGAAAACACAACTGACCTATACGGTGAGTATTCTAAGGTAGGGGTGGGGAACCTGTTCCATGGAGGCCAAGCCTCTCGATCAGCCAATAATAAAACAGTGGTTCCCAACTCCGGTCCTTTGAACATGACTTACTCTATCGGGGGGCTTGACGCCCATCAAGTTTGCACAGCAGTCATCTTCACTGAGGAAAAGTCCTTCTCTGTGAAACATAGTAATGATCACAAATGAAATTTGTTTACAAAGATGATATACCAATATATATATTCTATATAATCAATAGCATAGAGGAGAGATTGATATGGTGGTGATGGCACTAAGGCAAAATAAATATCGGGGAGGGATTTTACTCATGTAAAAAATATATATATATACATTTTCATGCACTCATATGAAATGTACAGTACAATCGTACACCACCATGTTTGATGATCATGAAAACCACACCGTTACAGGGGATGAGCCTGGAAGAAGCTAACTAGCGCCCCCTTATGTGCGAACACTGGAGAGGGATTTAGGGAGAGGGATTCTTTAGGTCCTTAATGAAAATTTTCATCTGCTTAGAGGACTGTTGATCTGCCAAAAAAATAAGCGCAAATGAACATAAAACAACAGGCCAAAACTTAAGTGAGGTATGAAAAATAAATCTATAAAATGACGCAAGCCAAGACTTTGTCCTTAGGTGGGTTCATGCAGGTCAGATCAAAGAGGACAGGAAGGCAGCTCATCTGGCTGGGCCGTCCCGCTGCCCACAGGGGTCGGGGCTGCAGATGCTCGAACTGGGCTTTGCTCCTCGCGCTGGGTGGCGGACGATGCCTCGCCATGCTGGGGTGTGGGGGGGGGGGCAGCATCTGGCAGGTCGGCCCCCTGTGGACGCTGCCCCCTCCCATCACCGGGCTGGCTGCAAGGTCACTCCCTCTCTGCGCCTGCCTCGCCCGCTGCCCGGCTGTGGCACGCGGAGCGGAGAGCGTGACATGGGGCACCATTAGCCGGGATTATTACGCCACCCAAAATCCACCAGTTAGTCCTCCCCATAATGGCAGGCTTTTTGGGTTTCTGATTCGGATGGGAAGGCCTGCTGCAAAGCATTCCACTGGAAGTCGGCTGTTTGATTGAATTGCTTTAAATTTTTGCTTTAAACTTTTACAGTGGCCAGCTTCCCCTCTGGTCGATGAGATCTACTAAAGGCTTGGGCCTCTGCAAACAGCTGTGACCTAATGACCTCAGACCTGAGTACTGTATAGTTCACAAGAGTATGAAGAGTAACCCTCATGGATCACATGGAAAAAAACGCCCTTAAGATTCACATAAACACTCACGGTACCGATTCCCCTGGAAAACCTCTGGCGGAGTGAATATTTTCACTAACTATCACAAACATTCACGGAGTCGCTGTCGACTTCCTGTGATAAGTGTAATAGATGGTATATGCGTGGTGGTAATTTGCTGCAGATGTTTTTCATGTGGGAAGATGAAATCGGTTGAATCATTGTCAATGTCTATTTGTTTTTCGATTCATTTTTCATCTCAATTACTATTCCCGAAAAGACCCTGCGGCAGGAAAAAGAAAGCGGGAGAACTCTGAGCTCCAAACCAAACTTTCTATTCATCTGCGTATCGCTGTTTGACAGCTCCTGCCACCACTGTGACAAACAACACATCACCAGCTACCGCTGGCATTTCATAACTTGTCAACGGCTTGAGACATTTCTGTTGTTACCAGAAAAGGAATTGGCAGCAATGTTGAAAAAGAGGCCACCTGACTTGCCCAGATGCTAAAAGTAAAGATCCAGGACTGGACAGAGAAAGCTGGCAAGGTTCAGCCCTTCCATGGCGGTCATGCTGTTCACACGTGACTATTTGTCCTCGAATTTACTGAGACAAACAAGGCTGTTTTGTAACCAAGGTCTCCGCTCTGTCAGTTCATGAGATGATAGAGACATTGTCCTTAGTGTTCAATGAAAATGGCTATTTCTTTTATTATACCTTTTACGTCTCGGGGCTAACAGCCGCATGGACCGTCTGGGTTTGCTGTTACACGCACGAGGGAATCTTCTTGCTCACTAACTGTGGCTTCAGCAGAGATGTCACGCTGCTCAACTTCTGCTCGATTTCTGCTCGAGGTTCTACACCACAGGTGACCACGGGCTGCACCGTTTGTGTAGCGAAACACCCGTCTGGGAATTTCTCTGCAGTTTGCACTGCAAAAAAATAAATAAATATAAATATCGGCAAGCTGCAGCACCCACGTGCAGCTTTGCTTCTGTGCTACTGCATTTGTGGCTTGAACTACCAGTTCACTGAAAAAGGCGGCAGGGTACAAAATATCATAAAACATTAAATATTGTAAGGACAGATATATTTCATCGGTTTAATTGTATTGTAATGTATTTGCTTTTAATATGTTGTATAATGTTCTTGGGCAGTTACTTTTATGTATGGGTGTTTGGACAAAACTTCATTTTGGGGGAATAAGGGTAAATCTCAATATATGTACTTCACCGTACTTGTGTTCTTGTTCATGTTCCCGTTTGATTCATCTTCCATTGCTGAAGACTAGGTTCAATACTAAGAACTGAAGTACAGAGGATGGTAAAACCCCCCAAATGTTGTTCTTGCTCTGCCTATCAAGGATACATCTGTTGCATCCTCACCAAATGAAAACTCAAGTTCGTTCTTGAGACTCAAGTTAGCAAAATCAGTAATAACAAAATGTAAAGATTACAACATTAAAGACTTTGCCCTGCCTTCAGAGGAATGTCAGTTCTTCTAGGAATTCTGTCAAACAAGTCCAGATATGTGTCTAGTGGGATATCGTATCATTCTTCAAGGAGAAAAGCCTGCAGAACTTTCAGGGACAAAGGATTGGGGTCTCTGTTTTGCACTCTGCACTACAGAACTTCCCACAAATATCAATATTGTTAGACTGTGACTGAGGATGTACTAAAGGCATTTGAATTTATATTGGTGTTCATGAAACGTTTTAAATTTGTATGCGAGTATCTATGAAGCATAATCAGCTTGCAATATGGGAAAATTCTGAGGAAATTATTTTGTACCATAGGGTGTATCTAGTCCTTTAAAATGCTCTGATATTCTTTCACCATTTTATGACCATGCAGAGTAGTCACTGGACACAATGACTTTCATGAGACAGCCACCCTTGGCAACGGACATTGCGGCTTAGAGGAATCCTTTGGGTTTCCCCAAACCTTAAAGCCATTCAGGTGTGAGAAAGAGGCTGAAAGGTGATTCATAAGATGGCATTTCCCCCCCATTGCCCAGGGGTTAAGATCTTGTGCTCTCTTCACCAGCTTGTGCGTCTTTCTACATTGGCATTGGATACATGAGGTTGAAAATCAGCCCTGTTGTGAATTCCAGCTTTGTGAAGCTCGCATCATACACCTTGTCTTTAGTCTGGGTCACAGTGGTGTTGAATCAGTTCTAAAGTCATTGCTGAGGCTGTACCTTTGCGGCTTTCAGTGACTATTTTATTAATTGTCCACCGTTTTCTCTTAGTCAATTTTGACCACTCTTTCTCATTCCTCGGCTCTGTTTCGCATGTGCTGTCATCATTTCTGAGAACGTCCCCCTTACACATTAAATATCTATTTATTTTGTGAACAATTCAGTAGCTATTCAGGCACCAAATATTTGGTCTCTTTTAAACTGTTTTAGTTGACTCATCCAAAAATCCAGACCATTTCAAAGACCTCTTTCCTAACTTACATACTGCAAATTGGAATTCGCCTTAATATGACTCACCTTTGTAGCTGCGATTGCACGTGTGACTTTGCTACCTCAAACTTAAAGTCCCCTTTCATGTAGGGCTCATCTTATGTCACGTTAACTGCCCTTCCAGTTATGCAAATGTGTGAAACGGCTCCCAGATGTGTGCCGCTGGGTTTCCAGAACATGGATCAGCCTCTTATTTTCACCTGGAGCAAGCGGAGGTTCTTAAGGCGGCAGTACGGTGCCAAACTGCCTCATAACCCGGAAGCTACCGATCGGAATCCCAGCAGAGACAGGGCTATATTAGGCCTGAAATGAGACCCATTTGTGGCCTCACAGCTAGGAGTATAAGACTCAGGCAGGCAGCTATGGCAGCAGCACCTCCAGCATTTACACTGAGGAATCATACTAATCATACATCATACTATTCTAGGACATAAAACCAATTTTCTAATGAAGAAAATAATTCTTTTCAATTAATTCTGTACAACATACAAGTGAATAATTATAGGAAAATGAATTGTGTGTGACAGTATTCAGTAAGCTTACAATAATGCTTGCAGTTATAACTCACCATTGTTCTCTTTTGTGGCTTTTTTCAGTAACGGATGGGTGTAAAGTTGGTGGCACAGAAAATCATTTCATTAGAGAGAGATTGTAATGTTGCAAAAACATTATGAAGGAAATCTTGCTTTGGTTAAAGAAGTAATTCTCAGCATACCTTGTCTGTCTTCTAGTAGGAAAGAAGAACATGGTTATAGAGGATCACATGTACAAAGAGAAATATTTGTAATAGTTGGTTGAGAAAAGGGTTAAGAGACAAAAGTAGTCTCGACTCGCTGTTGTAGTGTTAAGGTAGGACTGATCTGAATCTTGACTTTCAGTGACTTTCTGAATAGGTTTTGTGGTGAAATTAGTTTTGTTTTGCTGTTCAAGGGTTAAGGTGGGATTGATCTTTGACTGGCCGAAGAGATGTTAAGGTGGAATTGAGCCTTGACTTCTTGGAGAAACGTTAAGGTAGAATTAGTCTTGCCTTGCTGTTTTAGTGTTAAGTTGGGATTAATGCTTGACTTGCTGGGTAGGGTCTGTGCAGGGGGTGATGGCAAGTTCCAGGACCTGGGAGGCTGACAGATGTTTGTATCGGCAGCGAGGGATGATACTTATGGGAGAAGTGGAGCCCGCAGCCTTAGTGCCATCTGCCAGAGACAGCAGGCCCCGCAGCAGCGGCTTCTCAACTGCCGACGACCCACAGCCACAGCGTGAGCAAGACGTACGGCGGCAGAGGGGAGAGCAGGAGGGCGCGGCGCTGCCCTGTTTCACACGTCGATTACCACACTCGAATTACCCAGCAGCGGCAACAAAACTTCAACACAAAGCTGTTTTTAGGCAAGCAAATCGTCTGCATTTGTTTAGTTCTAAATTAGTCTAACTATTGAGTCTATCCGAACTATTCTCTGTTTTCCTAGGTAGAAAATAGTCACACGGAACAGGATTCCTTATAAACGTTGTGGAAATAATAAAAAAGAAACTAATGACAATCAAACTAGGGTTAATGTTTTGGTGCAGATGACGGCAGAGTGTCCTCCCAGCTTCCCGGCAAGGCCTGTGCGCCTCTTCATGCCTTTCCTGGTGCCCGTGGTGCATGTGTGGAAGTGGAGAGCAACTGTGCCTGCAGGACAGGGCTTAGCATACCATGAGTTAGTGAGGTGCCAAGGAGGCCATAAGGAATAGTAAGGAAATAAAATAAAATAAAAAAAAGCTCAAAGCTTACATAAAACAATCTGTTTCTTGTTTCCTGGAAAACCTACAGTGAGTTTTTACAAGCCTGACAGAACTTTACTTGCAGTACAGGTGTGCCAATAAACGCACCTGCTTTCTTTAGGTACTCTCATTTTAAGTCATGTGCAACTGCGTGGGCGGCGTGTGTGGTAACCCCTTCAGAGCGAGCGACGGCGACGTCAGATCAGATATCAGATATGGATTCATTGTCAGATTCCGATTAGCCTCTGAGATGAAAACAGCTGCAGCTTAGGCATGCAATGCATCTAATTGTGATCGTCCAGGCAGGGAGTACAACGCGAGAAAGGAGGGATTCCATTAACAACTTTTTGAGTTTTTGGAATTTGCAGTGGAGGATCAGAAGCATAATAAATCACAGAGTATATTAACGCCCCAATAGCTTAAAACTTCAAACAAAGGTCCTTGTTGGAAGTGTGAGAATAATTTGTCAGACACTCTTCTGTTTGTGCAGAATGTTCAGCTCCAGCACTGAGGCTGGTAGCCATGCTTCAGTAACCCTAGCTATGGCCGGTCAGAAATTTGACTCGCTCTTGATGAGAAACTCTGCAAATGTGAACTGGGTTCCCCTACATGCTTACAGAATGTCAGTTTTGGGCATTTCAGTTTCAAAAGCAACAAATCCAGACCAAGACTTTGTTTCTACCAACCAGTCGAGCATAAAGAGTCAGAAATAAAGAGACTCAGCTGGTTTGTTGAAACAAAATCTTGATCTGAATTTATAGCTCCTGGACCTGAAATGCCAAATATTGTCCAATGTCTATGAATTGGGTCTCAGTTTACCTTCAGCATGCCTGAACCCATCACTGACCTACCTGGGCAGCTCTCCTTCCACTGATCAAGGGACACATGGTTATTACATCTGGTCTGAAGCATCTTGGATCTCAAACATTTCTTTCCTCATTACTTATTCTATGTAGCATTGATCTTTAGCGCACAAGATGCATTCTGCGGTAGATTTTCTTGTGACCATTCAAGCTGCATGTATATCCTAAAACAAACTTCCTTCCTGAGAACACAGGGCAGAGTCGCATTTTTGGCGGTGGCTCACTGGAGTACCCCCAGCCCCCCACAGCGGCAGCTAACGTCTGATGTGGTCCGGTTTGGCCAACAAGCCCCTTTGATATGGAGAACGACATGAAAAATTGAGAAGCGGAACAAAGTCAAAGGATTTTTCACAAGAAACAAAATTAAAAATACTGGACAGGGGCATCAATACAAGTTGCCCCCCCCCCCCCCATGTACGCTATATAAAAGATTTCATATTTCCTGCTTGTGCAATATAAAAAAAAAAAATACATTAAAAAAAAATTATATTTACAATAAAAATGAAATGACTTTATGATTGTCATATTGCTGCAGATATTTTTATACTTGTGTAGCTTTCTCTGATTTTCTCTCCCACCCCCCCACCGCCTGACCCACCACCTGTGCAGCACCTCACTGTCACTCCCATTTGCACGGCACTTTAACACGAGGGAGTGAGGCAGGGACACGCCAGAGCCGGCATCAGCTAATGAGCCTGGGAGAGAGGTGACAGTGTAACTCACAGGCCAACCCAGGCCTGAGACCGGTTCATCAGGACAGCAGCAGAGAGCCAAGTATAAACGACATTACAACCTTAGTGGCGATAGAAAGAGATGCCTTGTCGAGTTTTATGCCCCTCTGACAGCGAAATAGGAAACGTAGTCTTAATGTATCGTCATTTTGTCATCCTTAAAGAGCTTAGAAAACCCGTCTGATATAAAGCGACTACTTGTCACCCACACCATCACATGCGTCTCTGACGGCAAAGGACTGCTGTGGCCATCTTTGCTGCAGAATCTTCTACAATATCCCAGCGGCCTCCACGCGCAAGAGACAGTTCCGAGAGACAGCATCTCGACGGCAGCCAGAGTCCCCGTTGGAAGCCCCCACCCGCCCATCTTTTGGTCCCCGCACACGCACGCACACAAACACAGATGGTTATTATGGAGCCACACATAAATTGATCATGTAGGAAAATTAACTGTTGCTGTCAAAGGCAGCTGCCAGCCTGTCGCCCGGCGCCCCTCTGACCGGCCGAGCGTGGCGTGCAGCCAGCCAGCCAGATGTTGCGCTCAATGTTGTTGTTCGTTTTAAGGTCAACATCAGACGGGATCTCCGCCATTACTATCTGCTGTCAGCGATTGGTGTGCTTGGCAACAATGGAATTCAGCAAACACCAAGTGGATATGCTGAAATCTTTACACATACATTATATGCGGGAACTGCCTACATTCAGGTACAGCAAAATGTCTTATTTGCCTAATCCTATCAATTACAAGTGGAAATTCTCACAAAACTGGGTATTTCAGTATACCGCCTAATATAACCTCCAACACAAGCACATGTATGGCATTCTGGGTAATGAAGAACTAAGTTCATTGCATGTATGGCATTCTGGGAAATGAAAAACTAAGTTAATTGCATGTATGGCATTCTGGGCAATGAAGAACTAAGTTCAGTGCCTGTATTGCATTCTGGGTAACGTATTGCCCAGCCCAACGCAGCACATTAATCCGGCTCAGAGTGGCCCACCCCAGCATATGGCTGGACACTGTCACCCTGCTATCTGAGTGTGCGCTGACTGCAGTCACATAACCTCTGCCCACTACCCATAATGCCTAAACATTGTAAACAAAGACTGAAACTCACTACTCAATGTCTCTGTAACCAAGAAGCCAGCTGAGGGCTTCCTGTCACGTCTGGCATGGCATTTCTCGCTCACTTCCGTGTCTCCTGTTACACAGCCGCCTTTGAAAAGCCATGTTTTATACACAATAAAACAGAGGGAAAATCACAAAAACACAAAAACATCAGACAGAGGCTGAGCGGGCGTGGGTGTATTTGTTACGGCTCTTACTGAGGTTATTGAACTTTTTTTTCCCCTTAAGCCACATCCTTTCGCATATTTTTTGACTTCTTACTGTTTTCTTTCAGACAGCCTTTTTATGGTAATGGTTTCACTAATGATATTTCACAAAATCTCTTCTTTCCTGCTATTTCTGTTTCGACGGATGCTTCAAGCACTAAGTAATGTGTGAATATAAGTTGATACAAATAAATTAATTCATTTATCTTGCAAACCATTTTATCACCAAGAAAACCAACAAAAATAAAGAATGAAGTATTTAACTATAAAAATCGAATTAAACCAAAAATACAGAAGTACAATTCATGCGCCTTTTACCGTGAACTAGGTCTGGCAGATTATACAAATATGTTTGACAGTGATGTTACTCTGATTGGCTAATTTCCCATGCCCCCCCCAGGTCCATTGCAGTCTCCGCACCCCCACCGGCAGGCCGGCTTTCTGTGCACCAGCTGTATACCTGCCCCTGTTTTTCACGTCTCCCCTAAATGTCAGATTAGCATAAGCTCTGTGCACCGGGCCACCCGCAGAAAGCGCTGGGGTGTTGGCTGAGTAGGGGCACACAGACACCCCCACCCCCCCTTACCAAACGGTAGTCTCATCTCCACCAGGTGACATTTTAGAACCAGAGGTGGTGGCACCCCGCTGGACCCTGACTGTGTGCTGTGCTGCAGATCCAAGACTGGCCTGAAGGTTGCGCTCTTGCTCCCGACAAGGACACGCCCAGCCATCTCTGTACTTTTAGCCCCCCCTTCTCTGTTTCTAAATGAGACGTGGTGATAAAGAAAACAAATTAGCAGCACCCTCCATAGCTGCCTGCTTTTCCATGCCCGCGCATAACCGTCACGGCCTCCCCCGTTTCCTCTCCTTCACAGAGCCTCTGCTGGGGGGGGGCTTTGGTAATGTGTTTGCGATATTTATTTAAATTTATTTCACTTAACTTAAGAGCTGGAAACTTAATGCTTCACATCATTAAACAAAGATCACCCTGTACAGAATTTGCTATACATATAAGGATTTTTCTATACTACATGCACAAACATACCAATACTATACTGCTTTACCTATACTATACTGCTGTATATGTGTGCGCAGGTAGTATAGATATACATACACATATGCACAGGTAGTATAGGTATATACAGTGGTACCTCAGTTCTCGAAGTCATTAGAACTCAAATTTCTTAAAAGTCGAAAAAACCAGATTGAAAAAAAATTACCTACAACTCAATCTGAATCTCAGAAGTCATTACAGGTAAGGCAGGCAAAACGCAGACGGACAATACAATGACCAGACTGGGGAAACAAACTGAAATGTGGACTAAATACTGAGGACTAATGACAACAACCAGAAACAGCTGATCACATGGGGATTCCACATGGGGTTAATGAGGGGCTTGGCACACGGAAGGAGCGGATGATCGGGGGAGGACACATTGTTTTTTTTTTAACTTTACACATTGTTTGGATACATTTATTTTCTTACTTTACAAACTACTGTTTTGATAAATGTACTTAGATGTGTTTAGTACAGTATATGCTCTTCTTGTTTTATCTGGTTTATTTTGTGTTAAAATGCTAAAAAAACATATTTAGATGTACTTTTTTGGGGGGCCGGGAACCAATTAATTGATTTTCCATTATTTCTTATGGGGAAAATCACAGCTTGAACTTTTTAGGATTTGATCCAGAGTTCTGAACGGATTAAATTTGAGTTCTGAGGTACCACTGTACATATACATTTACTTGTAGCATAGCTATATACATATATATGCACTTGTAGTATAGATATACATATATGAGTGTGCAGGTAGTATAGGTATATGCATATATTTGTGTCAGGTAGTATAGGTATATAGATATATGTGTATGCATGTAGTATGCACTACACATTACATATACCCCAATACACTACATGCACACACATCTGCATGTTATAGTTTTTCCTGATAAGAAAATGAGCCTGCTGGTTCTGCCTAGCTCTTCTATCTCTTCTGAGCCCAGCCGGCTTGAGCTGAAGGGCCTTTGAAGAGAAGCTTCTCCTCAGCCAAAAGACACTGAGCCTGGCCTCTCGCTGACTGCCTAATTCCAATATTAAAGACATACTCTAAAAAAAATCCAAATATTATATGATTAAATGTTCCTTTCGTTATGATTTACACAAATAACTAATTAAAAAAAGGCAATCACATTCACCCAGAACCATCAGCAATATTAAAAAAGCTTACTTTTCATTGCCGTTCATAAATCAGGAAAGAGTCATTATGTCTCTCTGCAGCTCAATAACTTCTGTGTTTACTTCAGTAGCACACAGGTATTACAAAGAAGAAAATACACTCAATTCCATTTCCTCTGGCTTGACTGCGTAAAGCCTAGTCTGATGTGTGAATACCGTGATCTTCACTAGATAAAATTTATTACTCAGGTTGGAACATCCTCACTTCATTCCTATCCTCAGATCCTCGATTGAATCGATACTGAAGCACAGATGAAAGTCATGCAGCCTTCATCCTCAGATAGAGAGAGCACTGCGTGATGCACAATGGATTATTCAGAGCTTTCTCTCAGCTTAAGGTGAATAGATGAAGCTAGGGACAGACTGCCATTCAAATTAGGGTATGGAATACATTCAATCGACAATTCTGCACTAATGCAAACAATTAGAAGTACCTCCAGGACCCTGAAACCACTCAGCAATGTACAGAACCACCTCCTCAGGTCACAATGGATTAGCTACAGGGAAAAAGCGACACGGACCTCCCTCTACTGCACTTCCATTTAGCCAATCCACAATTAACGCTGACTCACAAGCCCTCACTGGACTATATGGCAGTTACATTGTAGCTAGTAATGCCTGTTAACAGCAGCATTGGCTGGTTTGTTGACACCTGTGTGAACTGGATTTATCTACCTAAAGAGTTCATGCTCAGGATGTCAAAGCAGGGCCGTATACCAGCAACAACTTTTGACTCCATCTCTCTAATGACTACTCTAAAATTGAGGTCATGTTTGAACACACATCTAAACTGGAATTATTGTGAAGGCATGTAAGTCAAGTAAGATCATTTCCCAGCAAAAACGTGTGTGTGTGTGTGTGTGTGTGTGTGTGGGGGGGGGGGGGGGGGGGGGGTTACTTGGAAGGGGCCCCTCGACCCCCTAAATATGTGAAATCACACAGTAATCACCTTCTGCTTCTCCTTACTGAACAACAGCCCCCCCACCTCTGCAAGGATCTGCAAGGTAGGTGTTGCAAAAAGCTGTGTTGCAACCAGAGATGAAAAATCACGTTAATTAAAAACTCAGAGTCTCTCCCATAAAAAACCCAGAAAGATTATCGCCAAGTTCATACAGGCCTCACATAACCAG
>JAABNY020000038.1:7674863-7685104 GCA_015164015.2 Brevimyrus niger
GCAGTACTTCAGGGAAAAAATGCAATGAATACCAGCAAGCGAGAGAGAGAGAGAGAGAGAGAGAGAGAGAGAGAGAGAGAGAGAGAGGGCGAGAGAGAGAGAGAGAACACAAGTCATTAGTTATTAGCATAGGACTGGGGGTCCAGTCTCTCTGCTGAGCTCCGTCTCCAGGTGACCTGAGCAGAGCCCCACCCCGACCGGCGCACAGGGCTGCACACCTGCAGCGTGCCTCTGCACCCCTCTATACCTGCAAAAACTCCGAGAGGCCTG
Organism: Brevimyrus niger; assembly: GCA_015164015.2. Classification (NCBI taxonomy): domain Eukaryota; kingdom Metazoa; phylum Chordata; class Actinopteri; order Osteoglossiformes; family Mormyridae; genus Brevimyrus; species Brevimyrus niger. Next base: position 7,675,134 of record JAABNY020000038.1, read on the forward strand.
CTGCAGAAAAACTCCAGAAACAGACTGCATGGCCTTGGGGGGGCAGCATGCGGGGTTCTCCTTTGAGGGCTGGAGTGTCACCATAATGAAAACACAAAGGCAAAAACGCAAGCGCATACATGTGTGTCAGCAAAAGCGGCTCAAGCATATTGCACACACAGCACTGGGTCAGAGCACAGAAACTTCCAGTAGGGGGCAGCAGTGACACAGAAAACTTTACAAAAAATGTTATCTGTGCTTCTGTCATGAGTAAGGCCAGAGGGCCACCAATCGCAGACACTTCCCTGAGTCACATGACTGCTACACATCCAAATGATGTGAAATACTGATAAGTTTTTGCTTATCTACTACTAATTTAATCTTCAGAGGTGAGGCCATCTCTGTGTTTGATTAGTTTTGCTTTCCACAGGAAGCCAGTGCCAGTGTGCCAGTGCACAGGAAGCAAAACTGCTGAGGCGAGAACCCAGAATGACAGGAAGGCCACCCTCTTAAGGCACGGGGCCCCATTCATGGTTTATGAGAAAGCATGGCGTGGACGTCCCAGACGGGAATGGTGTAGGACAGAGAGTGCAGGGTCGAGCCGGGGCGAACGGGGCAGCAGGCCGAGCCAGCGGGAGGCTGGCCTCGTCACCAATCCGGGGTGAGGAGGAGCGGGAGGGAGAGAGCCGGGCAAGCAGCCCTTTGGCACACAGACAGAGGGCGCTGCTCTGGGGGCGTCCCCCAACCCACCTGCGTCCGGTGCCAGATGACCGAGGCGCGGGAATGGCCCAGCTTATTACGACACGGCCCCTTGTCGTAGTGGATAAGGAGGAAATCATCCTGCAGCGAGAAAAGCACCATGTCAGTCTCGTGCGGGGGGAGGATGTGAACAGACCCAACACCCACAAGGTACGGTCTTCATGTATTCGGCAGATGGTTTTAGCCAAAGTGATGCACATTTTTGAGGAATCGGGGTCAAAATGTCCCTGGAGCAGTTGGGGTTAAGGGCCTTGCTTAAAGGCCAAATGGTGACATCATACTGCTGACCATGGGATTTAAACTAGCGACCTTCTGATCACAAGTACGGCATCCCAACTTAGCCATAGTGCTTCAAACGTTTGGCTTAATCCCCACACCCACATTGCTGGTCAGGTGATGCAGTAAGTAGGTTATAGACGGAAAGGTCTTCTCTCCGTGGGCTGAGAGAGAGAACGTCACCAGGCCCTGGCCCGTCAGTCAGCAGAGGCGTGGCCACTCACATCCAGCGATTCCAGACAGTACCAGCAGAAGGCGTGCTTGCAGTTCTTGCACATCATTTGGGCGCAGCCCTCGTCACGCTCGATATACACCTTGCACCTGGGGCAGCGCTTGATGGGCGTGTCCTCCTCAGTCTTGTAAAAGGGATTGCTGCGGGGGATAGGGGGTGGGCTGTCATTTACATTTCCTACAGGAAACTGATTTCCCTAAATTATCATTCAGCAAGGTGCTGTCGGTTGGCATCAATCACTACTGAACATGAGTCACTCAGGAAGCCAGGAGGGTGACACAGGCCCACAAACACAGGGGAATTAACTGGAATACCAACGATGACACTTTGCAGTTTTCAGGATGATAGCTATACAAGGCAGCATTTGAGGGTTGAATGAGTGCAGCAGACATAAACCACTTTTACCCCAGGATCATTCCCTGGGGGGGAGGGTCATGTCACAGGTCCCCACCTACCCAAACGAAACCCGACTTTCAGAATGAATGTGCCCCAACAGGAACTTCCCAGGAGAGCCGTCTCCCTGATGAGTGAAGATTGGGGCACCATTATATGTCCGAGTGTAGCTTACTGCCACCTAGAGGCCAGTCACTGCTAACAGATCTCTGTCCTGCGGTTTGAAGGTAAAGGTGATCCTCATACTTTAGAGGGCCCGATAATGTGGATTAAGGCTGGAATCTTTAATTGGCAGCTTGGCACTTTGACCATTGCAGATGTCAGAAGAAGATGCAAGACTGATACTGTGTCAATTTACAACATTGTCAGGTGACATTAAGAAAATGACTCTGACATGTTGCCTGGTCAAAGTCCAGTCTGTCATTTCAAGGCAGCGACGAGGACGCCCCCTTCACCTGGTATCCCCGGGCAGTAAGGCGCTGACTGGCAGGTTCTCCTTGCACACCTGACCCGGATGCCAGGCTGCACGGCATGCGGAGCAGAACTCCAGGCTGCAGGCAGAGCAGCGGACGGATTGCGCCCCAGGGGCCTCTGTGAGGTGGCACACCGCCTGGCAGGACGACGACGGGCACCAGGTCCGGCACGGGTCTAGCAGAACCTCTGCAACACCAAAAAAATTGACTGACATTAGTCATTGGCACTAAAATGGCAAGGCCCCAATTCAGTGAACACCTTGTACCAAAATATGAATTTGTGCATTGTGCTCATCCAAAAAGGGCAAACTATATACTCTGTAACTGGTAGTAGTTGCATGGTTCCTGCTACAGAGGCAAAGCTACCCGACCTGCACTAGCAGCACAAAGAATTTCCTGTCTGTTAGTTTTACGACTGGCGTCGTTTTAAAATCACACTGAGGATTATGAAGAATACTCCCAGTCCCCTTTAAAACACCATTAAGCCATTACTTTATGTTTTTACAGAAGACAAACCATTGTATTGTTGACATACACTATGACAGCAGGTGCCGTTTTACTTCCTGACTAAACACCTGCTTGATAATCAAATACTCTGTGTATCATTTGCAAGACAGGGAGGCATTCTAAAACCTGAAATGAAGAGTATGGCTGAAACCAGTTAGGATTTATCCTGGAAAACAGGTCAAGCCGGGACACTGTATGTATTTCTGTCGCATCATTATGCTTAGGTTGCAAGAGGGACAACAGTGCATTTCAAGTAATTCGGAATTATATTCCTTGGAAGGTAGGGGGCAGGTTTGGACTGAAGGCCCCCATTACACATGAGGTCAGAAGGCATGGAGGCGCAGAACCAAGCAGGAAGGCGACATGGGACGAGTGGGCCGGGGACCACCCAGAGTGACAGCTGTCTGTAAAGATCCTGAAGGCAAGAGGTCACGACCCGGACAGGACCTGGAGACAACGGGATCGCCACAGAAACAGACATACCCCTCTCAAACTGCAGTTTCCTGAACCGCTGCATAGTCTCAGCAGGAACCATGCATTCGATCTGCAAAGCAAGGCCAGAGAGAGCGTGTCAAAAAAAAAACATAGGCAATGCAGCAGGCAGGAACACTGACAATGAAACATCTATGTCAACTTATCTAATAAATAGATAATGATAATAATAATTAATAATACCACCTCATTTTCCAGAAGATGTCCTCGTTTTGGACAAGCAGAATCTGGACAGCTAATGGCAGTTTCAAGGCCTTCTTTGATCAAAAGTTCCACATACTGTTTTAGGCACTACAGGGACACAGAAACAATAATACAAACTGTCACACTGTGTGTCCCAAGTGAAGCGAATTCCCACACAGAATGATCTACTTATTCAAATAAGAAATGCGAGTTTGAACTGAACGTCGGCTATAGTGCACCGCCATTCATATGGAAGGATGAGCATGTCCTGCATGCTACTGGGGGGGGCGGGGGGGGGGGACCACTAGACATCAAACCCGTGTGGGAACAAGCTGCAGAACTACCAGCTGAGATGAACAATCAATTCAAGCACCACAATCTCCACTGTGCATTTTACTCAGGTATACTTCCAATGGGGAAATGTAAAACACAAAGACAGTGAATCCTGCGACTGCAAAGGAGGGTACGTGATTATGAAGGTGACAGAGAGATGGGAAAGGAGACTAAAAGATTATGCCAAAGACAGCTGGTGTGAAAATCAGGATAGTGTACAGAGGTGCAATCATAGGGGGAATGTGATGTTTACGCATCTTACCTTGGAGTTGTGTTAATGCGCATATATGCCGCACACAACATATTTTGGCTACGTATAGAATGTAGTTGTTTACTTGATGGTAATCAACCGCATTCAAACAACTAACAAAAATAGAGTCAACTATCAATTCAGGCGACTGGGGGTGGGCTAAACTCCACCCATGCATCTTATAGCTTTAGTTATGACATGTTTTGTGCATTTGGAGGGAACTGTCCACGGAGATAAAAATAAAATACTGTAATGGGTTAGGCTGCTGATCTATGCTTTTTGCTGTATAAATATCGGTAGTCGACGTTTCTCTGTTTATTACAGCCACACATGAAGAAACGCCCTCTATGAGGCGCTCTTGCTGGGTCACCCATTACCAGAGGACCACTTACCGGGGTGCAGAACACACACTGGCACTGGCTGATGGAGGTCATCTGCTCCATGGGAAACTCTCCAAGGCACAGCTTGCAGGTGACCAGCGGGTCCAGGGACAGCTCCCAGTTGGGCCGGTACCTGGCGGGGGTCATGGCGCTGAGCGGCGTCGGGTCCTGGAAGACAATCCACATCAGACACGGGTTTGCCGACGCCACGTCGCTCATTAACAGAGAGAGAATTCCGAGCACTGCCCGACTAGGACGTATTTTGCTGCTACCAGGACAATGAGGCACGCTGAAAGACACTTCATCTTCACACGATTGATGAAATGCGGTCGCAAGGCAGCCGGTCGGACGCTCGTTAGTCTTCACCGGCCGCACTGGTGTCACTAAGCGAAGAGGGCAAATGAGTGGGCAGCTATGAAGGAAGGACCCCAAGGTGGCACCTTTGGCCTGATAAATCTCCACGGCTCAGGAGTAACTGCCAGGCCAGCTGTGATTCATTCCAATAGGATGGAACCTTTCATGAATGTTTACTTCTCACAGGAAAAGATGGGAGGGGGGGCTTTTATAGCAATTACTGCAGCTTAACCCCTGAGTGAGGAGGTGAAGCATCATTACATTCAGTCTCAAAAATGTGCCTCGAATATTTCTACATACTATTTGTCATAAGATTCCACTCTATCTGAAATTATTAAAAACCGACCATGCTACTATTAATCTTCCACCCACTTATGGTCGGGGTCAGAGGAGGCAGCACAGAGCGCAAGGCTGAGGTACACACTGGGACGCCAGTCCATCACAGGGCCCACACACGGTTATAGTTAAGGGCAAATTAGAGATGCCGGTTCACTCCGGGTGGGTGACATGGGGCAGGGGAGGCGATTCAATGAGTCAGGAACCGGCCGGCATCATGTAAGACATGGAAATACACGAGCAAGGCAGCAACTCATTCGACACTTTACAGTCAAGCATGGCAAACTCAGCCGAGATGGTAGGGGTCACCAAAAAGCAGATGGACTGTGATTGGTGGATTCACTAAATGTGGTGGCCAATGAGACCACAGCCAACAGATTCATTACATCATTTTACAGATATAAGGGGAAGGGGAGAGGACATTTTTAATGCCAGAGATGAATACGACGGAGAGGGTGGGGGTGGAATAGGCGAGTTGTGAATAAAACATTCAATTTATTTCAATGTAGCTGCAGCAGCACAAGTGCCACTGGTGCTGTAGTAATTGAGAACTGTTTACTGCACACTGGAACATCAGAAATGAATAGTTACAACAGTAACCATGGTTTCTCATAGTGTGAACAACGATTTAATACGGTGTGTGAAATTTGGAGGGAAAAAGGCACTTCCTCTGACAGAGCCCCATCTAGTGGTAGAGGGGAAATTTGAGGCAAAGAAGAGGGTGTTTTTTAAAGTAACATGCTCCATTCATCCATCTACTTATCCTGTTCAATCCGAGATGCCATCTCAGTGTACAGGGTGGAGTACACTGAGTATGCTTTACTAAAGACAACCAATCTTTGGAATCTACCACGCTGCCCTGCAGATACACATTTCTTATTGGAGAGCAACAAAATGAATTTCCAAAAATCCATTACTTTAGGAGCGTAAAACATTTCCTCAGAAACGTCTTCATAAAAAGAAACCCTTAACATCACAAATACAAACTTCCTTACTTTAATGTTTTTAACAGATTTGTCAGTGTCAACATGATACAAAAAGTGTATCCAAAAGTGCATACTTGTTTACTATGTAGTAGGAGAGTGAGCAGTACGTCCCAGTCCTCACTATGATAGTGAAGTATCCATCGGTTACACTGGAGTGGCCTTGTGGGATAGTGAAGTATCCATCGGTTACCCTGGAGTGGCCTTGTGGGATAGTGAAGTATCCATCGGTTACAATGGAGTGGCCTTGGGGGATAGTGAAGTATCCATCGGTTACCCTGGAGTGGCCTTTTAGGATAGTGAAGTATCCATCGGTTACACTGGAGTGGCCTTGTGGGATAGTGAAGTATCCATCGATTACACTGGAGTGGCCTTGTGGGATAGTGAAGTATCCATCGGTTACCCTGGAGTGGCCTTGTGGGATAGTGAAGTATCCATCGGTTACACTTCAGTGGCCTTTTAGGATAGTGCAGTATCCATCGGTTACACTTCAGTGGCCTTTTAGGATAGTGAAGTATCCATCGGTTACACTTCAGTAGCCTTTTAGGATAGTGAAGTATCCATCGGTTACACTGGAGTGGCCTTGTGACATGAACTTTTTCAACAATTTGTGCTACAGTAGCTCTCCTGTGGGATCAGACCAGATGGACTGGCCTTCTCCCCACGTGTATCACTGAGTCTTAGGTGCCAATGACCCTGTTGCTGGTTCACCAGTTGACCTTCCTTGGAACACTTTTGGTTGGTACTGACCACTGCATATTAAGAGCATTCCAAAGGACCTGCTGTTTTGGAGATGCTCTGACCCAGTCCTCTAGCTATCAGTTTAACCTTTGTCAATATTGTTCAGATCCTTACGCTTGTCTATTTTTCCTGCTTCCAACACAACTCGAAAAACTGACTGTTCCAATACTAATACTAATATATAGTGGCACCCTTGACAGGAATGGTGCACGGTGTAAACGTTAACAATGCAACTGCCCCGGACACAATTTGGGATTCAGCTTGGGATACATCTTTATCATATTTGCATTGGTGAAATCCAATTCATTAATGTAGAAAAAATGAGTTCAATAACTTTGCTTTATTTGCTTTGCTTTATCTCGACTCTTTCATGTAGTAAGGTGTAGTGCCCATGTGCTTATGTTGCCGAGGTGGTTTTTTCGGTTCCTAGACTATACTACTAGACTCCCTACTGGAGTACAGTCTGGGGGCCCTTTTGTTTTATTCGCCTCTTCTCACCAACTGTAATTCTGTTTCTCTGTTTTTTTTCCCTACATCCGGGTCGTTGTTCGTGCGGTCGACCGGTTGACTGGCTGTGGCTGTCTTCCTAAATCGTCTATCCCCACTGTGATGTTTGTCTATGTATGGTCCGGTTGATCTTAACACTGCTCTATGTGCCCTTTAATTGCCTGTCGGGGACAAATAAAGTGCTTCATTGATTGATCGTTAATAATATTGCTGCACAACTGGTGTTAATGTTTCCGGGGTCATTATGCTTCGAAAGCACAGGAAGACATGTCTTTTATTGTGATCCCGCTTGTGTTTGTAAGCTGTTGTGTGCAAAAGCAAGCTTTCATTTGTGCATGAGAAGCTAAAATATGACTCTTGGCTCATCCAACCTTTAACTGGAACAAAACTACCAACCATGCTTTAACATATAAACATGTGGATTGCTCAATGAGCTGGGTGGAAGTTAATTTTGTTCACTTAAGATTTTGATTAAATGTAATATGTTTGGCACTTTTCAAAGTTCTCTCAAGAAGTTGCAGTGCCTACTGTGGAAAAGTTAATTATCAGCGAGCTTTTTTTGGCATTAAAAAAAGCTGTTAACTAGTAATTCCACTCTTTATTTATACTCTTTATTCCACTATTAAATTTTTTCTAAATATTGTTATTATTTTGTTGTACATAATATGAGCAAAGACATTTACAAGTTTAATTTGTCACTATTGTAAACAATACAGTGCAAATTAAAAACGTTTTGTTAAAATTTAGGCCCACAAGCAAGTCTTTAGTTTTATTTTGTTGTTTAAGACATATTCACCTGCATGCTCTATTCACCATCACACGCCTCCCATTATCCCATTATATCAGACTCCTCTTTGGGTCAGAATACCTGAAGTCAGACTGCGACCGTGGTTACAGCCATGTCTCACGTGGGATGGAGACGTGTTCAGCGATGCATCGCGTCATGTCAAATCAGACTGTACTGCGATAACGGTGAACTGTACTGTATCACATCGCAATAGTAGCTGCTTCATGTATATCTATAATGTATCAGGTCATTGGCAATATGCCAAGATGTATATCAAATCATCTAAGGGATGCACCTCCCTAGTGTATACAGATTATATATAGAGTATATCATTCCTGTGTGTGTGCACATATATAAAGACGCGGAGACAAATTCTCTCTACCGATTGTATTCCACAATCCTCCCTGCCCCCTCCATCGCCAAAAGTACCATTCCTGCAGTGTCTCTTCTCACATCTGTCCCAGGCAGAGAGGATATTAACCGAGAAGTTACTCCAACGTGACGGCGCGACTCCTGTGTTACACCGCATGAGCAGGGCAGCTCAGTTTACCCCGAATGTGGGTTAGCAGAAATTAATAGTGAACCATGACGGCCAGCATGGAGAGCGGGACACACTGAAGGCAGTTCCCACGCTCGGGGCGGGGGGGGGGCGGATTTGGCAGGAGCCCAGCAGAGCGCTCTGATGGTCCACTTTAACATATTTATTTTCGGGTTCAGCCTCTTATGTGATCAGGCTGGTTTCAGAAGCAGGTAATGCGGCCGCCGCTGTATTGGGTCTCACCCAGGTTAGCTGGCCGTTATCACAGAGGTTAGTTCTCACTTCGCAATTAAAGCCTGTCAAAACACAAGAATTTTGTCCAGCAGGAGAAGCAAACCTCTGGAGCACCAAGCTCCATGGAACAGATTAACGAAAGCATGTGGGGGGGGGGGGGGTTTAGGGGATCAATCAGTCCTCCCCGATTCTGTGGGGGTGCAGGTTAAATGGCTGATGCTGAGCTTGACCTCAGGCTTCATTTTCAACTGTGTGTCAAAGGCAAGACAGATGTATACCCAAAAAGAAGCGTTCCAATGTTCTCGTGCAAATCGCTGGAAAAGGCAGGAGTGTGCAATTTTCCTGAAAAACAATGAAACCCAACAGAAAGGACACAAGGTGTCAAAAAGTAGTCTAAAGTCATTATATATACATAATCCGTAATTTTGATAGATTTGTATTGATTATAAACGTCGCCTCAGGGGCACAGGGCAATTTCATTTTAAATTTTACCACATGCTCAATAGATTAATTTGTTTTAATTAATTCAGTCAGTGACATATTGATTGGCTATATGATGTGTGCTAGTGATCGAGTCAACAAATGCATGAGCGTATTGGATGGTTCCTGGAAATACTGGAGTGACATTAAGGGGTTTTGAAATGGCTAAGCAGACAGTTTCACAGCATATTATCATAATTTTACAGCAACATAATTTTCTTTGACTGCCTAAGATTTTTGCACAATACTGAAAAATGAATGATGAGACGCGGAACATCTGAGGTTATAAGATGGTTGATAAAAATGAGATACGAGGCATGGAAAGGAGCAGCTGGCCAGTAGAAGCAGAACATGATTCAACCTCCTGAAAGCCTTCATTGGCTGGTTACCCCATATGGTTCATCATCCCAGTCGATGAGACTGATGAGGAGACAGAGGAACCTGTGAACATCTGCATTCACTGTGCCAACAAGGGACCTTGAATCACTACACTCAACGCCAACAAAGGAAAACTAAATATTATACAAGGACAAGGAGTGGAAGGCGGCCCAGAAACAATTACAGTTTAACGAGGTGTCCTCACACGTTGCCTCGGAAACGGGCAGATTGCCATGGAAATGAGGGGAAAACGCTGGGCCTCTGCAAGCCAGATGATGACACAAATTAGAGTATCGGCACTCCTAATTACCCAGGTAGAGTGGGGTGATGTGAGCAGAGGAGAGACGATGGCATTACGCTCCTAATTACCCAGGTA
>JAABNY020000038.1:7700483-7713800 GCA_015164015.2 Brevimyrus niger
TGTGAATTTACATTGTTTCACAGGAGGAGGTATAATTCACCCGAACTGCAGTATAAAATTGTTCCAGCCACAGTGGATCCCTGGCGGACTTGTGTGAACACTTACCATGCAGCATTTCATCATGTCAGTTCCCCAACACCTGATTACTGTGGCGTGATGCCACATGACAGTCTAAAGTAGAGAGACTACCCAATCAGAATTGTTGACATCCTGTTCGTTACAGGATTCATTTCAAGATTTTGTTTTCAAAGCTAACTTACCCCTAACCCCACAAACCTGTCTGACCCGTTAGCCCCTTATTCTCCAACTAGGTCCTTGAAGTCATCTGTTGATAAATCAGTTTTATTTGCAAACGAAAGGGGAATCGGGCATTTCTGAGCTCGGGCCCAAACTTTGGAACGGCCTTCCTCTGTCTATTAGGTCGGCTTCCTTATACCAGGGTTATTCATATCACAGTACTCAAGGGCTAAGTCCTGCTGGTTTCCAGTCTTCCTTTACCTGTCAGCCAAGTGTGAAGGCCCTGCGGCCAATTAGAATCGGTAACTATTTGTGTATTTATTTTTTATGCATATTTTTAATGATCTATTTCTGTCAGATTCGTTTGCTTTGTGGTGACATGTTATGTCTCTTTTTCTATTTGATATGTTTTTGATGTCAGAAATGTACAGCACTTTGATCAGCTACATCAATGACTTGACAAAGACATACATTTTTGGAAAAATTACATTCTTCTGACATAGACTAATAGTGCTAGCTAACGTGAGGTAGTTCAAGACCTAACAAATCAAAACATAGGAAGCTAGTAAAAACGCAACTAGAGGTGATTTAAACCCCTATGTTTCAGTGTAACTTTGTAGCATTTAAATTTAACAGTAGACCCTTCTTTACACACACTGTTTATTAATTAAACGTTACAGTGTGTTAGCATATATTTCGATATTACTGTTAGCTAACTAACTGGCTTTGTGGATGTAGTCGTCATCCTAGATAGACAGCTGTTAGTGCTAATCAAAAGATTCAGCATTGCTGCTGTTTCATTGCTAATCCAAAACGCAGCTTTAGTAAATTTTCTCTTTCAGATAGAGGTAGTTAGTTGACAAGTGACAGCACAACAAACTAGTTAAAACATACGGCTATGGTAGTTAATCAGAATCCAGACTCTTTGTGTGGTATGTGCACTTCACTGTACCTGTATGTGCCCTCCCATGACGCAGGGGGAGCTCCGAAAGGCTGGTACCGAGGCGCCTCACAGGATCATGATGCAGTCCTGGTCATGTGTGGCTCACACATGGCTCACTGGTCTGGGCAATCCACTGTGACATGATAATTACTTTTGGCCTGGGAGAAGACTCTTACATGCCATTCATTCTCAAAAGGCAACATAATTGATTTTCCTGCATATTTTTTCCCCATTGAATGCAGCAGTTTCAGTGGCTGTGACTTTGTGTCAGCTGGGAATGAATCAGAATGCAGACCCCAAATTTCAGTCATCGTTGGCAGGGATACGTCTCACTTTCGGTCAGAAGTAGGTAAAAGTGTGTCATCTTCATAAAACATAGTGTGATTGGGCCACTCTGGTCTATGTGGGAAATGAGTGTGTCCAAAAGCGGGAGGTGAGGTAATGGACATCTCCGTCTGTCTCTGGCACCGCCGTGGAGAATGAATTAAGTGGATATGAGCAATTTGTGACCACAGCCACATTAGGGTTGTTACACAGTCAATGAATCCCATGAATACTTAAGCGCACCCCAAAAACTGGAGAGTAAGGAATGAATATTTCCACTCAACACATTGTTTGCGTGACAAATTAAACAAGATGTTTAATCATAACAATATACAAATAATTTAAGGATAGACAAGAATAGATACAATGATATGTAAGTCTTTGTTATGTGTAAATGTAAATGGTTACATATGAAACACAAAATATTTTCTGATGGGAAGCATATTTAGACAATAATCAATACTGCCCCCTACAGGTCATGATTGCTACTGTACAGCTGGTAAGTTACAGCTGTTTACATTTATTATTTTGGCATAGGCTTTTTTCCAAAGCAAAATACAACTCAGAATGCAGGGCCTTTGGGGATTAAGGTCCTTGTTCGAGGGCGCAATGGTGAAATCACTCTTGAATCAGCAACATTAACACCAAAGGCCCAAATCCCTAACCCACAGAGCCACACATATTTAGCAGACATACCAAGCATCAAAAATGGATTTGACATTTTGACATAAATAAATAAATATAGACATCAAAAGTTGGGACACATCTAACCAAAGTAAGGTTTTTTGTAATTTATTTTAGAATAATTATGCAGACACCAACACTATTAAACGACATTTATGGAACTATGCACTGACCAAAAAAGTAAAAAAAAAAAAAAAAAATTAGTTGCGGAGAGAGCTCTGTGGGTTGGGACTCAGAATGTGATCCTACCATTGGGCCCTGGAGCAAGGCCCTTCACCCCATTTGCTCCAGGGACTGGCTGACCCTACTGTCTTTATGACAGTTCCATGAGGTGGCCTCCTGGGATGCTTTTCCAGCCGCCCTGAAGGAGGTCAAACGTATGCTGAGCACTCATTGGCTGCTTTTCCTTGACTCTCTGTTCATACTCCTCCAAAATGATTTCTTCTATGTATAGGTCAGCAGTCAGGTCATGTGGTGTGATGTGACACTATCACTCCGTTGTAGGCAGCTTAGCATCTCCAAACCTTTGACTGTCCTGCATAGTCAGGGTCACAGGGGGTCTGGAACCTGCAAGCACAAATCAGGAAGCATCCCAAGGTTGGACACGAACCCATGCAAGGAACACATATACACACATACAAACACACATACACACACATACAGACACACACACACACATACAGACATACACACACAAATAGTGAGAAATTGATTTTCATGCCTCGATGAAGCTTGAAATAGGTATTGTTAAGTATATACTAATTTGACACAAGAAAATATATGAAATATAAACACTGCCTTATAAAAGTATTAAATTCATTTAAAAGGTTTTTTTTAGGTTCACTAATGCTTGTACACATTTCTCTTTTTAAAATGGAAAATTACATATTTTTTTACTAGAAATAAAAAGAGAAGAAAATCAAGAACTGAAACATACTAGTAGTTTTCGAGATTCACACAGGAGGTGTGAGGAGGTGTCATCTTCATGCTCTGCACGTGGATGTCCGGAGACTCCCCCATCATGAAATCTGGTTAAATATTTGGAAATGAAATGTGTATCAAAATATGGGACAAATCGCTTAACATTCAAGAACTGTGACAGCCACCTCTGTGATTCCGAGGGAGGGGCGTGGTGTGGGCAGTCAAGTGTCACCTGTGTAAATCAACAAGGTTTTCATAATTATAAGCATTTATTTTTTGTAGTTTTTATTAATATTGCTTTCTAATTTAAAGTACTTCGATAAAGTTTCAAAACAGAAAATAAGTGGAAATGGTATCTATATCTTTAAAGAATCTAAACATTTTTGTAACGTACTATACTGTTGAAAAATAATGTTTAAATGCTAAAGTTAATGTCATCTCAGTGTCTTCTTACTACTGTAGTCACTTAGGCCAAAAGCATCGGAGAGGTCCGGTAGGCTAAATGTCTGTGCCTGTGATTGGAAGGTTGCTAGTTTGAGTCCCTTCTCAGCATGTCTGTGGCTGCTTGAGCAAGACCTTTCATCCCCAGCTCCCTGGGTTGCTGCCCTTTGCTGCCAAGCTTGCTCTCACCTACAAAGAGCAAGATGGGGTAGGTAATGCGGGAATTTCCCCATGGGGATCAACAAAGTATAATCATTATCAAATTAATCAAATATGTTAATATATCTCTCCTAAACATCTGGGACCCTGAATGGGTGTGGTTGAGTGGGTCGTAATGCCAATAATACCATGTTCAAAATTATTTTACCTTCTTAGCCAATAAAAGTGCCTTTTTTGTACAGAATGAGTATTTTTAGGTAAGGGATTTCAGGCTGCAAAGCTCCATAATCGCTGGATTAATTTAATAAAAGCATAATATTTGATTTAATCATCGTCTTTGAGTTGTGGGAGCGGACGCTTTGCTGGCTTCTTGGTTCGGTGTGCTGTTGTTGCTGGTCCATCGAGTAGGAACCCGGTCAAGGTGCAGGTGTGTGACCCGGTTTGTGGGAGGGGCCCCGATGTCGTGTCCTTCAGCAGCAATAAAATGCGGCACCGTGCTGGCACCCACGACCCTCAAATGGATAAACAGAATGGAATATAAATCAAGGAAAATACATACAAATGGCGGCTGCTTTGATGGAATGGAAGCCCCGAGCATAAGGGTGAGTGATGCTCTGAGGCAGGAGCCCCGCTGTCGATTCAGCATCACTGTCCTCCATGTAAACCCTTTCTCGGCCTGTCAGGAGCAGTAAATATACTGAGCCCAACAAAGACTTTGAAAATGGATTAGCAGCCTGCTTGCTCAGGCTAAAATTGATTTACTTTCCCTTCAGCGTGGAGAATCGGCTCTCCCAGTGTAGAAGGTTTATCCGCGATGCCAGAGGTGTCCCTATCTGGAAAGATTGGTCCTATCGGATGTCAATGGGTCCATTAAGAAAGTTAATTCTGACGTGTGGCATCTCCCTTTAACTTTCTTTGAGGGATTCAAATCGAGTTCTATATTATATTAGTTGCTGCTTGCTTTCTGGTTGGCAATCTTTCTTCAGTGTTAACCTCAGAGTGGATAAATACCGCAGGCAAATTACCAGCCAGCTGGAGTGCAAATGGGTGTTTAAAAAGAATTTATCTTCTTAAGCACTAGGGTGGCGCCCTGCTAAATAGTTAAAGTGGCATGTGTGTACAACACCGCCCTCTGCTGGCTGAGGAGACCAAGTGCATTCAGATCAACAGGATGAAATGAGACAAACTGCGGCCACACCCATCCCCCTCCCTCCTTCATAGCTGCTGAGTTGCTGAGCCACTAGGGGGCAGTCCTGCACCGAGGTTTACCGTGGTCCCCCTACAGACAGAGATGACCTTACCAATGAGTGCATTTTAGGAAAAAACACACACACAAAAAGATCCCTATTCACAGAGCATGGCAAAGTCTGATATGCTGCCAAGGAGCGACCAGCCGCTCGCAGACAGACAGGGACACGTGTCACGGACATGTTACAGACAGGGACACGTGTCACGGACATGTTACAGCGTGTTCAGCACCTCTAAGCAACACCAGGGGACGTGTGGGAGAGGTTTGCCTTCAATTCGGCAATTCAGAGTGTCCTCTGATATCAGACCCTACTCTGTGTCCTCCCCTGATAAGCTTACTGCTAAGTCAACAACAGACATACCCATGGCGTCTGGCACAGAGCATTTTCCAGACCAGGAGAACATTAAAGGAAGGAAATATAGGCCTGAGTATGCAGTACATTAATTATATTTCAATACAGAGATATGGGATTTCAAAAATGGTTTTGAGTCTGCAAGGACAATTAGAGTGTAATTTATCTATCGATGAAGAAACCAGTCACCGGGAAGGATATTTGTAAGCTAAATTCATAAAAGGATTCATAAATGAAAGTATTTAAGCATACAGAACCTTTTCCTCATGGTATTGCTTTAGTCATAGATTTTGTCATAAAGATAAAAGTTCTTGGCCATCTGATAAAATGTCACCTGGCTCGACCTGCTTGCTCAATTTTGCAGATAATTTTATACATTCAGGGGCCCCTATAAAGCACTGAGACCTCCGAAGTAAGCGGGTAGTAAGGCCTAAGTAAGCGGGTAAAACTGAGGCAGCAGAGAGGACACTGTCAATGCTGAAGGGTCGATGCCTTAATGAGACGGGGGGGGGGGGTCTGACTCTGCATGGCCACTGAAGGCTCTGCGGTCCTGCCCCCTAAGCAGCACGAAGTCCCGTTTCAAACGAAAGCTCACGCTTTTCAAAGCTGGCCTCCGCTCCCTCCCAAACTCATCTGTGACCCCATGTAAAATAAGCGACCCGCTGCATGGACAGTGACCGCGGACCCCGGGGTTATCGGATGAAGGCTGCGGGACGCTCCGGCGGCGCCTGCCATTTTGAGGCACCTCCGGTGTCCATACATAATGCATCTGTACCCGGGGTCCAGCAGGCCGCCACTGGTGAGCGTTTCCTGTGACCTTCCAGTCAATGGTACGCTTTGGAATATCTTACAGCAGGTGCTGCATTTTTCATACAGGTAACTCGTGACATGGTGCAGAGCCATAAAACAACAAGGAGGGGCCACCAGGCTTTTTCTGCTGCAAAAGGACCCCTCCTGTCAACCCTGTCTATCATTATTGTACATTATTTATAAATAACAGACTCCAGCTATTTACAAATCATAGACGTCTGCCATGCGTTTTCCCAATCAGCCGGTCTTTGATTGTGTTTGCAAGTTTCTCGACCATATGTAGGGCTCTGGGTCTCACAGCCAAGGGCCACAAGGAACATGAAAGGTCCTGCAGGGTATAATCACAAGTTACACATGGCATTCTCTGGTCGTGCTGTTACCATAACGATGGTGACATCATAATGACATTTGGAATAAAACAGTAGGAAGTCAATTTGGGTACAAGTAAACTTAGGTGGGCATTGAAGCCAAGCATAAGTCCATAGAGAATGCCGCCCCACTGACCATGTGACTTCTAACTACTTACAGTGAAGCAATATAATCAGCTGCAGCCCAACAGACCAATTCGGTAATTGGCTACCTCATAGTACCTAGAAATGTGTCATTAATGAACCGCATTAACTACATAAAATCGAAACAATCTGTGAAAACATTGATATAAATTTGTGTACCATGCACAACTGCATATCAGATCCGAATTTTCTTAGGAGTTGCCATTATTAGACATTTCACTGGGACGGAAGCTTAGCCTGCTGAACCACAGTTTAGTGCTGTCGCCCTCAAAGCCAGAGGCCTGGGATGAGATCAGGACTGGAGCACGCAAAGCATTCTGGGATGACAGCAGAAATGGAACAGTGTACGATGGACACCATGCAGGGAGATCTCTGCCTAACAGCCCTGCTGGTCTGACTGTATCGCTCCCCCAGTTACTCCATCATAATTAAAATAATCCATCACTTACTGCCCACCATGCCTTAGATCAAAGAGCACTGAGGGGGCCATAACAGATATGGAGGTGCAGGCTGAGCTATAAGGACTGCTGAAGAAAGATTAATAATATGCTGCCGGTGACCTGATCATTTCCAACATGTAGTGTAGGTGAGAGTATCACACTGTGGGTAAACATGTTAGGCAAATATATAAGCCAAATGTCCTTCTGCGTTCCCTCTTCTTATTAATTTACAGGCTACCTGAGGAGACCCTACAACTTTCTGCCGTCTGCTTCAACATTTCCATTGTTATGTAACCGCTATGGATTTCTGCACCACCACTGTCCCTACAGTTCTCTTGCAGGCTGATATTCCATATTTTTTCGGAATTACATGGGGAAAATCTGTACCATTTGCAAAATTTTGGGGCATTTCATGCACGAGATGATTCATTACATCCTTTATTCCTTTTAGAAGCCTATTAACATGACGTCTATTTAACTTCACGGGTATCTTCAGAGCGCACAGACCCCTTTTGTGAGAAGATGGAGTTTTTACGAACATACAAATCTGAATCTATAGTTGCATTTATTTGCTTGGCAGACACTCTTATCCAAAGCGAGACAGATCATTCATAGCATACAGCTACCAAAGAGCCGAGTCTTAGAGCACAAGCGCAAGATTGTTCTGGAAGAAGGAGCTGTACGAATGCTGCTTAAATCCTCCAATCGTGGATAACAATAAAGAAGAAACACCCAGTGTTTTGCAGTGGCTTCCAACTGTGAACACAATTCAAATACCCCAGGCCCAAAATGGCAAATACCGAAAGTTTATGTGGTTCTGCTCCATATCATCAAGAACAGCATGTATCACTGACAAATGGTCAACATTACTTGGGACAAAGCAGGAGATTCTGTTTCAGCTAAAATGCCTGCATGAGCACACAGTGATGCATATATTACAGAAATCAACATCCCCATACCCAGCAGTGTTGTTTACATTTAATGGCTGGCACATAAAACGCCTCACGGTTAAATAATCCAAATGGTGGATATTTCACTTAGGCGATTTCTCCGGCCTTATTTTTCCTGTGACCTTTATGTACCGCTGTTTTTCAGTTAGCTTTTAGCGCGTCACCACAGATAGATCACAACGTTCGCCTCTGTCAGTTGAATATGTCCAATGTGCTTCTCCACTCACTGCTTCATTATCGTAAAGCCGAGTTCATTACCGAGCATCGTAAATAGACTCCATAAAGCCACGCCGTACGAGTTACTGCATCTCATGGCTGGGATGTAGCTGCCAGTTCTCCAGTGGGCCCACCAGTGAGTACCAGTGCGAGTCCCAGTGTTAGTCCCACTGAGTTCTCCCATCATGCATCCCCCCGCCCTCCCCAGGGCGAGACCCGAAGCAGCTCTTGCTCGGTGTTCCTGTAACAGCACCTCTGGAAGATGGGACCATCTGAGGAGTCCCCCCCTGGTTCGCCATAAGGCTGGCTGGCTGCCAATCGTGCTGCAGCTAACAAGCAGGCCCCCCCAGCCCCCATCGCACACGGGCCCCCAGATGGCGGCGGCTGCATGAATAGGTAGCCCCCCCCTTGGGTTCGGTAGGCAGTTGGGTTCATCGTGTGGCCTTACTGCACCCACTCTGTTACCTGCCATTTTATTTCAATTTCAAGGTGTTGTGCATCACGGGGATTGTGTCTGAGAGAAACACAGAAGCACAAGCCAATTTCCTGCTGCCTAACATTACGGCAATAGTGCTACGGCTGGAAAAGAACGCTGAACCCAATGAATATTTATATTATAGTCTGTCCTATTAATAATTGAACCAGCCACTGCACAGGATTTCCTAACTCATGAGATGTGTTTCCGTATTTCGCTCCGTGGCTCGTCTCAAAAGTGGTACCTCCAGTACCCTGCAGGGGTGCCCCTGTTACCCAGCGTAAGAAACAAAAACAGGAGCATGCAAATGATGCCCGAAAATATGCCCTCACCAGGTTGTGCCACTTGGTTTGTAATTTGTTTACTACTTCAGGATGCGTTTGTGCGTTACTATTTGTCGCCAGAAGAGACGCCAGTGCAGATGTGATTGCCTCCGACAAAGGTGGGAGAGATCAACTATTTGAAATTTCCAGGGAGTGCAAAACATTTCATCTGGGTTTCCATGACGCAACCACGACCACATCTTTGCGAGATTCAGGAGGCAATCTGAGTATTAGACAGAGAGGAGTAATGTGACTAGGTAAAGGTCATATTAATGATGTGCAGATATACAGAAGAATAATACTATGAAAACTTGCATGATGGGGCAATTTTACAGCATGTTTCAAATTGAGTCGGAGATGGTGCTGTGAGGCTGGCAGTGTCGCTGCACCGCTGGCTTTGAAACGCGTCTCCGCCCAGCCGAGCTAATCTGTGACCTTTCAGCTTCCCTCAAAGCAGAGGGTGACGGACCCTTCAGAAATCTTTACAAGGTTATCCTGCTCAGGAGCGCAGAACACATTAATGTCATTTTTGTAGCAGAAGCCGTAATCTATCTGAAATCTGAAATCTTCGAACTTCTGCGGGATCTTAGACCCCCAGGCGGCGCTCTGCCTCGGTTTGGATCCTGCCTCCTGCGGAGGGAATGAGCACTGGGGTCAGAGGTCACGCTACCGTCTCTCGCTCGACGCTGTGGGCTGTGATATCAGTGCCAGGCATCGACAGCAAAGAATACAATATCTCCACAGTTCACCCTACTAGTGGAATATAGACAGTCCCGAGGTTAAGAACATACAAACACATAAGAACTTACGGGCAATTCCTACTTACAAAGAGACTGCCATAGTTTATTATATAAAAAATTTGGACTAAATACAGTGGTTCCTAATAATGAATACATGCAAAACTTTGTGATGTGTGACCTTAGTGGTCTGTCAGCTCAAGGTACGATTAAAGATTTAGGAGACGGATCTCACTGATAATGTGTCGACTGCCAGTTTTTAATTTCTCTACATTCTGCAGCAGCAACCTTGCATGTAAAGAGGCAATGTGCTAAGGGCCTCGGTCTTGTTGCACCACACAATAAATAAGAAAGTAAATTGTTATTCTTGTTATACTGCCACGAAAAGTAGAAAAGTAGAGGTGCCACTGTATTGAAAGGAGCCAGACTCGCACACTGACTGCATGGATTACTGATGGATCGCTAATTTTATTTGATTGAGCTGAAAGGGCGTGATGTTTCTGCGACGTGTAACATACAGAGATCATCTCATTTAGAGAATGGGCGACTGAGGCATCGTGACAGTAAACTGGCAGCCATGATGTTTGGCTTCTGTTGAGTGCCAGTGAGGTTTGGTCTCCTTCCTTTAATTCAGAAATTAAACAGTGATCCAAGGTCCAAGCAAGCCTTTAAAGCTTTGATGTTGCACAATTTTAGAAAATGCATTCGAAACAGTCCTCGGTGACTGACTAGTTGTGGTACAGGGAGAGTTCACCCCAAACATCTACATCGGAAACATGACTAGGACAGATGCGGTTTATTAGCAGTAAATGTACAAGTTACACTAAAGCTGGGCACTGTGGTATCCGATAAAATGAACACATAAACCACTGGCATGCTTTATGAGTACAAAATATGATGCAGCTAAAACCTGTGTATTGCACGGCACTCAGCATTAGATTAACAATTAATTCTACAGCTGTGGTCATCATATTCCAAAATCAGAGAGTTTGGTATGTTCGTCTGACAGACACTGGTGCTTTTATGGGTGAGGAAATTGTCTGCCGTCCTTGTCACTTTCCATTCATATGTTGCTTTATCATTTAGCGAAAGAAGCTATTTTATGAATCATTAAGTAGCCATCCAACAACATTGCACTTTTATACTGAGAGAGCAGGAGGTAAATCAGACTGTGAACATGCCATTGTAGGAGAGTTCACCTGGACATGTTTATCCAGAAAGCACACTGGTGCTATAGGTATACGGCAAAACATATGGCAGACCGACCGCAGTAAGGCATTCAACAGAAAATATAAAACTGACTGCATCAAAAGGTAAATGCAACCATTATTTCACATCCCTATACTTGGGTTTAATTGCTTTTTTCTCCTTTAAACCTGAGTGAAAAAAAAGAAAAATCTGATATACCGCTCTCTCTCTCTCTCTTTCTCTCACTCTTTTTCTAGCACTCTCTAAAGATCCTCCCTAGCTCCTTTCCACCTGTCAAAGGACCATGTGGGATAAGCTGTGTGATTAAGTAAGCGCAGTTTGAACAGGGGAGAGGCGAAAACACCAGCTCTCATTAAAAATGCAGGCGGATTATTTGAGCCAGAAACTGTCCTGTGGTTCAGTGCCTTTCACTCAGGGAAGATGCCTGCAGCCAGCTCACTATGGCAACTCCTGGCAAAAGGTGGAGCGAGAGGAGGACCGATTGCGACCCCAGTATCCCATAATGATCAGAGGCTCTTCCAGTCTCTCTGCAGAAAATCTTTCATTCTATGAGACGCGGGTTTGTCACGTTTCCGGCTCTGCGTTCAGATTTAACGATTTAGTTTTAAATGCTTCTTTGATGTTGTTGTGCAGCAGGCTCAGGTTGGCCCGAGAAAGAGTGACTGCAGGCATAGGTAGCGATCAGGTGGTCAGGCAGCAGGGTTTGTAGGCAGTCCATCTCTCCCAGATGCTCCATCTTAGCTCCACGGAAAGAAACAAGAAGAAACGTCAAGCAGCAAAGCTGAAGCTTTTAGCAAAATGTGTCTTTCATAAAAAGTTATGGCTACTTGAAAATCTATATTTTTTTTCATATCTGAAATGCAATAAAAAAAAACGTTGTGAGAATGCTCTCTGTTTTCCCTCAAGCTCGCGAAGGGATGAGGAGCTGTTGCCAGCTCTGAAGCTTCCTCGCTCTCCCACACCCTCGCAGGAACGCGGGCGCACAGACATTTCCTGTACGGTAACGCATGACCTGATCTGACCAGGGTTTCTGATGGTCATGGAAAACCTCCTCCAGGATACCTGATCCAGAATCGCAGTCTGCCCATAATACAGACCATACTCCACAGCTTAGGTCTTCAATATTAAGCAGTAGATTTATTTTTGATATGTTTTTACAGAGGAATGTGCAATCAGAGAAAGAGGCTCATCTCTGCAGAATGCTGGTTCTAACTCAAGGTCTAAAGTAGAATACTGGCTTTGCGTACGGCGGTAGTTCGACTAAGCTTACATTTTTCCAGTTTCACATTGTATGCATTGTGTAACGAGCTTTACGTGGGAGAAACTGCGACTGATGCACCTGAGTACCAATGGCAGCATCCCAGCTGGACATCACTTCCACAACCGCTAGTTTGGCACTCAGTCCGCGTGAAACCACATGTTACAGCCTGTACTTTCAGTATAACCCACATTTTCTGCTGAGCATTTGTGGAAGACAATGAATCACAATGACTTTGGGTGTCTTTAATTCATTTTTGTCGAGTGGTGCTTGGTTTTAAAATGAAGATGGCTTATTTGTGATCGTTGGGGACTTCAATTTGAGGCAAGACAGCACACACAGGTCACAGGGTGTAGTTGCTGTTGTTCAGAGAAAAGATACAGCTAAAGGCAAGAAGGCAGAGATGATGTGAGCTATTCTGAATGGAAGAGCGAGGATATATGCATATTTGAAATACATAACAAAAGCAATAATAGCACAAATAAACAATATTAAGGGAATTTTAAAATAATGACAGTGCAAAGCAGAAAATGGTTAACAAATGTCTTACCTATTACCTTTTTAAAAATACTTCAGTTTAAACTAGCCTTACTTGAAGATTATCTGTTGAGCTGAACAATATGGCTGAGAAAATATAAACCCATCCATCTTCCAAATGCTTTTCCAGTACAGGGTTGGGGTGGGGGGGTGGTGGAGCTGAAGCCTATCCCAGGAAGCAGAGGGCACAAGGCGGGGGTACACAAAGAATGGGGTGCCAAGCCATCACAGTGCAAGCACTCGCTCACAGTCACACTCTGCAGAATGGGGTGCCATGCCATCACAGTGCAAGCACACACTCACAGTCACACTCTACAGAATGGGGTGCCAAGCCATCACAGTGCAAGCACTCGCTCACAGTCACACTCTGCAGAATGGGGTGCTATGCCATCACAGTGCAAGCACACGCTCACAGCCCCACTCTGCGGAATGGGGTGCCATGCCATCACAGTGCAAGCACACGCTCACAGTCACACTCTACAGAATGGGGTGCCAAGCCATCACAGTGCAAGCACTCGCTCACAGTCACACTCTGCAGAA
>JAABNY020000038.1:7713991-7725040 GCA_015164015.2 Brevimyrus niger
CACACACACACACACACACACACACACACACACACACACACACACACACACACACACACACACACACACACATACAAACCTAATACACAAACACATACAACACACACACACATAAACCTGATCCACACACACACATATACACACACACTTTTTGAGGGAGGTGCAGAGGTATCCAAGGGTGTTTTTCAATATGCATTCTTGACTGTACTTTACCCACTTTACTGTATGTCATCTTCCATTGCCAAGACCAGCTCCAATACTAGGAACTGACATGCAGAGGATGGTAAGAAATCCCTAAATGTCATTCTTGCCCCACCCCAAATATTAAGGATGTATCGGTTGCAAATGACACCATTCCCATGATTCAATTGTTCCCCAAGTTTGTTCTTGTCAGGCAAGACCACACATACAACCATTTGCGTTCCTGGTATTGAGAAACACCCGGAATATGTCATTCTTAAAAGCAACACTATACCGGTATATTCCTGGCCAATGGGAGTTGGTGGCAGGATTGGCACTCCAGCCACTGTAAAAACTTCACAGGGCTCCAATGAAGCAGACTGCTCTACTGTAGCCTCCCACAGGAATGTTGCATGTAGGATGAAGAGGATGAGGAAGCCCTTGGGATCTTCGTCCATGGAACAGTTGAAACCGCTGGAGAGCCAATTGGGTCAAGCCCATTGGGGACTGGAACTGGTGTGGTGCTGAAGCATCACAGATAGCAGCACTTGGGTCCTAATCTGAGGTGGCCCATCCGGCTTGGTGTGTGGAACGTTTTGTCTCTTCCTGCATGATGATCTTCCTCTACATGTACGTGAGGTACACATATTATTAACCTGGTGGCTCCGATTGCTGCCATACTGTTGCTGTGGTGGATCAGCTTCTCCTGATGTTCGATGTCAATCCTTTCAGCGAGCATATTATGAGATTCAGATTAAGGCACTCTCTGGGTGTCTCGTCTGTTGTCTCAATATATGCTCCTACTGCGGTGAGTGATGTCTCATTGAGGGAGACATTTTATTGGCAATTTTGCTTGGTGGTTGATGAGTGCCCATGAAGTGACACTCCTCTGGTCAAGCGTGACTTCAATGCGATCACTGGCACTCACAGAGCTGGCTATTAGGATTGTGTTGGTTCCCAAGGGTCTGGTGACCATGGTGAAAGTGGCTCCATGTTCCTTAACTTAATTGAGGGGCTGCGGGTCACTGGATCCTGGTTTCATTGCCCTGAGCTGCATCGGTGGACTTGGTACTCTAATACTGTTGATGTGATGAAGGAGATCGATCACACCCTCGTCGGCAGATCCTCGTTGTCCCACAAAACTGCAGGGTCTACAGAAGTTTTCAGTTTGTGAATTCCGATTACAGACTTACTACTACTCAGCTTAGGTCTAGTAAGCTACCTTCTACTAGGAGATTGAGGCTGAACCTGGCTAGACTTCAAGATCAGGCTGTTTCTAATGACTCTGCATTCAGTTTATGTGAGGAACTTGTAACCTTGGGTGCAACTGTTAATTCCAATGTGATGTGGGAGACCTTCTTTGACAAGACCCTAGAGGTTGCTGAGGGATGTGTTAGTGTTGCTGGTATTACCAGAAGGATATTTCATCTCGCGTGGCACCCTGGATATTATTGAGAGGGGTCACAGTGCATGGCTTGATAGTAACCCCGGTCTGTACTC
Organism: Brevimyrus niger; assembly: GCA_015164015.2. Classification (NCBI taxonomy): domain Eukaryota; kingdom Metazoa; phylum Chordata; class Actinopteri; order Osteoglossiformes; family Mormyridae; genus Brevimyrus; species Brevimyrus niger. The sequence goes on from JAABNY020000038.1 coordinate 7,715,672, forward strand.
AGAAAGGAGAGGGATGGCTGCAAGGGGTCTCAGGGCAGATAAGGAAGCCTTTGCTTTTCTGTGAGCAAATGACACTATCTATGGTCTAGTCACCACCTAACCCTAACCCACCTCCTGCTTACACAGGGATTGAAGCATTATACATATCTGAATCTGTACCTCAGAGAGTTGCAGTCCGAGAGATGATGCAATGGAGATGCTTAAAACTGATCTTTTATCTAGGATGTTGGGCATCTCTGGGTCCATGGTTCTTGAAGCTGATCCACTGATTAGCTGTGAACCATCCAATCTCACAAAAATGTCACAGGAGGTGAACCAGCTGGGGGTAGGGAATGCTGCAGGAATCTGTGGTATCAAGGGTGAACTTCTCCTAGCTGGTGGTAAGGCTGTTCTCCTGGCATTGAAAACAATCTTTGCTACTATTTGGGAGATGGGTGTCATCCCAACTAACTGGAAAACAAGACCTCTTGTCCCTTTCTGGAAAGGGAACGATGATCGCTTGTACTATGACAACTACAAGGAAATAACACTGCTGTCCATGCTGGGTAAGGTCATTGCTTGGGTCATCCTCAACAGGATCCGTGATCAATTGTTTACTTACCAGTGACCGGAGCATTCTGATTTTACACCTAAAAGGTTTGCCATTGGCCACATTCTTGCACTGAGGGTTCTCATCAAGTGCAAGCACAAATATCGGCAGAGGTTCTTTCCAGCCTTTGTCGATTTTTGTTAAACTTTCAACTCAGCTGACTGACTTGGCCTGTGGGACATCCTGAGACTTTTTGGGATTTCTCCAAAGTTGCAATCATGACTGTCTTGAACACTGGTACTATGAGTGCTGTACAGAGTGGACCCAGGACCCAGTTGATTCTGGATTTCGTCAGGAGTATGCTCTTGTTCCTACTGCTTGCATGAACTGGGTGCTGGGCAGGGTTGTGGGGTCCAGCAGCTGTGGATCATCTGTTGCTGAAGAATGATTCATAGGTCTTGACTTTGCCGACAATACTGCAATAATCACAGAGTCAACGGGGGCTCTGATCGGGGCTCTGATCGGGGCTCTCGGAAGACTGAGTGAGGTGTCTGAGTGTCTGGACTTTTAAGTGTCTTCAATAAAAACCAAGATCCAGGCTTTTAATGACCTCTTAGGCACAGCCACCAAGAGTGTATCTGTCTGAGGAGAGAATGTCGACCACACCGAAAGGTTTACTTACCTCGGCAGTTACATTGATGTGATTTTTCTTATGAAATCAGTAGATTCATTGGGAGAACATGATCCGAGGGGGTTATGAGGTTGCAGGAAAGGGGTGTGTAGTGTTCCAAATATTTTTGAAAGAGGATGAAGGTCAAAATCTTGTCCTGGTGCTCCCTGTTTTGCTGTATGGCTATGAGATATGGACTCTATCCACTGTCCTGAGACAAAGACTGGACTCATTCTCTTTGGAGAATCCTTGAGTACCGCTGGTTTTACTTTGTGTCAAATGAGTGGTTGCTAGAGGAGTCCCGAATGAGGCACATTGTGAGAGAGTGTCAATCACAGCACTATGGCCATATGGCACAATTTCCGGAGGTTGATTCGGCTTGCAGGATCCTCATTGCTGAGGACGTGAGTGGCTGGACTAGGCCAAGGGAACACCTGACTGTAGCAGATAGATAGGCCATTTCTGGAGGGTGGTACTGGTCTGCATGTCAGTTTGGGTGAGGGTATGGTCCAGTATGTACCATTGCATGCTCCCTAACCTGACTTGCCCTTATATTACCTTAATACTGATCAAGCATAACCTAATACCTTTAAAACTGTTCATAAATTTTTTTACCTGTTTCACTACACTGCTTATATTTGTGTTTGCTGCAAACACACTTGCCTGGGGTCTGTTTCACGAAGCTTGATTTCTTGCTTAGCTGGAGAGCTTGTCAGATTTAAGGTAGTTTGGGCTAAATGGGCTTTACTTTTGTAAAAGTTATCTGTCTCAGCAAGAAATCCTGCTTCGGGAAACAAGCCCCTGGTCTGGTGGCATCATTGCGGTATGCTTGAACCAACCAGGACCGTCTCTTTCCACCGACAAATGAAGTATGAACTAAAGATTCCATCAGCACAATTGTCCACAGCCTGAAAGTGCACATGCAAAAGATTGAACCAGCTTTTAGATGGACACGAAAAGGATTTCAAAGTTGTTTAGCAATTCAGCTTGAATGTTCAATTTTGCTTGACAATAAACACGATTAGTTTGGTAAAAATGAAAATAAATGCAGGCGATTCACAGTGGAACCATCTGTTCGGAAGTCAATACAACTTCCCTCATTGCTACTACAGCAAGGGAGAGACTAGCGGTTCGACCCAGGAACCCTGGGAGATGCAGCACCTGACACATTTTTCATTAAGAAAAGCCAGCTAACCACCTGCCTGTGAAGGAGTCCTTTGTTTCTTCTGGTTTTCATCACCGGAATGTTACATTACTGCTTCAGAATGATCACATGGGCAGTGGATCGGCGCAAAATTACATTTTTGGTAAATCTATTATGGAAAAATGTCAGTGGTGAAATTTTTTTAAGAGATTTATATCTCATTTTCCTCACTCCGGAATGCAGTAGGAAATATTTTCTAGAATATATTTACAGATTTATCATGTGATGTTTTCAAACACCAGCTGGTGTCGTTACAGCACATTTGCCATCAGTATGTGGGTTTCAAGATACTTCCCTTTAACCCTTTCATCTTCCATCCTATTAAAGCCATATTCACTGTTGTTTCAGGCTCTAAAAGATAAAGGGAGGCATCCCTGCAATGTCAGGCACAAATCAAAAACAAGTCCTTTTTGCCCCTGTAATTATGTTGAGCCAGAATTTAATTAAATACTATTTTCACTTAACAGTAAGTATTAAAAATGAAAATTCTCAGTTCTGTGACCTCCTCTATTTAAAAATTCAGCTAATTTATTAGGCAGGAAATAAAATCTGACACAGATTTATGAAACTTGATATCAGTTCATCGTTTTACACATATAATACTCCTCCAGACCTCTTCAAATTATGCATGGAAATGACAAGATCATTTTTAGATATTTTCAAAAGCATGATTTAGATATTTTATGAAGCAAGATTACTTAAACTAAATAAATATAAAAAAGAGTACTCATGGTGTTGTCAGTGTAATTAGCAGCGACATTTATTAATAATTGAGGCTTTTCAAGATATACAAGTCAGCAAACTTGACTATTTACCTCTTTCAGGTATTTCAGTTGAAGCCTCCATTACCGGAAGAATTATGGTCACCAATTGAGGTATGAACTCTTGTATGAACTGCACTGCAGAACTGGCTAGAACTTACCTAGTAGTATATGAACTACATTTACATTTGCTTTATTTAGCTGGTGCTTTTGTCTACAGTGACACACAAGTGAGGCCAATAGCACTTTACAAATAGGAGTCAACTAGGCTTAAGTGTAGCTGGGCCTGAGCTTACAATGAATGTGTCAGCAGTGCTACTGGTGAGCTATACAACATCATTCAAGCAAAGTAAGTACCTAATAAGACTACTATTCAACTGAGCAGACAGTGCAACATTAAGAGCAATGCCATTACAGAAACTAATCTAAATCTCATTTCAGATTAGACAAATTCTGAAGAAGAAGCACTTACATAATATAATAAGCAGTTTTAGAAATCCATTACCACAGAAGATCTCGCTGCTTAAACAAAAAACCCAGAAGGTATACCTGTTATCCAGTGTCTTATGTCATATTTTAATATTTTACTAAGTGTCTTGTGTTTTTAAGCTCCATTTATTTTCAAGCAGCTATCCTTCAGTGCAGCTTATTGCTGAATGGCAACCCGGCGTCTTGCACTGCATGGTGATCTGATTGTCTGTCAGGTTCCCCCCTGTTCTGGATAAACCAGCTGTGACCTTCTTAGACCCGCCTCCTAGCTGCACAGACACAGACTCAGACACAGACTCAGACACAGACTCAGACACAGACGCCGTGCGGAGGCCTGCCACACCAGTGCACCTGCTCATCAGGCCACGGTGTTATGCTCATGCTGCTGGGCTGCAGTTTGTGCCTCAGCTGTCAGTTGCTGTATGTACGGCACACTTAACTTTACAAAACTTTTGCAGTCAGACTGTCTTGGGAGTTATGACCCTTCATAAAAATGTGTCACTCTTTCCAAACTGCATTCTGGAGACATTATAATTTGGCCATGGAGTTTGGGAACTGAATTTAATTTACCATCACTGTGTCTACTGTTTTATGAGGGAGAGGTTTTCTGTGCCCTGGAAAGTCTTCACAGAGCAGATGAGCTTTGACTATGCTTTGTGGTATCGGACTGTTTTTTTCCCTCGACTGTGACCATATATGGACAACAGGTGGGATGTGAGGAATGGGCTGAAACGTCGATATGTTTAAGTTGTTGACCTGGCCCACATTGCATGCCTGCGAATGATCTGCAGGCTTCCCTTCCTCTGCAAACAAACATACGCTTCCTGGACCATGCTATTGAAAATCCTTCCAGCGGAGAAAAGAAAACAGGCATTGCTGAGCGCAGGGTTGGCAGACGACAGTGCCTCTTTTCCTCAAACTGCACACAGTGTGACAAACTCCCACAGCCCTAATACAGGCCTGTCAGCCATTCACCAAGTGAGGGAATCACTTCCACATGGTTAGGAGCCTTACAGATTCTGTTTATTTTGTTCCCGCTTTCTTTCTGAGTTGCTTCTCCTCCTCATTGTATAGTTCCTTACAGCTGGATTTGTTATTAGGGCTAATAATTGGCCCTGATACAGGCCCAGGTTTATAAAACGGACAAATGTGTTTGTTTGGCATAGATGTGTCAATTCAAGTCCCTTCTCCTGGACTGACTGTTGCATGTCTGCAGTGCCACATGCTAATTAGCGGGAAGCATTTGGTTTATTTGTCAGATATCTGGTTTTGAGCCACTGCCTGTGCTCCTTCCCACTGAGCGTGATCCAGATTCAGACAAATAGATTGTATTGAGAACAGAATTGCAACAGTTAACCGAGTCAGCTAACCAGTATGGAAAGAATTAAAAAAGGGGTACAAGATGTCTGACAGAACTGCCTTTCAAATTCCTCCTGAAGGACATGGTCTACAGACAGCTACAGCATGCTTTCTTAGGCATTTAACAGTAATCTAGTCATTCATTTAGTCTGTTATTTTTAGAGTTGTAATGGTTTTATTCCATGGTTTTTATGTCTATAATAGGTGCATGTGGGATGTGGACATTCAGGAGAGTAGAGATTGAAAAAGGTAATGAGAGGTCAATAGGAACAAGCAGAGAGACACTGCAAAAACAACTCATAGGTATCAGTGCAGGCATAGTCAAAGGCACAAATAAAGCCAGCACCGACATAATCAAGGGAGCTTAATAAAGGATGTACAGACTTAATTACAGGAGCTAAATAAATTCAAAACAGACACAATCAAAGGGGAAGAATAAAGCCCACAGTGATAATCAAAGGATCTGAATAAAATCAACACAGGCGTGATCAAAGGCTCAATAAAGCCAACACTGACATATTTAAATGGGCAGAATAAAATCATTACTTACTTGTTCAAAGGGACTGAAGTATGCCAGCACAGACCTAAACAATAAAAGTGTATAAACACACACACAGTCAAAGGGGCTGAATAAAAACCAGCATAGAGATAGTCAAAGGGTGTGAATAAAGCCAGCAAAGAGATAGTAAAAGGGGGGTGAACAAAGCCAGCGCGGAGATAATCAAAATGGGTAAATAAAACTAACACAGAGATAGTCAACGGGTGTGAATAAAGCCAACAAAGAGATAATCAATGGGGATTAATAAAGCTAGTACATAAATAATCAAAGAAGGTAAATAAAGCCAGCACAGAGATAATCAAAGTGGGGTGAATAAAGCCAGCACAGAGATAATCAAAGGGGATAAATAAAGCCAGCACAAAGATAATCAGACTGGGGTGAATAAAGCCAGCACAGAGATAATCAAACTGGGATGAATAAAGCCAGTGCAGAGATAATCAAAGTGGGGTGAATAAAGCCAGCACAGAGATAATCAAAGGGGATGAATAAAGCCAGCACAAAGATAATCAAACTGGGGTGAATAAAGCCAGCACAAAGATAATCAATGGGTGTGAATAAAACCAGCACAGAGATAATCAAAGGGGGATGAATAAAGCCAGCACAGGGATAATCAAAGGGTGGAATAAAGCTAGCAAAGAGATAATCCACGGATGTGAATAAAGCCAGCACAGAGATAATCCATGGATGTAAATAAAGCCTGCACAGAGATAATAAAGGGGGTGAATAAGGCCAGCAAAGACATCATTCATGCTCGTTCTAGATGCAGAGAGAACTAAAAGCAAAACTCTGAGGATGACTGAACTGACACATTAGCACCAGACCATATTGGATGCCTTATCTGGATCCAGGGGGACCTTATTTTGTGGTTGCAGCAGATTAGAGAACTAGACTTATGACTCAACTGATATAACACACTTTCACCCTCTCTCTCTCTCTCTCTCTCTCTCTCTCTCTCTCTCTCTCAGTGCCTTATCTTTGCTTGCTTGTTGAGTGGTGTTTGTTTAAAGTTAATATCGACTGACAGTATCCGTCATCTTCCTCTAGGTCAAGTGGAGCAGTCCGCCACAAAGTGTTGACATTTCATGTCTTCCCAATCCCACGGTGCACTTGTGGAGATTTTCTCCTGTCAGTTCATCTCCAAAGTCCACTTTGAAGCACAGAAGAGCACATGCTGTTCTCAGTCGCTGAAGGTAGTCTGTCTTCTTTGAGGAGAGTGACAATGAGGCAGCCTGATTAAGAATAATTCTCTCCTGTGGGCCACTACTGTATAACTCCCTAGTTTTAACCGAATTGCATTGGAGCTTTTAAAGAAAACAAGGGGCTATAAACGTGTTCCATCTTAAATCCAGAACCATCTGGTTTCAATTTCAGGTCCTTACACACTGCTCCTAGCTGCAATTACAAAGCCAATTTCATCAAAAAGCTGACTACCTAACAAGGAGGAAATGATCTTTACTTTTAATTACCGTATTTATTCGAGTATAACACGCAACATTTTATACCAAAAAAAGAAATCAAAGTTTGGGTGCGCGTTATAAACGAGTGCGCGTTATACTCGAATAAATACGGTATTTCTGCATTGGAGAAGAAGCCTTTCTCTTTACACCATGATCTTGGCAGAGTACAGCATTACAGTAGATGTGGCTACCTTCAGAACAAAAGACATACTCAGTACAATCTCAGTAATTAATACTCAGTTAGGTCTGGGATTGCTCAGTTGAGTGGAAATATTATACGATAAAACAGCTCTGGCTTTTTGTTTTATTTGTTCTTGATAAAAAAGAAGATTATTACAAAAAAGAGGATTAAACTAACTTTCTCGCATTTCTAACCTGAGGAAATATCTTTGAACTTCTCAAAGAGGCCTCACTGAATCTAAACACAATCTCTACAGGGTCTCTCCTTTGAGAGCCACATTGTTATAAGCTCTCAGCTTCTCCTCAGCTACAGACTTTAATTCACAGTGGTAAATATCTCTTATGATGTTTTAATCCAATAATTCAAGCAATGTCTGTCCACGCAGCAATCAGGGACCCTGGGGAACACTCTGGACGGTATGCTAATCCATCGCAGGGCACTAACTAAGGTACCATAAGGGAGCAAATGAGATATCTAGTATTTCTTATAGACAATACAAAGAGGTGGATGAGGTTAAGACCTTCAGTAAAAGCTGAGATCCAGATTCGCTTCTTAAGTTCTTTGTTACCTCTGGACCTCCAGATCTCTTGACCCTGTGGATTCCTATGTCTGCCTGCTTAAGCTTTCTGACCCAAGGGGGACTTCTGTTAGGCAACAGTTAAACACTTATGGTTTGGTTGGTAGCAGTGAGTAAAACTTTTCCTACCGAGTCTTTGGTCAACTTCCCTTTGCTATGAGTTATGGCTTTTGATTGGCCATATGTTTCAACAGATGCTGTTTTTTGGGCAAGGGAGGGGACCAATTAAAACAGTCTTTTTGTTTTTTAAGGGAGGTGCCTGGTGCTGTCCACTCTCGCCACGGAATCTGTGAATGAGACAATCTTTAGATTAAACCTTGTGTGAAGCCACATTTTTTGCTCAATCAACAGCTTGTTCGATGAATTAAAACCAGGCAGAGTGCATGGGGAACAATGCAGTGAGAGAGCAATTAAACCCACAGAAATGTGGGAGGCACAGATCAATAATGCATTTAATGCTAGTTTGGCTTATTGGACACAAATTGCTGGGCATGGGAAAACAAATGCTTTAAGTTCGTTATTGAGCAGCACTAATTGGGCTCGCGCTCCTGCCGATGATCTGGGATTGATGCGTTCTCCCAGGCTGCACCCCCCAGTCTCTGCGACAAGCATGTAAACTCCATTGGGTGCTTTTTCAAGAACCAGAGTAGTGTTTCCATTTTAAAGGCGGACCCACACAGACTGGGGCAAAATACGCCCAAGGTGGGACCCCACCCAAGTTGGAACAAAAAATGTTTAAATTAAATCCCCCTAGAGAAATAAATGTTAAAGTTAGCCCCCAGTTCTTAGTTCTTAGCTACTTCCTAATGTGATTATATGTTAGTGGTAGGGGGTCCCTGCTTTCATTTGGGGGGGGGGGATCTCTGGTTTAGAATTACCTTGAACATACTGCATTAATTGCTTAATTTTCAGTAGTACCTGTAACACCATGCAATGGCATTAAGCAGCATGGAAGCGGACGTGTTCGTTTGTGTGTTCAGTTGGCACACATCTGGGACAGGATCACCAGCAGCTAAGTGTGTTAACAGTGCCATTCACAGAAAGGCATTTGATACCGCTGGTCACTGGATCATGACGGCGTGTGATAAAATGTTCATAAAACCTGTGTGATATAGCAGCCTTCCCTCATTCCTCTGCATTCAACCCAAATTTCTTTGCAATGTTTGCTAAGTAAAAGGTCATTTTCCACACTCCCCTCTGTTTTTAAATACATGGCAGTAGTTCCTTAGTCATTTATTAATGGTCACCCTCTGGCCAGTGTTGACATTTCCAGTAGCTATCGTCTCTTCAAAGGCCCATCTGACAGCGGCGGATCCTATTTCTCGCCGTAGCGAATCGATGCTGTGTTCAAAGTGATGGCGCCCCCTCCCCTTCTTCTCGGCACAGAGCCGACATCCAAGAAGCTTGTGGAGGTTTAACCCACGGCGGCCGGGAATCATATCCAACGTTAAAACAGAGGGAGGCCAAATCCAAGACAGTCGGGGCATAGCAGCAGCCTGGGGGTGTCTTGGTTAAGCTGCTTCGGGGGGCTCTCTCTCAGTCTCAGTCTCTCTCAGTCTCAGTCTCTCTCAGTCTCAGTCTCT
>JAABNY020000038.1:7725140-7735269 GCA_015164015.2 Brevimyrus niger
TCTCTGTCTGTCTCTCTGTCTGTCCATCTCTGTTTCTCCCTGTCTCTGTCTGTCTGTTGCTCTCTGTCGGTCTCTCTCTGTGTCTCTCTGACTATGTCTGTCTGTCTCTCTCTCTGTCCGTCTCTGTGTCTCTCTGTCTATCTGTCTCTGTATCTCTTTATGTCTGTCTCTCTCTCTCTCTCTCTGTCCGTCTCTGTGTCTGTATGTCTGTCTCTGTATCTCTTTATGTCTGTTTCTATTTGTCTCTCTCTCTCTCTTTCTCTGTCTCTCTCTCTCACTGTCTATCTATCTCTGTCTGTCTCTCTGTTTCTCTCACTGTCTATCTCTGGCTGTCTTTCTGTTTCTCTTTCTGTCTCTCACTATCTCTGTCTCTGTCTCTCTCTCTCTGTGGAAATTGAAGAATCTGCATTCAATTATGGAAAATTATTGATTCTCAGAACAGATATCTTCAGACTCTTTTATGTAACATGTGTATTATGTAAAATTTGTATTATACTATCTGCCTCACTGGCAAGTTGCTTTTAATAAATAAATGCAATTTTAAAAATTATTTAAAATTCAGATTAATGTTGTCCTGGAGAGGCAAAAATAAACTATTGTCGAGTAACTTTGCTTGTAATATTGCAGCATTGTTTGTATGTTCCTGGGCAAGTATTAGACCCCTCCAAACTTTTATATAAATAAGTAAACATACTTACAATAAAGAACAGGCACATGCATAGCCTACAGCTCCCAGTACCCAGCTCCCAGGTCTTACCGAGCCATGAAATGTGAAAATGTGCAAGACAGGTGTCCTTAGGAGTGCAAGGACCCCAGGATAGCTGCCAGGGAGAAAGAAAGGACAGGGTGGCATGTAGTATGGCTCCTGTTCTGAGCCGCTCAAAGGCACAGGAATTACAGCGCTCTGAGAGGAGGAGTAGGAGGAGGAAGAGGAAGAAGCTGACGGCTCCCCGCCTGGCCAGCCTCAAAGCCCGCGGGGTCGACGGACATGTTGGCTGACAGCTCCTCGGTGGCGCCATGACAGGAGGCAGAGTGGATCGGGAGAGGACTGTGTGGGCGAGCTCGAGATTCCAGGTACTGCGAAGGCCTGGGGTTCAGATCCCTCGTGGGACTCGTGGCCATTTGATGCAATGCCTGCCAAGAAAAAGTCCAGGTTTGGTAGAACTGGGCACAAAACTTTTCCTAAAAACATGCTTTCAGATTCGTAAGGCGCCACCTCATGCTCAACCCCCTCCATAATATCCTCAAAATCCATCCATCCATTCATCCACCCATCCAACCATCCATTTATCCTGGTCGGGATTCTGGAGGGGGGTCTGGAGCCTCAGATGTCCTCAGCTCCAATTTAATATTAATGGACACGCTAAGCCAGTGTCTATTATACTTCAGGTCTCTGTACTGTCCACAGCATCAACCATGACGCACACAACCGTCTTCATCAAACATCAGGCAAAGGACCACTGATTTTTTTAGGCGACCGGTTCACACCACTGCAGAAAATGCAGGAAATGTGTCATTATAGGAAGTTAACAGACCTATTATGGCCTTAGACGTTCTGAAAGATTGCAGCATGGAGACGAAAAAGAACAACAAAAGCTATTCAGGGAGATGTCATATTTTTAATTAGTTTTCTAGGTATTCGGCTCACACAACCTTTGATCTCCCGGACTGTATTATGTTGTAAAAGACAGGCGACAGGCGTTGCAAGCGCTCTGTGGGTGGCCAAATCCCAACAGGAAATCAAAAGAAGACTCTGAAAAGGGAAGGAGCCTAGAATCTTTGGCACAGGATGCTCACTTGTTACTGTATTGTTGTATTACAACTTTATTACATAATTCAGCATGAATCATGCTGGTAAGACAACCTGAAATATGCGGGGTTTGATACCATCAGGATTAGCTATAGGGTAAGACAGACCAAATCAGTGACCAAATCAGTGACCAAAACAGGTGACGATAAAATACAGCCATAAAGCAACAAGGACTGTGAAACAGGGATCTCAGCAACCCCCCCCCCCACCACCACCACCACAGTAATCTAGTCATCTCTAAAGAAAATACATTTCGCTGCGTATATTTTCCAACAACTGACATCACAAGCTTCAGAATGCCCATTTGCTGATTGATGATTAGTAATGGTTTGTGACATTAGAAAGCAGAATGCGCGTGAGGCATTTCCGCATGCATTCTATCACAAACAGGCCAAACATCAATACTGGAGAAAAGTCCTTGGCTGTACCACACACGCACAAAAAAAACTCTAGAATGTATAAAAATCTCCTTGGTAACAGTCGACCGCAGGAGGGCAGGGACCATTATCCTCTGACACGGGCTGACACACTCAGGGGTGCCCGTAGTTGTGTGCAGATATTTTGAGAACAGGACCTCTGTCTGTGTGTGCAGTTTAGCTCAGGTGACAGTGGCCCTGAGGACAGATTGTGTTCTGCACCTGTCTGGGGCCCCTGGAGCCCAGCGGAGGCTGCGGCACAGGGAGCTCACCCACGGGCCTGTTAATAGCATTACCATCAACAAGATATTAACCCTCCCTACTGCGGTGGGGTCTGCGAAGCTTACATAAACACACAGGATTGTGGGAAATGTATTTCCGGGCACGAGACCCTTTGTACAGTTGAGCATGACATACAGTGGGCCTGAAGCTCATTTAAAGTATTGCGTTACATGTGTGCGATTTAAACCACATGGTAACGGGCTAAAAGGTTCTTTGATGCAAGCTACATTTCACACTTCAACAGTGGGACCTTCAATTTGAAAAAGAAAGTTACTTGTTTGACCTTCGCAAATGGGACATGATGCATGTAAATGATGGCATTCAGTGACCTTAGAGGGTACGATTACGACGTAGTAACATAATGCCCCGATTTCCCATAAATCAGCCTGAATCAGACACACGCAGGCACTGCAGGGAGGAAGCGCAGTCTTCCTTACATCCTTGACTTTCAGCTGAGGAGAATGTGGGGTGTTTTACCGGAGATGGAGACGATCCCCGCTGCTCAGAAACGTGCCGAGAGGAAGAGTCACAGCACCAGACTAACGACAAAGAAATCTTGTAAGGATGAGACTGAACCGAGCTCTTCCACGGTGGGAAGGTGCCCGACGAGGCCCTCGTCTCCTGTCTGTGTATTATAATGTACATACATTAACAGTTACTTATCTAACATTTTTATCCAAAGTGTGAGACAATTTAGAAAGCTGGGTCAGCCAGATCCAGAAGAATTGGGGCTTAAGTGCCATGCTCAAGGGTCCAATCGTGACCTCACTCTCAACCTTACCCACAGAGCCACACAATGCCAGCAAAGTACAACAACAACAGCAAATATTTCTTTTATATTTTTGTATAACGCATTATTACAACATTACATCGTCTCAAAGCGCTTTACAGAATCCCCACCCAAAGTCCCCAGTGAGTAAGCCATAGGCGACAGTGGCAAGGAAAAACTCCCTAGCAGGAAGATACCTTGGGAGGGACCAGATTTAAAGGGGGAGCCCATCCTCCAAGGGCCGGCAGGTAGAGTCAAATACAGTAAATTCTAAAACACAAATGGGGAGCAGGGGGTAGATGACAAGCCGGTGCCGATGCTCCCTCCAATCACCAGGCAACCAGAAGGCAAGGAGCGGGTCATACAAGGGGGATGACACAGGCAGAACGGCGAGTTGGATGCATGGACGTCTTTGGTAGAGGCGACGTCACATGTTGCAGGGTGTGCTGGACATCTTGATAGTACAGCAGGGTGCTTGATTGCTCTGTGATGCTCATTAACTTCATGCTTTAACTCTAAACGTATGGATAGAATGAACAGCATTAAGCACACAGTGAAATGTCAGCCACATAATTAGCCTTTGTGCACCACTGTCAAACTATGCAAAATCTGCACTTCAACTTGCATGTGACACGCCCACTATTGGACTATATTGTTGCCTGTTCCTGGTGTCAGGCAGTGAATTACTTCTCAGCAATCTGAGGAATATTCTCATCACGGGCTGACCGTGGGCCTGACGTCAGCTGCAGACTGGGTGTGAGCATTGGCCCCAAACTCCGAACGCTGATCCTACCCAAAATCCTACAGATTATGTCATCGTGATATGATTGGACGCCATGTGATTGTACAGAAGGTAAAACATGAAAAGCTGTGGTAGAGCGGAATGGCCAGTGCTTCTTGGAAACCGGGATGGAGATATGGAAGGCAGGCTCAGCGTAGGAGATCCAGCGTAGGACCTCGCTCGTCTCGACGTGACCAGGCTTCAGGTCACATCACCTCCTCCCGAGACGCAGGCGGACCTCTGCAGCTCTCAGTTTATGTTTGATCATGGGTGAAGAGCAACCTTCAGCTGGAGTTGTGCAACAGACATGCTGGTTTTTAATAGGGTTGTGGAACAGGGGGGGGGGGGGACATCTGTCCCAGAGCCGATGCTTGTTTATCACCCGCTCAGGTTTTATCTGGCCCAACCAGCATATGGGAATGCACCATGGACTAATTAAGCGGAGACGTGTCCGATCAGAAAATCATGTCTGCATTTGGAGGGAAATCACCGCGCCCCTCTTATGTGGAAGATCCGCAGAAGCCTGTTTTAGGCGTCCATAAAGATGCCCTTCGGAGGGTCAGTCACGATGGAGGCGAATGCAGCCTGATGTGCTCATATGTTGATTTGCAACTTGGCCGCCAAGGAGCCTTTTGTGGGCTGGAGAGCTGTTGGCACTTCCTTCACCCGCCTGACTCAGGCGTGCTGTCTGTCTAACTCTGCTAGACTAGCCAGCAACGGTGACGGTACCTCTCTGTGATTCGATGTGCAGAACCACAGAGGCTTATTAGCATTTGAAATGGATAATATAAATAAATGTGTGAAGAAGACTCAGTCCATGATGGATCATACTTGGACAGAGCAGATGGCACTTTGAAGATGATTGATCGTGCTCGGCAGGTCTGACCGAACAGGTCTTAATGCGGCAGCGGCGTCTCCAACGGCAACAAACGAAAGACAGCGCCTGAACAGGAATAAATAAAAACTTAAATGAATTGTGCCCTTATTGAAGAATGTTTGAAAATAAACATCTGGGTACATTTTAAAGACGCTATGAATTTCTTTGGTTGGGATTTAAACCTTATCCAAGCACAGTATATAGATGTCCTCCTGTGCTTTAAATGATGTTTGATTGTAAGCCATGTAAGCATGTTGGCTGTCAGGTCATGGCGTGCTCGGGAACATGCGTGTGCTCTCACATCAACATGCATGTTGAAAATCTGGCTGCATCTTTAATGTAGCACCAGTCTGATGCTATCCGAAGTAAATAATTTATTAATAATTATTTTCCACTTATTATTATGTTTGTGTACTATGTAAATTTGTTTGCACTCTGTGCAACTTCATCTTTGTTTCACAGAGTATGTTTGTATGGGTTGCAAGTGGTGCAGGAAATAGTGCTACTGTTTCGCAACCGGAGGGTTGCAGGTTTGAGCCCTGGGTCCTCCTCACCCCGTCGAAGTGTCCTTGAGCAAGACACTGAACCCCATGGTGGAGCAAGACACTGAACCCCATGGTGGAGCAAGACACTGAACCCCATGGTGGAGCAAGACACTGAACCCCATGGTGGAGCAAGACACTGAACCCCTCACTGAGCCCCTGGTGAGCTGGTTGGCACCTTGCATGGCAGCCTCTGCTGCCGGTGTATGGATGTGTAGGTATGAATGGGTGAATGTGATGCATACGTGTAAAGTGCTTTGGTTAAAGGTGCTATATAAATGCAGTTCATTTATCTGTGCACTTTATGTACCTCACTACTGTAAGAATTCCCCCCTCCGGGATCATTGAAGTATGTCTGGAACTTTCCTAACGAGTGAAGTAATGAGTCAGGTTTAAACCTACGAGATACAGCCATGCTTCATCTTTGCTGGTGTCCCCGATCAGTCGGGTTTGACCTGATGACTCCTTTTCTGCCACATCACACCCACATTTCTTTGGCCAGCAATGAATCAGTGAGTTCACCCTGTAACAATGCTTCACTGTATGCTGGGCCCGGATCCCCGGGGCTTTGTGCTCGTAAACATGAATATGCAGCATCTGCTTAATTCCATTCCGATATCCTGATTTTCCTGTTGTATTTTGCAGATGAATTGAGCTTCACAGAATGACACTCACTCTATGAGTTGCATACATGCCTGATATAGAGCACTTATTGCTGTCTTATCTGAGTCCCTTGAAAGACAAATGGATAATGAACAAAAAAAAAAAATCTTCATTGCATATTTTCTTGTATTTATGCAACACAACATTAAGAGCTTACCACACTATGCAACGTAGAATGTCTTTGCTAGTCTTCATTTTTCATGATATTTTATGCTATTAAAAGAAAAACTGTGAAATGAAGACTAGATTATGCAAGTGTAGTCTGTCTTATCTGACTCAAAGGATTGTAAGGGGTCCTATAACATTACAACCGTCTCCCACCCGAGAAGGTGGTCGGAGACTCTGAACGCGTGTTGGAGACCCTAGCCTCAGTGGGAGGGACCTGCTATTTGCCAGGAAAGGTCATAAAGACCACCTGCTCTGTGGTCGTGGCTGCAGGACCGTGAAGCTGCCTGGAGGAGGCGCTGCACGCATCAAGCCCCAGCAAACCCGCTTGAGCGGTCATGACACCAGCACAGGGCGTGACACATGCTCCCCGTCGGCCCCTTGAACCCACACCTGCGACAACCAAAAGGATAATTCCCAGGATCCTCCAGCAGAGTCAATCCAACTTAAAATAAGCAATTAAAAATCCCAGCTCTGAATCTTCACTCTGTCACTCAGTGTCCCTCTGTATTTCTGAATACAGAAGGTGATTGGTTAAAATCCCACGGTCGGCAGAGTGATTCCACAATTGGGCACTTGAGCAAGTCCTTTAACCTCCAATTGCTCCAGGGATACTGCCTGACTCAACCTCAACTGTACCGGTATATTGTTTTTGATAAAGGTATCTTCTAAATAAATGCAAAATGCGCTTATGAACCTATTTCAATCCCATATGTTCAAAGTTAATATAGGTACCTTCTTAGGACAGCCTCCTTCCTAAATAAAATACTAAAAAAATTTAATTATTATTTTTTTGAATTTCAAACTCCTAGTGTTGTCTTCAGCTCATGCTAATGCTTCAAAGACTAAAGAAAGAACACAGAGGAGGACTTAGGATAAATGCAAAGTGTTACTTTTACGATATGGCATTTTTCACTGTGCTCTTCCAGGAAGGCCTCTTCCTCTGGGGTCTGAGTGACAGTTGTAATAATGTAACACTCGGGGGAAGAAGCTGAATAGAGACAGGCGGGAAGCCAACTACAATATCGCCACGGCGACGGCAAGGCCAAAGCCGACACTCTCTCTGTGTGTGGCCTTAGTGGCTTGGCTTTTTGGGTGCCTGTTAAAACACCCCTCCTGTTTATAACTGCCGCACATCCCAAGACTCTCAGGAAACAAGCTTGAAAAGAAACACATGACAGCCACACTAACGCACTATAATCCAGTAAGGAAAGGGTTACAGCCTCTTGCGGCGATGAAAAAACAAGGATAGAGACTCTCTACTAACCCTTTACCGTTGGGATCAGTGCTGAAGGGTTTGGTTTCCGTTTTGGGGGTGTTTGTGCCTGTAGCAGCTTGTTTTCGAACCGCCCGCCAGTGTGTAAAGGGCTCTCAGTGTTGAGATGCAGCCCTCGTCTTTCTAACTTGACGATACGGGAGAAGCCAGGGTGACTGTGGTCATACGTAAACAGACAGTTGCATTCTTGCTGCACTGCCAGCTTCCTCCTGGCTTTCTGCTTCACTTTAAGTTGGAAGTTACCCCGGTGTGGAGAAATGCAGAGGAACAGACACAAATATTTAGAATCCGCCCGCCCGTTTATCCCTCTGCTAGCGCCTGGGCTCTGTATTCAGAGCGTCTCCGAGGCGGAAACACGGCGAGTCCAGATCAAAGGTACAGAGGTTAGCAGGAAGGAAACTGTGTTGCGGACTTTACCAAGACCATGTGACCATCTCCCCGCCCCTGTGTCTCCCAGGGCCCTCAATGCAAAAAGTTTTCCATATGGCTCTGCGCTGTTTAACCTCCAATAAAACCTTCAATCCACCATGGGAAGATAAAGAGCTCCGCTTAATACGTGCATTTTCTCTGTGCCCTGCGGTCTCGTGGTACCCTGCCTCTCGGATGCAAGCCTTCCCGCTCGGGGAACACAATCACCATGCCTGGTCCATGAGGTGTCGCAGCAAAACTCTAACGGGACGGGCCTTTTAATGAACTTGTAATGCTCCCTTGATTTTGGTTAATGGGGTCTTCATATCTCCCTATAGCCTCTTTGTTCCGGAAATAAGGCGTCCCGGGTTAAGCTCAGTTCAGCGGCGGAGACGCGCCAGTGGATGAGTCGTTTGCTTTTTTTTAATTGACTATGCCGGTGAACTCCGAATCCAAGCGCATCCGATGCGTCAATGCAGCCATCAGCTCGCGGTGTTACTTCCTGGCGGAGCCGTTATTGTTTTCCGCCTCAACTTGAAGTGGTAGTTCTGGAAAGCGCCGTCGAGACCCAATATCCCTCTGGCTTTGGGGACTCGGTCAGGAAGGACTCAGTCACAGGAGTAAAAGGACGTAGGAGCCCATTAATCGATCACTGTCTTGCTCGTCTCTCCGCCATGGTGAGCCTCACAGAACACACGGGCACTCGACGCGCAGAAAGAGTGCAGAACACAAACACGATGATGTCATCGGGCCTGAGAGTATGGAAAAAGAGCAGCAGTGAAACAGCTCCCGGTTTTTTCAGAAAAAAAACGCCGCTTTTTGAGATCAGTAAGCAAGCGGAGCGCAGGGTATTAGCAGCGTGTGTCCTGGGGGGCTGGGCCTTCAATGCACGCGGGGAGCAGACGGACCCTTTGAAGGGGTGGCGGGCCCTTTGACAGGCTTGTTTAGGGGTGGGGGCTGGGTCTTGCATGCGTAATGAGCTCGGGGACAGACTCTTCGCCATGGCTGCCTTGCCAGGCTGAAGATAAGCGTCAGGAATGACTTCCTGCCACGGCCCCCGCGTGGAGCAGAGCCCCCAGGCGGGAGCGACGCAGCCAGGTGCCAGGGGCGCAGATAAAACAAGGCCACTTTAGCGATTAGCATGGCTAGCTTCCGGAGGGAGCCAGAGAGCAGGAAGAAGGTGAACAGCAGCGACTGGAGCGTGGTGCTCTTCCCTGCCGCCAGGGAAGAGGAAACAGTCAAACGGAGAGGTGAAGCTGAAAACAAGGAACTTTTCTTTACATCTCATGCAGTCGTCTCAAGTTACGAGCCAGCAAGCTGACATAAGCATAGGATTGGATGTTTCGCCTTTAATGCCTCAAGCAGCGACGGAATAGAACTGAATTCGAAAAGGAGCTGAGTCAGCTGAGAGATGCAAGCGAACACACGGGCCTCTGAAGCTTATATTTAGTTGACAGGCCCAGACATGTTGCTGGACGTCTGTGGGTGAGCCAGGCTGGAGGCTAATGTTGCTATGGGTGTCAACAGAGCAGAGGATCAGAGGTGTCCACCAAGGGCAAGTCGTTGGCAGCCAATCAGTTCCTCATGATTCTTTAGGAATCCCAGCAGCCAATCAGTGGCTGAGAAATTCTGTGGACATCTGTGAAACAGATTGATATTGAAGGGAAACCTTTGACCTTTTGCAACAATCAGGCACTGGTGCAGTGCAGCCTGGAGCAATTAAAGCCAAGATATTAAACTTAAAGGACCTGCACAATAAGTACAAATACATGTAGGCTTGCATATATTTCGGTTTGGTTTGGAGTGTGCATTTGCAAAGCACTTTGAATTGACACCGTAAATCACTGCATGAGGAAAATCAGAAACTCCATGCCTTAGAAAGAAAATAATGGTTTAGGGATAATTAAAAGATAGGGTAGTTCATTGCAGGGCAGGATAAGCGACTTTTGAGATCTTGATTTGCTCATATGCCTTCTGTGTTCAACAGGGCTCATATTCCGAGATTTTATGTAAGCAGCGCGTCCTGTGGGCAAGTAGAGTCACCTATGATGTGGGAGTCTGTGGGAGTCACCTATGATGTGGGAGTCTGTGGGAGTCACCTATGATGTGGGAGTCTGTGGAGTCACCTATGATGTGGGAG
>JAABNY020000038.1:7749509-7761578 GCA_015164015.2 Brevimyrus niger
CACACACACACACACACACACACACACACACACACACACACACACACACACACACACACACACACACACACCATATCTGTAATATGTCACATTGTGTGAATTTAATAGCTGTCTGAACATGTCTAATTCCATGTGTACATTTTGTATGGGAAATTGCTTTTGAAAAATATATGTGCATGTTTAAAAAAATCTTACTTAAATGTGAAGGTTAATTTTAATGTGCATATAGGATTTAAAGTGCCCTTATCTTTAAAACAAACATATAAGCCTTTGTTCTTCAGATGCTTTTACACACATATGCTGCACACCATTACACTGATACATTAATAATAAAAAATCTCAATGTGAAAATTATTACAATTTCAATTTCAGCTTGCAAGGGAGATAAATGGGAGGAACATAAAAATGTTTGAAAAGGAAAATCTTCTCCTGCAGAGCTATTGTGTACACCCTTAGGATATACTGAAAAATACACTTGATTCTCCAAATTAGTTCACAATTGAGCCCGGAATTTCAGGATGCCTTGGTCCCAACTGCATTGAAAATCAAGTAATTAGTTCCAAGCATCACTGTGTATGAAATTAGCTGTAGAGAACATTCTGATTGAAAGCATGAGTGAGAGGAATGACTTTTCTGTCTGAGGACCAATGGCAAAATTAACCATAACCGGACTGCAAAAAATAGCCTCAAGAAATAAAATTGAAATAGAAGCCAAAATAATCACACACCAAGAAGAAAATGACATTAAGTGACATTTGAACGCACAAAATCATCAGTGATAATATAAAAATTATCCCGAGGCACAAAGCTTCTGAACTAGGCCTTGACTTGGCATTGTTTATTTATTTATTTATTTATTTTTAATTCTTATTATTACATCAAGTTGAAATATGCAATTCCACATTAGTCAAATGAACTAATATGACTCATACACTGTGACATTTTCCACATACCTTAGATCAATATAAAGAATTTTTATCTTAAAAATTACACCACTCTAGAATTTAACATATGAATATCAGCAGAATATATCTCTGCTGTAATTATCTGTATTTTTATATGGTTACACCTTACTTGACACTAAAAGTGTATTCATAACAAAATATTACACTTTATAATCAGTTGTGACAGCTTATGACAGCAGTTGTAAGAATCACAGCAGATAGTAAATGCTTTGATTGCAGTGCCTTTGACAGCTGTTGCCTCAGCTAAGACTTTTTGCGACATGCTATTCTATTTGTGACATAAACGTTTATGACACTATAATGAAAGCATTATGATGAGGCATTCAAGTGCAGTGTTACCAACTGATGTGCTAACAGATTCTAAAGTGCAAAAGAGCACTTTAACTGACCAATCCCTCTCTCAGGACCAATACACAGTGCTACACACACACACACACACACACACATACACACACACACACACACACACACACACACACACACACACACACACACACACACACACACACACATACACACACACACACACACACACACACACGCACACAGGTTTGTAATTATGTATTTATGGTGACTCTCCTTTCATTTCTATGAGAAAAATTCGAATCCCAACACAATGACCTTAACCCCTACCCAGCCATAACCATAACCATAAGTAATCAAACAAAATATGAGACTTTTGGCATTTTTACTTTTTTTTATTGCATTCACAATTCTTTGTGGGGACCTTAAAAATGGTCCCCACAACATCAAAATAACAGATTTTTGTTACATTATGGGGTACATTTGGTCTCCACAATGTAATATGAACATAATCCACACACACACACACATACATACACAGTGTGCACAGGGTGCAGCTGAAAGCTGAGATGCCAAGATGCAGAGCCATGTGTTTGATTAAGTAGTTATAATTTCACACATTAGCATTTTACCTGAATTAATGTGCCAGCGCAGGCTTCCTGAAACCATCAAACAGGCACGTCAGAAGGTATTCAGTCTTACACCGACTCAAAAAGAGCCTTTCGCCTCCCTTCCTATGTGTTTATCCAAGGCTATCATGGGGTAGCTTCTATTCGGCCATCGCTTTGCTCAAACACATTCCTCCTCTTTGCCTGATTGCAGTGTAACTTTTCATATCATCAAAAACCTCATAGAGACAGATAACTACAGGGCAGCCAAAGGTGACACAGCTTAACACTCATAGGGATAGACAGGGAACAAGCTGGGGCATAAATAAATGCAAACATTGAGGTGCTGATCTACCAGCGACTGCTTTAATGCAGGGGGGGGGGGGGGTAAATTGACCATACCAATATTTACAGAGTATAAAGGGTTATGAAAACGAAGTGGGACAAATCAAATCAAAATGATCCACATCACACTGGACTGTGCCTCTATGCCCAGAGAATACCAGATCACCAAAAGTCAAATTTCGCGCTGATCTGCATATTTAAAGACAGAACCTGAATGGACACAGCATCATGTCTTGAACATGGCTTGGATTCTCACGTCAAGGGTCCCCCGGCTCCCACCACCACTCCGACCAGGATAAATGCGGCAGCTGTGATGTATCAACCAAATTATCAATTTTATACAAAGAAAATGAACGAACGATGTCAGTGAGATCAGTATGCTGGACTGACTTTTCGACAGGCGCTCAGATCGATGCCACTTCTCAGTGCCTGAGGCTTTTGCCGGAGTGACTAAACATGTTTACCCCGCACTCCCAGCTAAATGTACAGGACCATTGGCAGGAATGATGCAACAAGTGGAGTCAGGGTGGCAAGAGAGGAACACAACAGTGCTGGGTACCATGAGGCTTGTGGTCAGAATTACCTGCAGCCTTCATAAATACCTCTGTGCAAAACAAACAGCACATGTAATAATGCAAATGTTCTTCTCAAGTGTTGGAGAAGGCCGTGGACTTTTTTTTTTTAACACAGGACCTTTTCAAACAGAAAAACAATTTATGAAGTGGTACCTTTTTTACCACAAAATATTTGACAATTATTTACATTAAAGATGTGTAAAATAATGCCAAAGTGGCCTTGCTTATGAAATTATTATTTTTTTAATTGGTCTCCAGGAACTGTACTGCTGCCTTTCACTAGTTCCTGTGTCCCTGGGGTATAAATATGAGGTTGCACACTTGTGAACTTGCACATTACTATGGGGAGAAGCAAAGAGCCCTCAACTGAAAAGAGACACTTGTTGACCTACACAGCAACAGATATTTAAAAGAACACATTGACAGCTGAAGATACCAATGAGTGCTGCCAAGGCGATAATCAAGAATGTTTCACAACAGACGCAGCTTGCCAAGCAGAGAATGCATATTGCCCCTGCACACACTTAGGAGGATGATAAGGAAAGCGATGAAGAATCCAAGGATCGGTTTCTGGACTGCAGTTTAGTAGAGTCCTGGGGTTATCAAGTTTCAAAATCACATTTATTTATTCAGCAGATGCTTCTCTCCCCCCCAGGCAACACACAAGTACAGATCAGGCGGCATTTCCTGGGCCATTGGGGCATAACTCAATGGCCCACAGGTGCTAGGATTGTTCTGCTTTGAACCCATGACCTTCTGGACATAAGTGCAGATGCTTAACCCACTGACTTATACACAATAGGCCTATACTGATACACCACCCCATGTCAAAAAGCTATTTGGAAGGGTTACAATATGGGAAATGTGTGTTATACTCATTTGAACTCTTTGGCCATGCAAATGCCTGGTATTTTGGCATCTAAAGAGGTTACAAGGAAAAGCCCCTGATTCCCAAAGACTAACATAATGGTGGGTCACTGATGCTTCAGCTGGTTTTGTTGATAGTGGTCTAGAGGATCTTGTTAAGACCAATGAGTTAATGAATTCTACGAAGTACCAGCCTATTTTAGACCAAATCCCAATTGACTATGTCCGGAAGTTAAGACTAGGTTGTAGATAAACCTTTAAATAAGACAATGACCCCAAACATATGTCACAATCAGAATCAAATGGTTGCGGGTACAGAAAATTAGGTTTGTGCACAATAGGTCTGAAATGGCCATCACAGCCTCCGGACTTGAATCTTATTGAAAACCTGTGGTCTGATTTGAAGAGTGCAGTCTGCAGGCACAAACCAATAACTATCAAGGATCATTTTCTGCATAGAGGAGTGATTCAAGATGCCTACATAAGTGTCCTCCAGTGTCCTTGTCGTGCTTTACTGGAACAGACTTAGTGCACTTAACCCTTTCCAGGAGCAATTATTCAATGAAGGGGTGCTAATACATTTAAAACAGGTTTTTAACTGATGGTTTGCAAAAAAAAAAAATACCTCCCAATAAAATGTTTTTGCTTTTAATTATGTTCAAATGAAAGGATTCTGCATACGCTTCCGCAGAACATTTGCATAATTATGTGTATTGTTTGTTTCATACAATGATTTCGGCTTATTTTCCTGAAGGGTGCCAATAATTCTCGGGCCAACTGAAATGTTAAGAGCCGCATTTCTTAAAACTGTGGCCAGCCGCCACAGCCAGGTGACAGTGACTCTCCAATCAGGCATGATAGATGTGACAGGGAAAAAAAATACTTTTATTACCTTTGCCACATATAATGCAAATAAAGTATCATTTATAACTTGATACATTTAAAAAATGTAGAAAATGTCAAAATAAAGCCAGACTTGGAATACAATGAGATGTACCGTAATGAGAATGGAATGAAAATAGGGTTCACTCCGGGAATTAAATGAAGAATGTGAACTTTGCTAGTCAGATGTGTCCTTGAAATATTGTCTCAAAATCTCAAGGTTAACCTGGCTTTATCTGCTAAGCCCAAAGCACATCATTCACCTGTTCATTGTGCACTTTCATTCAGTTTGACAGTTTACATTTTTAGACTATATTCACTGACACGCGAGGGCATGTCAGGTTAAGTAGCTTATAGCTGCAACCCACGGCTCACAAGCGAGGCTAATAAAATGCAATATTACCGCATAATTTCCAAATTTACCAATTAAATTTAAGCACAGATTACATGAGAATGCAGTCATTTTGAGGGCACACTCAAATACAAAACAAGTTCTGAGAAGGATAAAGGTTCTCAAGAAATTCTTTTATGAGCAGCTGTTAATGTCGGCTCACCCAATTTGAGACTTTGCCGAAACTTACTTTATATGCCAAACGCTTTTCCCAAAATTGGTTTCAGAATCATCCAATTTGGTGTGTGATATTTCTGGGGTCTCGGGGTGCAGCAGCCTACTGCTTTTGCCCTCTGGGTGCTCATTATGCATTGTTGCTTTAGAGAGACGCTGGAGGGATCCAATCCTGGCTCGCGTCCAGCAGTTTGGGCGCAGGCTCCTAGATGGGCAGCCCTCTGGTGGGGCCTGCTGCACAAAGGCTCATGCTGACTGCTGTGGAAGCATGAAGCCTCATCCCTACCCTTAGCTGTACTCTTAGGCTTCCATAAAAAAGGGCCACCAAATAAATGAATAACTTTAGTGCTAAATTAAGGCAGCGATAAGGGGAAATTTGCAAGAGCAAGATATCCTGAGAAGCGTAGGCTTAAACTACTCTCCTCTTGGTATCGGTTCAAGAACACAAATGAATACTAGTGGCAGACCAGTATTTCGATCAGAAAAAGGGTAACGTTTACTGCCTCAAATGGTGTTGGCTTGGTGGGTTCGCCCTCGGTGCTTGCTATTGGAAGATTGCTGGTTTGAGTTTTATCCTTGACTGGGTGCTTACATCTCTGTGAAGCCTTAGCTCTCCACCACAAAATGCACTGGATAAATGACTGACCATTTATTATTATTTACAATACTCCTGGATGGAATTAGAATCAAGCACTACAAAGAATGTAGCCATGACCTATGCAGCACATGGACGATGTTAATCGTCATCTCAGAAAGCCATTTACTGCTGAACGTACCGAACCTCACAAACATATCTACAATGCGAACTGTAGAAAGAGTTTACCAATAAAGACAAGATCTGATTGAAAGATTACAAATTCTGTGTAATTTAATTTATTTTAGCAAATTCACGTATATACACGGCTTCTTTATTCCTCTGCATGTAATCTTCTGTTGGATTGTTATACGGCCGGTAGTGCTTACCAACATAGTGCCAGTGTAGCTCTGGAGCGTGACCCTGGCATGGGGCACTCTGGATGGGATGCCAGCCCATCACAGGCCACAGCCACCATGTCAGCCACTTAAAGAGGCTGGTATACATGACCTCGTGTTTTTACACTGTAAGAGGAAAACGGTGAATATACTGGGAACCAAAATGAAGATGGGGAGCAGTGCAAATTCCACAAAGAGCTGGTGGCACAAATCAAACCCGTGGAACTACAATACTTACCACAGGACCATCATTCCACCCAACATACCAAACATTTCATCATTTTATTATATAAATTAAACATCAATAAATCTGGCAGATGCTTCCACTCTGTCTAGTGTATGATTGGGGCACAGAAAGAAACAAAAAAATGTCAAAAATCACTAAATCAGATGTGCAGGGTTGCCAGGTTTGTTCAGCTGGCTAATGTGACATTTTCAGTTCAAGACAAGTCTGTGCATACATTTTCATGTATGTAACAGTTTTATTACCTGAAGAATAACCTGTAGGGTTTGCAAACTATCACACTTTAAATGTAGCTAATTCTAGGTTTATAGTGGAATAATATTGATTTGCTGTAAGATTTCTTGCATCAACGTGAGAATCTGATAGCGTGAGTTCTGGCAACCCTGGACGTGAAGGTCGTAGGGGGTCTCTCTGGGTGACAAGTCAGCCCAGCTAAGTCTGGCTCAAACCAAATGGCAAATGTGGCACCGTGCCCGTGTTCCGGCAGTGGGCCTCCGTCCGGCAGTAACAGAACGCTGTCACTGACATGGAGAGGCTGGTAACGGGACACCGTGGGAATGCTCTCTCCGGCTCTCCTCTCCTCTGCCTTCCGAGGCACGTCAGCATCCTATGATAGCATTAGCCATCGCACATCGATCCAGTGTTTTGGGAACATTACCGTTAAGTGTGTGTGGCTGCCTCTGGGCAGGGAAAATGAACCCGACAGGGGAGCCCCTGGAAAAGGACAGTGGGCGGTTTATAGCTACAAAAGACCCTTCCAGTTAAAGGTCGTCGTTAAAATTATTATATAAGGAGAAACCTACCTGGGTCTTCAGCTTTATGCATGCAGCTGTGTCACTGTGAGCACTTTCAACACACAGCTGCCCCTTTAAAATGGTCAATAAAATTTCATAGTATGGGATGTAATTTCATAGTATAATGCTTTTGGGGTCAGGTGTATCTGCCAGTGTGTGTGTGTGTGTGTGTGTGTGTGTGTGTGAGAGAGAGAGAGAGAGGGAAGGGGGGAGCTTAATAGGTGGATCCCTTGTCCATCAGCCATAACACACATCGAAAGCAGTACCCTTTCTCGTGTTGCCTGGATTAAACAGGAAGTGGTTAATCCAGGCAGCAGAGGAAGTGGTTAATCCAGGCAGCAGAGGAAGTGGTTAATCCAGGAAGCAGAGGAAGTGATTAATCCAGGAAGCAGAGGAAGTGGTTAATCCAGGAAGCAGAGGAAGTGATTAATCCAGGAAGCAGAGGAAGTGGTTAATCCAGGCGTCATAAGAAGGGGTTAATCCAGGCGTCATAGGAAGGGGTTAATCCAGGCAGCAGAGGAAGGGGTTAATCCAGGCAGCACCTGGTTAACCACTTCCTGTGCTGACTCACTGTACTCAATAGAGTAAAGTTATGTTGGCTGTGAAATACTGAATGAAGTATATAGTATGTTCAGTATGTTTCTCATTACCGCTTCTGGCATCTTTGTTAGCAGATCCCACAAAATTAAAATGAGCATACTTTCTTAAACTGTTAAATTAATTAATAAATAATGCTTATTAACCCATTCATCACCCCCTGGCCTTTTTGTAGGTCACTAAATGTCATATGGCGGCTCGTGTGACTGAAATTAGCCCCAAACACACCTTCTGCGATATGGGGGTCGTTGTGATTCCATGCTTTTCCCATCTGGTCCATGGGGGCCTCTTCAGGCCCATCAGGTGGAGCCTTCTGAATCACATTCGGAGAACTCCCTCAGCCGTATTGAAAGCCTTATCTTGCAGACCAGCTTCAAAGGGGTTAGGGGCTGAGGGAAGACTGGGACAGGGAGGTAAGGGTGTGTGTGTGGGTGTCATTGGCATTTCCAGGCCACTCAGCCCTCACTGACACCAGGCACAGACCCCCTTCATGTCTGCCGCAGAGACCAGCACCCTTTCTGTGTTTTTCGGAGGATAGACCACTGTGGATTTCCCAAAAAACATAAAAAGCAAGGGGTGACAGAGCTCGACTCCCATAAAACGACTGGGGACCCCTCAATATTTGTTTACATCTTGCTTCAAGGTTCTGAGGCCTACAGATTAATTATACCACAGCGCCAGCCAGGAATCAGGCAATAATTCATCGATGGGCTATGCTTTAGTAAAGCCTTTCCATGCTTGTGTTATTTATGGCTCAAAATCAACAAAAACATCAGGTTCGCACGTATGAGCTGAGTCACAAGACAGTATCTGGTGACACATTTTTAAAACGGAGGCGAAAAATATGCGTGCAGCGTTTGTTCCCGGCGGATTTTTCATGCCACACACCTAAAACCAGTTTACATCCCATCAAAGCCTTAGCAGGGCTGACATGCTGTGGACGATGCACAGGCCTGTTTGACGCTCGGCTGTGGTTCGGTCACACTGCCCTCTTACGCCGTTTGTGGCCACAGGTTCCTCACAGATGAAACAGGTCTCGTGATTTCTGTTGTTGGATACCTTATATGTTTATTCCGTTGTTATTTGAAAGTTTTGTATAACGACAGGAAAAATATGGGGCCATTAAATAGTATTTCCTGCAAAAAGCACCCGATGCCAAGAAAAAAAAAAAACTTGAAGCTGAGTGAGCTGAGAGTAATTCTGTAGTCGCTCATAGCTATACTCTCACTGAAACTATTTAAATTGTAGAAATGCACTAAATCTCACATGGCACTGGAACGCAGTGCTCATAAATGCAGTGAGGAGAAGGTTTCACACCATTTCCCTTAGTTCCTCTTCAGTAGATTGTTACACCCAAGTGGAGGTTTATCCCCGGATTACTGCTATCTGCCTACATGGTGGGGAGGGGGGGAGGGGGTGCTTCATGGTATCAGGGTGACGTCAGCAAGCAGAGTGATGAGCTGTTTGGCTGTGCTGTGTAGGTCCCTCTCTGCCCTGAACTTCGCTGAGAACATGAGGCGACCCATAGCTCCAGTCTTGACTGGCAGAACAGCATATGTACCTCTGCAGAAGTGATGATGATGTTGATGATCACCTATCTCCCAGTCCCTTACCCTGATCTCAGGTGTGTGTGTGTGTGTGTGGAAAGACAAAGAGGGAGTGAGAGAGAGTGTTAATGTATGTGTGGGGGAGGGGAGGGGCTGCATAGGCTGTGATACACTGTGCATGTGATAATCATGATGATGATGACGGTGATGATGAAGAGCATGATGATTATTATGACAACTGTTATTATTATTATTTGTCTTATTTTTTTCAAACCTATGTATTTTATAAATGACAATTTTTTAATGCAAATTTGCCTGCCAATGGTCTGGCACACTTCATGATGACTCTAAAATACCGATAATAGTACGATAATAACATTAAGAACAATACCCATGTAGTCTGTGTATATAGCTCTTAATGATATGTAATGTGTCTGGTTTTATGGTTGTCAGATTTGGCAGTTAATGAGTAACTCTACTGGTGGAGTATTTGAGCGAATATGGCAGCCTGGCTTCCTTTCAATTTGTTGAACAATAAAAAACAAAGGATAGTGGTAATCCTACAAGGATTTTCCATTTTCACAAATTGTTATTTTACATAATTTTCATTGCTAACATCCTCTGTGATTAAGTTTTTTGGCAGATAATTTATGAATATTTCACAAGTTTTATGCGCTACTGAGTTAGGCATGTAAATTTCACAATCCAGTAGCATGATGCAGAGGTTGAACCCTAACCCTGGTTAATCCTTCCTGACTTCACAGCTTTATGTGAGTCACTGCAAGTGTTAAACCTGGAAAATGTTATTTTATAAGAATGTGGAACAGAAATTGTACCACGTCATTCTTAACAATTCTTTAAGTACCATGGTACTCCGTGCCTCGTTACCACACTGTGTCAGCCAGCATGCCCCCCTGTTCTTGTCGATAGCACAGCAATTTTGCTCATTTTAACGAATGCTAAAACATTGCAGAGTTCCTCATATTTTTGAGTTCAAAGCAATACTATTAACAGACCTTGAGAGCAATGACATGTGGACAAGTCTTCCTGTTCAAACCCCCTCAGTGTTACTTAATCACTTTCCTCGAGAGATACCAAGCAGCACGAGGGGCAGCGTCAGCGGGTTCGCAGCCCTGATGCGCGTCAGAAAGGTGACTCCGTTCCTGCACAGCGGCTGAACGATGTGGAAAGCAGTCAGACCCCAGATCTGAGCTCTTTTCTGCATTGCCTACTTCGTGGAAAGTATGAATCACACTATTTTTCTTTAACTCACCCCAGAAAGAAAAGCATTATGGAAAAAGTTTGATGCTACATTGTGCCATAACTCTGTTTTAAAACCGGCCACAGATAATAAACCACAAGGCACAGGAGAGCATGAATGATTTTAAACTGCACTGAGAAAAGCATGATGTATACAAGGCTGCATGCAGTATGCAGTAAATGTGTGCAATCATCTACGCTTTGGGAATTGGGTCTTACTGACTATTGGGTATTTGGGCTCCACTGGCAATTCAAACAGCTCAGGAATAAGAGATCTGAAGCTCCAGGATTTTTGCCAAAGGATAGGAGGGAGTCCTAGGAGGACAACAGCAAACTGTAAGTATAATTAGTTTAAAATCTTCATTGTTATAGTTCCCTAGTAACCAAAACATATTGGGGATCAGTAAATATATTTTGTGACTTATATACATATGTATAACCCACCTACAACTGTTTATTTCTGCTATGACTCTGGTCCAACAGGTAATTAAAGAAACAGATTATTAGTCAGGGAACAGCTTTCACCGCCCCCACACGATAAATCCCGCCAAACTGTCACCCGCTGCATATTACACTTTGTCACCATGTAGCTTAGCAACTGCATGAAAGGAAAAGTAAATGAATATGTATATTTGCAATGTGACACCATTGCAGTTATTTTTAAATGCTTTTAAAAAGGGAAAAAAAACTAAAGTTAAATGAATGAACATTGAATTAAATACAATTGAATGAATGAACATCACCAAGTGTGATTTAAGGGCACAGTGAGTGGTTATTAAACATCCATCCATCCATCCATCCATCCATCCATCCATCCATCCATCCATCCATCCATCCATCTACCACTTTCGTACCACTTACCCAATTTATGGATTTATGTGTCTTAGTAGAACTGACATTAGTTTAGAATAAAAACTAGTATAAAAAAAGTATAAAACATGATCTCTGTTCATGGTCTTCACTGGTAATGTGAGTGTAGAACCACACATTGACCCAGACTCCTGTCACAGACCACTACATCCACCCGAGGAAACCAAACAATGAGAGCACTGTGTAGCTATGAAATAATCAGGCATTCCCATATATAAACACACACACACACGCACACACACACACACACACACGCATACACACAAGCGCACACACAGCATATATACTTTCAGGTCACTAGTCAGATGTCAAATTAGCTTCGGCTTATAGGACATGCACAGAGCTGGGAGAGAAATGAGTAAAACCCAAAATGACCGAGCGCCAAATATATTACAGGAAGCTGCTTGGTTTGGGATGATTTTAGTGTTGGGACCTGCAGAGCCAGTCCTAGGATTTGGGAGGACATCTATAAAAACACAGTGACAGAATGAGTGGTGTGAATCAGCGCCGGAGGTGGAGCGTGGAGTCCAGCTTCAGTGCAGGAGGAGGAAGCTCTGTGAGCTCATTCGGCCCATGAGTCACTGGCTACCCAAATAGCCGCTCGACGCAACGCAGACTCCATGCTAAGTCGCTAAAAGGCTCCTGATGCCCCTGGACCAGGCCTCAGCAGTATCC
>JAABNY020000038.1:7797247-7827294 GCA_015164015.2 Brevimyrus niger
TGTGTGTTTGTAGGATAGAAGGAAAAATATAACATACATTTTCATTTCACTTTTCAATAAAATCCAGCATGCTTTTTCCAAATACGCCCTCATTTGCTCGACGACAACCTTTCCCGAGGCCCTGCCCTGCCGCCTCATTTCAGTTGGATAACAAGACAATATTCTTTCCAGAAAGGTCAGGATGGGTCAGCTGGGTCGCGATGGGTTCAGCTCTAGCCAGACAAGACATTTCTGCAGCAGCATGGAGAGGTAGAATGACCCTCTGTCTGCCCCCATAACATAGAGCAGCATAGAGAAACATAGCCTGTAATCTCTGAGCAGCACCGCTAGGAACTGTAGTCATTCTGATGTCACCAGGTGGTGACGAAGCCAGTGTTGGAAGCCCACCTCTGCCAGGACAGTAGAGGAGGGGAACACGATGACATCATTGTTCGTGGTTGGCATTACTTCAGAGGGCCGAGCAGGGTTCGGGTTTTCAGTCCAGTGAATCTCCTCCTGTGAAGATCGCTTCCAGCCCCAAGTGGGTCCTGGCCAGCACTCAGACAGTGTACGTCCCAAGAATTCACTCCTGGAATGGATTTGCTGAGTGTCCCTGTCATTCTGCTGAATGGATGTTTTCAGAAGTAACACAGAGCGTTTCCACAGGCCTAGCCTAGCTTTAGCAGAAAATCTTCATTGCTCACCCTCCTTGACATACTTTTCATTGCCTGATTGCAAATTATATCTTATGCTTTCAATTGCAGTTTTTAATTACCAAAACCACTCACTTTAAAAAAAAAAACTAACCATTTACTTATTGTGCTAAATTTCTGATTGCAATTCATTTAAAAGTCAGATGGCATATTTTGTTTGCTGTTTCTTATACAGTTACAAAGTGATGGATTCCAAGTAAACTTCCAAGATTTCTCTGTCTCCGGAAAAAAAGTTTATTTGGTGAAAAAAGTTGGATGTCAGAAACAGTTGGAAACACATTCACAGACTTTGGCCTCAAGCTTCTTTAAAACCATATTTGTAGATATTGCTGTTCAAACTCGAACACGCTTAAACTTTTTCCCCATCATAAGCTGTTTGCGATCTTGGCATTTGACTAAATTATTACATATATTGCCCAAGAACATTTTCTCCTGTGAGAAACGTTTCCCTGTGAATTTTTTGCACTGAAGCCTGCTAAGGGAGACATAGATCTGTCACTGCTACCTTCTGTCTTTAGCCTTCCAACCTGCCCTGTCCTACAACCTATAATATAGTTTAAAAATACTTGGAAATCATGTCTGAAATCTCCCTCACTGGGCCCTTTTCAAAACTTGAATTACCTGTTTTGGGGTTGCTTTTGGCAACGCATTTCTCAAAATCATTTTCCTCAAAAACACCGCAATGCCATTTCATATTGTTAATGAATCTGGAAACCAGACACATGGAGCTTGTCTGCATATCCATGTTTTAACCGGACAAGCTAACTTTTTCATTCCCGCTAACTTTGAAAACCATTAGCAGAACACTAAATTTTGTTCCGTTAAATGTAACATTTTTTCACAGGAAATGTGAATAAAATTAAATTGTCAAAAACATTTGCAGACCCAAAATCATACATATTTGCTCATGTCTTTTGTGAGCTTGTCTGCAACAGTCTATCTGGCACGCTGTTGGCTGATTACATGTAAACACAAATCGTGATTGGTTGATACCTTGTTGGATTTAAAGGAGTCTAAGCTAAATGTAAGTGAACAAAGATAAAGTACGTAAAACTGGGATACCTTGAACTAATGAGAGAACAGGGGCCTGTATCACAAAGCTGGATTTTTTTGTTTAGCTGTATAACTTATCGTATTCAAGGTACCCTAGTTTACAACAGTTTTAACTTTGTTCACTTACATTTACCCCAGACTACCTTAAATCTGACAAGTTATCTGACTGAGCAATAAATCCTGCTAAGTGATACAGGCCCCTGGTCTGACAAAGCTATAGACAAATAAAAAGTTGAGACACAGCTTCCTAGTACCTGGTAAAAGCAGCGCCATGTTTGTAGGCCAAGCGGATTCACTGAGGACAACAACTAGTCTGATGTTTGTCATGACCATGTTAATGCTCTGAACTCCTTTCAACCATCAATTAATCCTTAACACACAGACTTCGATGACAATAACTACTGGGATACTCACCCTAACTGGCCCACAGTTTATAAACATGACTTTTTTTGTCATCTTCCTGATCTTTCCAAAATTCTTTGCTACTTGTCTTAATGCAATATCAGATGAAGTGTGCTAACATATCAGCTGAGTTCTCAGCCTTTCTAGATGATGCAGTCTCCTTGGCAGATGGCCTGATACATCACTTCACACCTCCATGCATAGAAATCTTAACCATAAGGCTTCCTATTCCCTCTGTAGCAGCCCTGGGTAACTTTCTTCTTATTAAAGCTTTGCTGTGGTGGAATAATCTGCTGGTAGGAGCTGCCAGCTTTCTTTTGGAGGCTAACCAAGAGCTCCATATTTTTGTGGTCACGGGTATCTGGTACTGCTTCTAAAAAGTAACACGGAAAGTTTTCTGTGTCATTTGTTGACCTCAATGTAGCTGTCGTGGAGAGAAGAAACTAGCAGGTTCAGATTCATCTTTTTTTCGAGTTCTCAAGAATTGAGTTCTACTATGCGAATCAGAAATAAAAACCCGGTGAAGGTAAATCAGAAGATAGATGATGTTTGAGTTGTAGGATGAGAAATCAAGAAAGGAGGGAGCCACAAGAGGATCTGAAATCAAGACAAGCCACTAAGACCGCGACTCGAAAGGAAACGTTTTAATTTGGTTGAGGTCACAAGGGTGTAAGAAACTTAGCTAAGATTACAGCACAGGTGAAGAAATGAGGCAGCCGGAGGAGCTGGGGAGGGACTGCTGGCAGCCTGTGGCGGAGCCAGTGATGTACGTTGTATAGCGTTGCGAATACGTCCTTGTAGCAGTTTACACTGGCCCTGAGAAAGTGCATCTCAATATGGAACATAATCATTACAGCAGCACTCTTTTGCATTTTGTACATAACAAATAATACTAAATGGCTTCGCTCCCCGTATTCCCTTTTGGTGCCTGGTAACCGTATTAATATTGCCATTTTGCAGGGACCGTCGGCTCTTATAAACAAAATGCACATCTTACAATTAAATTACACGTACGGCAAATGCACAGAAAATCTCAGATAGTTTTTTATGGCAGTTTTTACATTATTGATCGTGTCATTCAGTGAACACAGAAAAGGCCAGGCAATGAAATGACTTTAACCTGTATATGCTAACCTACCCTAAGTGCCCTAATTGGAAACAAATGAGCCTGGGAATAGGAGGAGGCGCGTGTGTGCAGGACTGGGCACTGCGCCTGGACCTGGGAGACCAGGGCTTGCTGCTTCGCGGGAATGAGGCGCTTCTCCTCTTCGAAGTCTCTGGAAGGGCAGAGAACGGAGGGGAGGTACACAGAATGAGCACTGGGGAAGAGCCTCAGCAACGCAGAGTCTATGGATGCGTGAGAGTGGACTTACAATTAGCCATACGCTGCTTGTTTGTGGCAGATACTAGATAACACATGTGAATGATTGACATGGGTGTTCTAATCCGCTCAGACAACATAGCGCCTGAGACTGGCTTTCCTTGGGACGCGGGGATGGTTAACGGGAACATCGTAGGTCAGGTCAAACATAATGTACATATCAAGTGTACATATCAAATGTATACAGCTCTAAAAAAATGAAGGGACCACTATTTTTTTTTTAAACTTGCTTTTTAAAATCCTGGTTTGATCATAGTTCTGTTGGCAGAAGGCTACACTATGCGACAGGCTGCTTCCAGGCTCAAAGTTTGTAAGACAGCAGGACATTAGAACAAGGTGAAGCAGGAGATACCGGCGATGACCAAAATCCGGCCAGGCGGAGGGCAGAAGCGACTTTCTAATGTCAGAGGTGACCGTCGACTTATCTAATAATGCCTCATAAATCGGAAAACGACACCAGGTGACCTTGAAAAAGAATGGGAAACATTATGTGATGTGAAGTTCACTGCTAGAACTGTTCATAATAGGCTCCTAGAAGCAGACCTGAAGACCCATAAAGCAAGGAAGAAGCCCTTTATTAATGAGAAAGAGGGAAGAGCTAGGCTGGAGTTTGCAAAAAATTGAGAAATAAATGAAACTGAATGTTTTGCTGTGGTCTCTTAATTTTTTCCAGAGCTTTATACTATATAATGTTAATTGTTCATGTTTTGCATGAGTTCTATTATTACATGTTATTGTTTATGGATGTGAAAGAGCATAATATACACATGACTATAAAGGTGGAGTATTAAAAAGGGTGAAACATTGTTCAAGTCAGTATTTTTAAAAAGTCTGTTTTATTAATCTTTTTTGTTCTTGGAATTAAAGAAATAATTTTGAAGTTATTGGACTGGAAGTGCATTAAAACTCCTACACCACTGATTTTCCCAGCCAGGATAGAAAGTCGATACATAAGCAGCATTACAAAGGACAGAACTAAATTAAACCCATCCTGCTTGTCTGGACATTAAATAACTAAATATCATTCATAGTGGACTGAATCTGAGTTCTACAAAAAACATTTAGGAAGTTAATTCCAGATACCTTTTCTGTAAAAAAAAGACCTTGAATGTTTCTCTTAAAGCAGTAGTAATGATAAATTAGTCCTTGTCGGTACCTTTACCTAAGTAACTCTGGATTTTGTATACCTAGTTTACATCAGCTCTTAGCTGCTTTTACTTGAGACTAAAGAGATTTAGTACCTCCATGCCTTCCATGTATAGTAACCCTGTGGAGTAGAAATCATTTACTGAGGAGTCACCATAATGGTTACTTGGATTCCACATTATATTGGTTCACTCCTGCTAATAAGGCAATTTCTTTTTTTATGAACCTAATATTTTCTAATCCCTGGGCTCTGCATTAGAACCGTACATGTCGCACAAGGACAGAAAATGTTATCATTCCTCTGGTTCTAGAGTTCCAAGGGTGGTACGGTGAACAAGGCTTCAGTCATCAATCACGAAACAGGCTGTTCTCCTTGGAAACCCAAGTGATGGAACAGCTCTTATTGAAGGGTGTTATGCCTTTGCTGAATGGGTATCCAGGACACTTTGCATGCGTCCATGCCTGTGTAAACACAGTCAAGCCTCATAAACTAAACTCTTATTAGGCATTTTTTTATGTTTATCTAAAAAACAATGTTAATATAGGTGATCATTACAGAGCATGGGATGAGCAGGAATGCCCCTCCCACCAGATATAGGTAGTAATGGCTCCCTGTCATATTCAGCCGTATCCCATTGGGCATGTGCTGACAGGCTGGATTATCAGTCGCTCCTTGTGCTATTGGGGTAGTAATCGTTCAGCGTGGTCCTTACTAAGGAGGCCATCCTCATGGAATTCACTTTACCACGGCAGAGCCCCTCTGAGGATCGAGCTTTTCGTGTGGTGGAGGGATTTACTTTAATGATCCACAGAGCTCTGTTGTCTGGAGCCTGAGCTCTTGATAAGGCCTCCCCTGGAGAACAGGTCTGTCGGGAGAAGCCAGACTGTCTTTGACTCAAGACTAAAGACCCAGAGTAAAAGGTACCAGGAAGAACCTGTGTACTCTGCTGGGGATACAGCTACCTGCGAGGAACCCCCGAAAGCAGACCTGGCTCCAGCAGGCCTCATACCCCAGCCTGGTTCAATCTAAAATATCTACCTGAAGCCCTCTTGTGGGCTCATTACCCACAATGTGAAAAGTGAGGTCAGGTTTTATTTTGAATTTGAATTCAGTGGTTAATTGTCATTGTTGACACACCACAGCACACAGTATACAACAATGAAATGTGTTCTCTGCATTTAAGCCATATGTGACAATGTGACATAGCAGGGGGCAGCTAATTCAACGCCTGGGGAGAGATACCTTGCTCAGGGTACCTCACTGGTTGGAGATTCCAACCTGCCATCTTTCAATTACGAATACGCTTGCCTAACCATTAAGTCACCATTGCCCACAAAACACTCGGGGCTCGTCCGGGATTTGAACCCGGGACCTCTCGCACCCGAAGCGAGAATCATACCCCTAGACCAACGAGCCAATCACGCTGCCGTGCTGTCAGGTATACTGCCATTTGGGTGGAAGGCCTGGAAATGAAGGACCCAGGTTGATTTGACCATGGAAATGGACACTTGCTTTGAGAATGTGGAATGTTACTGCTTTGACAAGGATGGAGCGTGAGCTGGTGTGGAATATAGAAATGAATCAGCCAGCTAGAGTCCATCTCGCATACACGCATAGTATGGGCTCTGGAAACAAACCTCATAATCAGGGATGGACTTTCTCCAACTCTGGAGTTCCCCATGGTGAAAGACCTAAAGCAGGTGTGGGCATGCTCACAAAAGCCAGGATCAGGCTGTGCAGCTGGAGGTTTTCCCAATGGACAAGGAATTTGCTTCTTTGTGGCTGTGAGTTACAAAGAGAAAACTGCTGATTGGTGAACTCTTATTGGACCTATTTGTTAGCCATGGATTGCCCATAAAAACACCCTGTAAGGACACATGGATGAGAATAAATGCACAAGGTCCCAGAGCAAAGGCCAATGATTGACTTGGCAGTTGACTCAAGGTTGCGTGTTTTGGAAACTCGATTGAATACAATGGACAAGAACTGCCAAACAATCATCAGTTTGTGGGGAAATGGATTAGGCATGGGGGGAGGCAGGGCAGATAGACCAGGATAATCCAGACGAGAAGTCAGAGAACATCTGGCTGATGCTTCAGTGTGAAGTGAATAACTTCTCCCTGGAAAGAGCAGAAGGCAGTCATGCCATGGTAGTAACCCTAAGATAAGCTAGTGGACACATGTGGTGCAAAAATCTGTCAAGCTAAGGAAGGAAGCCTTGAGGAGAATGCCTGCATCAGGGTCTCCGGAAACAGCTGAAAGGTACCAACAGACCAGAAAGGCCACAACAAAGGCAGCCATGAAAGCGAGAAGTCATGCCTGGGAGGAGCTGGGACAGAATATGGAGCCAGACTAGTGAATGGCCCACAAAACGTTTTGCAAGATGGTTCAATGGCTCAAAAGGAGGAGGTGGGACCTTGCTCAAGGTGTATTCAGCCAGAGAGGGGAAGTGCTGATTTTCTGGAGGTGGAACCCTTAGAAGGACTCCTTCACTCGATGGATATGCCCTGTCACCAGGAGGAGCTGTCAGAAAGTTCTTGCGGATCAGAGTCCATCATTGCAGCTAAACTGCTGCTGGTGAGAAAATTCAGGGGAAAGGCTGCAGGGGTAAATGACATGCATTCAAAGATGTTGAAAACACTGGGTGACATGCTTAATGTGTCTTCAATGCTGCACAGAAGGCAGGTAAAGTACCCGATGATTGGTAAACATTGGTGGAGAGCCCTATTTTCAAAAAGAGGGTCAAAAGGTGTCTTCTAACCATAGAGGGATCACACTTCTCAGCCTCCTGAGAAAGGCTTACTCCAGGGGACCAGGGATGCTTCTCCACCTCCTTAGGAAGGCTTACTTCAGAGCACCAGAGATGCTTCTCCACCTCCTGAGGAATGTTTACTCCAGGGCACCAGGGATGCTTCTCCACCTCCTGAGGAAGGCTTACTCCAGGGCACCAGGGATGCTTCTCCACCTCCTGAGGAAGGCTTACTCCAGGGCACCAGAGATGCTTCTCCGCCTCCTGAGGAAGGCTTACTTCAGAGCACCAGAGATGCTTCTCCGCCTCCTGAGGAAAGCTTACTCCAGGGAACCAGGGATGAGACTCAAGGAAAAATGAGGATGTGGGGCCTCATTTATAAAAAAAAAAAATTGCATAGAGACTATCATGCATTTGATCAAAGATCATTTCTGAAAAGTGTGTAAGTGTGATTTAGAGAAAATGAATGTACGCACAAAAATATGTGTGTGTAGAACTCGCGTGCAGCTTAATGGTTTTAGAGCTCCACTTTGGGAACACCCCCCAGCAATACCATTAGCATATAAATGAGCCTGAATCAAAGCCCAAATCGTCTACTTGATAATGGTAAGAGAATGTTAAAGAGGAACGTTAGTAGGGCTGAAATGGAGGTCCTGTTGGTGGAGGTACACATGCATGCAGGGATGCCGTTTGGGTGCCTTGACAGTGCCGTTACTACTAGGGAGGCCACAATACCAGAGAGTTAGCCAATACCAGTGAAATTCCACGATTCTCGATATCCAATTCAATACCATGCTTAAAAAACGCCTCAATAAATCCCACGTATATTAACATCAAACCCCGTTCTTTAAACAAAAACAACAGGCAGGTAGATTAAAAGTAGTAAATAACAAGAAATGCCTATAAAAATTCTAAAAAATAAAAACAGTGGTATATAGCCTTCAAATATTTCAAAGAAACAATACTGTGCTTAAAATACAAACAATACGAGAATTTCCCCGCTGAAGAGGCGTGCTCGAGAACTGGCCCCTCCAAATCCGGGGCTATGATGCTCACACCGAAAAGTGGATTTTGCCCTTAATGAAGATACTGAAGTACCTTGGGGAGTTGCACATGAGTGATGGTGTGAGGGAATTTGAGATTGATAGGCAGATTTGCTTGGCAGCTGCAGTTTTCTGAGCACAGAGGATATCCACAGTGGTGAGGAGGGGTCCGCAGTTTGCTGGTCAATATCATGTCCCTATCCTCGCCAACGCTAATGAGCTGGGGGTAATGACCAAAAAAAAAAAAAAAAAAATCAAGGTCACCGGTAGCATGGACCAAAATGAGATTTCTCTATAGAGTTGTTGGGCTAATTATGACAGGGTGAAGAGTTCAGAGATCCAGAGGGACCCTGGAATAGAGTCACTGATCTATCTGATGGAGAGGAGTCAGCTGAGGTGCTTCGGGCTTCTCAGAAGGATGCCAGCTGGTTAGCTTCTACGGGAGCCGTTGGGGCGGCGGTCCCGCCGGGGCGGCGGTCCCGGGGAGACCCCCGGACATGCTGCAGGGAGTTGGCTGGGGAGTGTCTGGGGGATCCTCCAGCAGGAGCGAGAGTCTGTGGCCATGGTAAAAGGGGGTGCGATTCGAGACGCTCGACATGCTGCCTCCGCGGGCCCCACCAGAAAAGCGGCAGGAAGATGAAAAGAGATGATGGGACTCTTAGTGGAGGCAAACCGCTGTGATGGGTCTCCCGAGCTTGTTAACGAGGAGTGCAATCACTACATAATTCCCCTTTTAAGGTGCCCGTACATGTGGCTTGCATAACCCTTGGATGCTGGGTATAAGCGATCATTAAATGGAGGCCATGAACAATTATACCCAAACAAGCCTGGCCTTTCTCACTTCACACCTCATATAAAATCAAAATATATTTTTATGGCATTCCATCTGACGCTGGGATCTTTAATGTGGACCAGAAAGTCTGCTTGCAACTGAAATATCAGCAAACATGCCTGGAATGTGGGGTGCTGCATGGCGCCGCTCCCAGCTTGCGTGACCCTTGCCACAGACAATGCATATAGCAGCTTGACACAAAGACATACACAAGGTGTACGGAGTTCACCTCCATCCTGTTCAATGCGACACAGGCCTTTTTGCTTTAGGCATCCCGTTAACCGTCTCGTTCAGGCGTGTTTCAGCCAGGAAAATAGGCTCTACTTTGTTTTACTGTTTACGCTTAAATTTTATAGTTTAGGATTATTTATGCAAAAGCTCTTCAAGCCTAGGATTTCTTTTATAACTCTATGAAAGATAGAAGCTTTAAGAGGTTATCTGGCTCCTGAACCGTGTTGGTGGATGTTAGCATTGCTGTTTAGTTGAAGGCGAGATGGGGTCACCTGGGGTGAAGCCGCGAGATCCATTAGTAACGGTGTGGGGAAGGGTGGTGCGGGCATGCGGGGGCAACGTGATTCACGCCGATTCCTCCGCTATACATCCTGACTCAGCTGCAAAATTATTTTTGGTTCGGAAGCACCTGGAAATATGCATTTTTTTATTTTGCACATTTGAGTCTCAGGTAAATCTGCGATCGGAATGAATTGTATTATGCGCTCGCCCGACCGGAGCGGGGTACGAGGCGTGAGCCAGCGAGGGCGTTCATCACCGAGGAATCCCAGCGCGTTACCTGCAGCTTCGGTGCCTGCGGCTGCCAGCGCGTAGTCCAGGAAGGCATGAGTAATGCCTGTTTAACTCAGTTCAACATAAACAGTTTACGCTTTTTTTGTCAGCTTTGCCTAAAATGCTTCTATAGCCGCGCTTCCCCTCTCCTGCACTCCCATGAGGGCCCACGTATCTCCCCCCGAAACTGGGGATTCTGGGACGCCACTGCTTTCCATCCGCCTTGATATGCTGGGAACGAACAATTAAGTGCTAATGTGGACCAGTGGAGCCAAAGATTTCATCACTTTACTTCACATTACTTTTGTAAAGATAAACCTTGGTACTACACCATCGTGGGTATTACCTGTGGAAAAGGAGTATCCTGCGATTAGTGCAGCATTACTGAAACATCACATGCTAATGATGCAAAAGAAAGACTTCAATCAGACTGTATATCTGTATAAATCTGAGGCTTTTTAAACTAAATGTTATTTTTTATTAGAATCGGAATCTTGCACAATAGGCACAGCTTGCTATTGCGGGAGAGAGTGGCAATTAGACGGCTAACAATTAGGACAGGGGTAGGCAATTCTAATCCGGGAGTCTCGGTACCCAGCAGGTTTCCCACCCTACCTGATGAGTTTCTATCTGCCTGAGATCAGCTGTGGTTCAGCAGAG
This sequence comes from Brevimyrus niger, assembly GCA_015164015.2. Taxonomy (NCBI): domain Eukaryota; kingdom Metazoa; phylum Chordata; class Actinopteri; order Osteoglossiformes; family Mormyridae; genus Brevimyrus; species Brevimyrus niger. The sequence goes on from JAABNY020000038.1 coordinate 7,807,990, forward strand.
ACCAGGTAGGATGGGAAAAGCTGCTGGATCCCGGCACCCCAGGATTGCCTACCCCTGAATTAGGGAATAACACAGACAGACAATAGAAACAGGATACGAAATACAATAGAGAGGAACAAATGCAAGATGATCAATACAATAGTTTGTGCAGATTCAAGCAGTGCAATGCAGAAAGTTGATGCAGCCTAATACAGATAACATACATCAGTACATATAGTACATGACATACAACATGTGCAATGTTTTATGTACTACATACGTTTTCAGACTCTACATAAATGTAGAGTAACACCCAGAGTACATAAGGTGGATTCTTGGATTCTCCTCTGCAGATCTCGAATGTCTTGCTAAATTGGCGAGACAAAGCTGCATTTCCTTTCTTACGTTGTCTCTGTGGCCTGGGCTTGTCTCTCCCCCTTGATATTACTTGTGATAATATCGTAACACAGGGGTTCCTGTAAACAGCCAGATAGCTGAGGCCTACATGTAAGAAACCTTCAGCACAGCACGTATTTAAGAGTGCAATCACGTACTCCGTGATCTGCATCCTGTTATTCCTCGTGGTTTATTCCTTCAGCACCGCTAGATGCCAGGGCAGGGAGAGGGAGTTGCAGGGAAGGGACACAAACACAGTCAGGGTTAAAACGTTTGCACATCATTTGCAAGTGACGTCAATATGACGCACGCCCGCATACACACACACACACACACACACACATTCACCTATCTCATTCATTTCAGTCAGTTTGGGTTTCACGCAATACAGCTGCCATTAAAATCCTAATTGTCTGCTGATTATGGACGGATGGAAGTTATTTTAACAAACTTAATAATCTTTTAACTGCTTAACGGCCATTAATTAAAAACACCTTCCTCTTATCTGTATGAAGTAAATTAATAAAGCGTTAATTTGAACCACATACAAGACGAGTACATAACAAAATCAGCAAGAGGTCGTTTTCACTGTGCCCCAGACCATGTGTGAGTTTCCTTTGAACATTCCTATACACGGTACATACATGTGAACAGGGAAGACGTGTAGACAGCCCATAACCTTCGTTTACTGTGCCTTTGTGCTCATCCATGTCACCTTATGTATGTGCTGTTATTATTATTAAAGCAAAGACTGTTTATGTGACCGAATTCATTTTGCTGATGCACCCAAAGTATTTTAAAGCGTGTTATCAACCCTGCTAGAGTCTATGGCCCCTTCTGGTCACTCCAGAGCTGGCTCTTCCTCCCTATTGAAGGATCCTTTATGGGCAACACATACACAGCAGCTAAACTGTCACTTGGCAAAGTGACGCCCATGAGCCTGATTCGTTAAGCTATGCGGGCGGACGAGAGAAGGCGCGGTGGCAGCGACATACTGAAAGAGAGCGGGGGGGCGAGTTAAGCAGGAAGAGGGGGGAGATGGGGGTGCCACCTGTACGGGGTAAGAGAGGCAAGGGGGCAGGCAAGCTTCTGTGACGAGGAAGGGAAGTCAGACTCTGTGTTCCAGGTAAAGCTAAGTAAGAAGGCTTTTTTTTTTTACATGTCCCATACTGCTGCCCTTATTAAGGGGTACATACACATACATGACAGCAAAGCTTAATTGAGAGTACTGGGTCTATTCAGCATTTCATGGGGCGGTGGGGGGTTGAGGGTCTAGATCAAGGACTCAGATGTGACAGTAAGGCTTGAACCAACAACCTACTGATCACCGGCACAGATGCCGATTACAAAGTCAAAAGCACAAAAATGCAGGGCGTGCCGTGGCACCGTAACCACTCTGTGCGGACCAGCCTCATAATCCCAGCAGCCCCTTCCCAGTGGCGCTCCCAGAAAGCCATCCTGGGCTGGATACGGGGGCATGATGGGCGGGCAGATCCATAGCCCTGCCCCTCCCCCATCGCTGCTAAAAATGTACCATCTTGGGAACAATTGGCTGCAAAAAGCACATTCAAATTTTTGGGGATTTTTTAAACCAGGGAAAAGGAATATATGGACAGTGGAGAAAATGGAGCATTTAGACATGCAGACAGCTCCTTTCGTTAAAAGGAAACGCCCCCCCCAAACATGCCAATTAGCTGCGTCTTCCGCATAAAAACAGGCTGTGGGGAGAATGTGGCACAGGGTGTGCATTAATTTGAGAAACAAACAGGGATCTAGCAGGGATAGAGCCCCCCCCGCCATCCCCCGGTATGCTTTAATTGCTGTGGATCTTGACAGCACCGGAGGTTTGGGGGTGCCAGCTTCAGCATCCTCGCTGCTGGGACCCAGTCAGGCTCCGGGGCAAGGGGACATTGGCGGAGCAGATGACAGCGCACTAACAGTGCGTAAACCCCCCCGCCCCATTCCAAATATGTCACATGGCCCCACACGTCACATATCTGCCTCCCATACATGACAATCATGACATTCGATTTCATGACATTGCATTATTATATAACAGACAGACACACACACACACACATAGATAGGCACACACAGACACACATAGACACAGACACACACACACACATACACACACACACACACACACACACACACAAAGCAACAGAACTAATCTAGAAGGGTGATCAGTGCTGTAGAAGGTGGCTGATTATATCATAGTTACCAGCCACGAGATTAGCAAAGTTCTCCATGTGGAATGACTATGTTGACGTTTCCTGACACTAGCGATCTGTCCGAGGAGTCATCAGATTCGATACGATAGCTGACACACACCTGAAGAGCAGGCTGGGGGCAGCAAGCCTTTCAGGAGAGAAAGAAAACAGAGGAAGAGAAGCACCTGTGTGAAGATGGAAAGTTTACATGGACGGCCAGGAGGACCTCGGCCTTCAGCCCAGGAGACACTGGAGAGGCTTAAGGGAACACAAGGTTTTGAAACACACCCTGGGAAGCCAGCGGGACCATGTTTAGGAACTCCTAGTGCACATGAACACAGCTGAAAAGACCTAAACCGGGTTTTATACAGGAAGTTCATACCAAGTCCTAAATCAAAACCTGGCCCGTATGGTGGCAAATGTCCAAGCGCATGCTGACCTTGACTTTTCCTTAAGTGACACACAGATGTACAGGCAAGAAAACCACAGGTAGCGCTGTGGTGTCTTGAAGAAGAGAGAATCAGAACCTGAGAGATAACAAGATCTGTGCCTAAGCAGTCAGCCTGCGTTTAGCCGTAGAGCACAGGTTGCGCTGAGAGCCGGGCTAATTGGATCCATGTTGCAGGGGGGGTCTGTGCAGCCCCTACAAACAGGAAAAGTACCGTGGCAGCTAATATCTCCAATATGAGCTTCTGAGACGGCGGCAAACAGCAGAATAATCAACTGTTTCAATTAAGCTGTCAGGCTGTGTCCTGAGGACAGGCAAACGCAGTACGGTGAGCTCGATATGAGGCGCTCTTTATGTCGATGACAGTTATGCTCAGTGGGTGAATGCGGGGCAATGTAAACAAAAGCATAAACACGTCGAATTCATCAAGTGAGCGCCAACAGATCCCAGCCTGGAGGACGACCGTACGCTGGGGTGGCAGCGTCTACAGGGGAAATTTAAGAGCCTTCAAAAACACCCCAAAGATGTCCGCCTTCGTTAAACTAAATAAAAGCACGATTTCTGACAGATTATTCAAAGTTTTTTTTTCCCCACATATTTGAGTTTCCAGCTCAGCATACCAAAGCCACATAAACACAAGAAAGACACACACTTTCACAGAAACAAGTTTCCCATCATGCTGTTCCTCAGGCAGCGAGACGGAGACTCAAAGACAAGCCACAGCTAAATGTCCATGACACCCCAGCATCCAACGCAGTCTCCTTTAAAGGGATGTTGGTGCATTCAACATCATTCTTATCATAATATTTTTGTTTTGGGCTTGTGTGAATACAGCCTTTAACAATCAAGCTGACAGTGTCAGAGATGATAATCTGGATCCAGCAATCCAGCTCTGACTGTGACGACCGCCAGCATCACCCGCAACTTCATTTCAGCCTATAGGGGCAGCGTGCAGCTCTGCAGGTTAGGACCCGGTGCCTGTGGTCAGATGGTTGCCGGTTTGAGTCCCACGGCTGGCAGAGTGATAATATCACTGTTGGGCCCTTGAAAAAGGCCCAGAAATGCGCTCCAAAAAAACCCTGGATGAATGGCTGACTGACCATTGGCTTTGCTCTGTATGTGTGTCTCATAAAAGCAAAAGATGCCTTGTGTGAAAACTAAAGAATTCTGATGTACTTATGTGGGATTAACAACAAAAAAACAACCAAATCTTACATAGGAGATCTTAGAAAGTTTAGAAGACCTAAGATCTTGCCATTGCAATGTTTTGGAAGATGTGCGGAATTTGCCGAGACGTCTGGACATGTACACTTGCCTGCATTGAGTGCAGCAGTTTAGTCTTTTGTATCTAAAGTGAAAACCACAGGGTAAGTCCCAAGCAGGCAGAACAGCACTCTGAATCTTTGCTACATATCTCTACTTATTCTGGGTGGGGGGCGGGGGGGTGAAGGTAACAGGAACACGGTCTTATCTTATGTTCATGGCCCTGAGCCTGGCGGCGCTGCCGCGATGCTGGGAAGTGTGGCTGAGTTCATTGGCATCCTGACGAATGAGACCGCCGCGCCGCGTCAAGCGAGCCGCGTGATTGGCAGGACGGCAAGCGGGCCGCGTGATTGGCAGGACGGCAAGCGGGCCGCGTGATTGGCAGGACGGCAAGCGGGCCACGTGATTGGCAGGACGGCAAGCGGGCCGCGTGATTGGCAGGACGGCAAGCGGGCCGCGTGATTGGCAGGACGGCACGGAGCGCGCAGGGTGAGCGCGCCTGCATCGCTCCGGATACGACAGAAGCTGCCTTCAGGCCCGGAATGCACAGTCATCTATTCAGCAGCATTTTCCCGGCAGCAATCAGCAGATACATAATTTTTCATTGCAAAAACAGGTCAGCTGACGCATATCTGACTATTTTGCTCACGTTAGCATCGGGCTCTATAAAAGAAAGCAAAGATAACGTGCATGTTTCTAGGCTAACAAAAAAATGAAGCTTCCAGGGAACAGAGCTAAATATCCGTAGCGGGAACGGACACAAACTGCCTGATGTAACAGCTTTTCCCAGCATACACTGCAGGAAAGGGGCTCACATGCCCATTCACACTGTGGGGCCTGATGTTGTGCAAAGAAGACAGGAAAGTGTTTAAACGCCCCTATGAAACACATGCCCTTCGGCAGAAATCCAACTTCACGGCCTCCCGACCGTCAGAGGGATGATTTTGCCCTAAATCCTGTTTCAGCCAAAAGAAACAAACATTTCTGCTTGTTGACCTTCCCTCTCTTCGAATGCAGTCAGCATCCGATACTCCAAACTGCCAAACCATGCCAGATACAATGTTAACACCGTATATGAAGTCGTCGTGCAATAGGTAGGATATTATTAATCCGTGTTTCCTAAGCAGCCCAGGAAGCGTGCGCAGGGCGGGGGATGCGGTGGATGGGGCGGCAGCCTGTTACTGGGCACACACACATACCTGGACACACATTCACACTCCACGGGCAAGGCAGGAATGGCAGCTCACCTAACTGCATGCTTTTTGGACCGTGGGAGGAAACCGGAGAACCTGGAGGAAAGCTGGGCGAACATGCAAACTCCACAGACGTGGATCGAACCCGCCGCCTTGGAGGTGTGAGGCAACAGAGACAGTGCAGCCCCCTGCCATCAACATTACATACCTTCCCCTCTCAATGTTAAGTCCTCGATAATGTCATGGTTTAGGATGCACTGCCAAACCCAGGGCAGGCCAGTGTGCGGCGAGAGGGCCAGCAGGTCCCCAGCCTCTTCAAAGAGGTCGGCGTCGAGAACAGGTGACCCCCCTCCCCGCTAACGGGATAACACCCGGCGAGCTGCTGGTTAAGCCAACTGAGGGGGGGCACAGGAAGCTCCTCGCCGTCCCGAACGGGTCCCGCCGCCCGCCTCCGAGCGGGTCTGTGCTCCCGTATGCCGCCCAGGTAATGCGCCCAGATTAGCATCAGAAGCTGGAGGCAGAACAGTCAGCTCAGAAGCGGGCGAAGGTGCCATCTCTCACCAGGAAGCGACACACCAGGTCACATGTCAGGGTCCCCCTCCCGGGGCAGGAAATGACACGTGGAGAGAACAGAGAGAGCCATGTCTCAATAAACCCAATCCTGAAAAAAAGCACTTTCAATAAAAAAAACGCCTCTATATGCCTCAACATTGATATATACTACACATAGTGTCGCACCAATATTTACCATATACCGAAATGTTATACCTTGTTGAAATTGTTCTGCATAATATTTTAGGGACACAGCAAATACACTGACAGACAAAAAAAAAAACAGATGTCATTGGATTATATATAGCAAATAGGATTCTGTAAATGCAGTAGATAAATAAACATGTCACCTAACCTAGTTTTCCATAAAAATCAATCCATTCCCCACCCTTTTCTTCCTCGACCAGCCCTCTCACTGCAGACATCGAGGTATCGATTCCTCCAAAGGCTGCTGAAGGAAATGTCAAGCCACTTTAAGACCATAACGTATAATATCGGCATGCTGCTGAATCACAGAAAGACTCGGGGCGACATGATTCGCCAGGCCCGGGGATGGCTTGCTGTGCTCGTCCATTCAGAGTGTTTCCCGATTCGTTTGTTGGCAAGCTCATTGGTCACCCAGTGTGAGAGCTTTGCACTTAAGTCCAGCCTTTCCCCCCATACTTGGACAACAGACTAATCTGAAATGTGGTTCCCAATGGAAGGCTGCGCCGGTGCATATGGCGTTCTTATGAAAGAGCTTAGCCTAGCGCCACATTTAGGGAAAGTTGTGCAGCGTTAGCGCTTAAGATGCAACGCAGAGAAGCCCCTTCACTGTGTGCGAAATCTGCAAAAGCCGAATAGTGCATAAGCTCATTTTCAGCTCTCATTAGCATCCCATGTCTCTGCTGCAACATTCCCAATTGCTTTGAATTCACAGCAATTAGCAGCTAGGTCAATACTTATAGGATGAGGAAAGTATATTGTCCGTTTTAACACCCTTGTAAAGGGATTAATAGTGTGAAGAGTCTTATAAATCTATTCCTTTTAGCCAGGAAAGGCTTACATTCCGTACCTAGCCTACAGAGTCTGACGTTAATTAGCAGATTACCATATCTAATTAGGAAACGTGATTTACTGGCTTAATACTGTAGGTTTATGATGGTATCTGCTTCTTAATGTGTCTTTAAAATAAATAGCTACCCCTCCATACCAAGTGCATATGAGTTGACAGTCTGGAATACATTTATTTCTTTTTATGAGTTTTTTTTCTATGCTGTAGTGTCAAGTAAAGTGTGTTGACAACCTTTGGTTATATAAATGAGGAACACAGAGATGGACTTCAAATGCCAGTGAGCTGGTCACATTTGGGGTAAAAGATAGTGTCTCATGTCAAGGTAGATCAGTGTGCTTTTGCACTTAGAGACTGGTCAGACATCTACTGAAAGCCCAGGAAGAGTAAGTAAGATTTTGGCACTGAGCACTGATATAGTTCAGTAGTGTATCTTGCTGCAAAAGTATAGTAGACAAGTAAAGTAGGTATTGCAGAGAAATAGAGCATGTAAAACACAGTGTGGGCAGCTGGCCATATAGGATGAGACAGAAAAAAAGCAAAACACAAACAGCTGACTACCCAGGTCTTAGTGACAGAAGATATGCATGCCTATCCGCTAATACTGCTAATCCCAAAAAGACGTCCTTTGTTCTGTGAAAACCTTGAAGTACAAACCATGAACTGAAAGATACAGAGCTTAGTGATCTAAATCTGCACCCCATAGCCAGAAGGTTGCTGGTTCAAATTCCAAGACACAAAGGCACAGACCTTTTAGATGAATTCCTCCAGTACAGCAGGGATGTACTTCTGCATTGCAAATATGGGGCAAACAACTGCACATTAAAAACACAAAATAATATAGACTGACACGTAGGAAAATAATAAGAATCACAACCAAGTGATGGGAAATATATAAGGATGAGAACATCACTGTTCAAGGTCTCAAGTAAAATGCTTTTATACCATGATGGAGGAATGTTATTAAAAGGTAATATGAATTTTGGCTGATTTGCCTGTGTTTGTGTTTTGCCTGAGCTGCTGAAGCTTGAAACAAAGGTGACCCAGCAGCAAACAGTCACTGGATGTGTAACTAGCAAAGCCCATGTGTGCGAGTAGATATTCTATGTTTTTGTGACGGACCGCTTGGCCTAGAGCTTGCCAGAGTGAATGAGGCCAATCCTCCACTCTGAACAACGTCAAGTTCTCTTGCACTTCCAGTTTCCCTTGACCTGTGATCAGCCGATGCTCATGCGCTCTAAAGAGACATTTCACACAGGAGGGGAACAATGGAGAGTGGAACACGTCTGGAGTCACGTCGACTGTGAAAGACCGAGCCATCACAACCCAAACGGCAGCGCACTGATTTCCCTAAATTAGCATATAGCCTCCTTCTGCAGTGGTCCGTACACAATTCATGTCCTTTATCATGTCACTCAAGGGAGTTTAACTTACAAAAAATGAGGGCAGAACAAAAAAATTATTGATGGAGAGCGATAACCAATCAGATTGTAGAAGAGGTGGGACCAAACAACTAGAGGAGACAAGACCAACTAATCAGACGTCTTGTTCACGCTTCCTCTACAATCTGATTGGTTACTTCTCCGAATCAATAATTTTTCATTTTGCCCTCAAATAATTTTTTTGTAAGATAAACTCCCTTGAGCATGCTGTCTTTTTAAGATGGTAAAAAACACATATTTTTGGGGGGAAAAAATCAGTGAAAGATAATTAACAGTGACATGGTTATCTCTTGCCTTAATATTACCTTAATTACTCACAATGATATAACAGAATCAAATAAATGAAAAAAATAAATGCCATTCTCCATGTTTGTCTTTCTTATTTCTTCTGGCAACATTTTCAAAAGCTATATTTTTACATACTCATGTTTTTCATTTAGTACTGTAAAATAGCAGACACTACTCTCACAAACATGAGCACGAGATGAAAGTGGCCTAAAATGCCTGTTTGCTTCATGGACTCCTGACCATGCCTTTGGAGCACTCGCCATTTGATGAATTGCCTTGCGAAAAGCAGTGAATTATCTGTTTTACATTTTCCCATTTCTAAACCTGAACACAACATGCAAACTGAATGGTGCACTGAGTGGCTGAACCGCGCTCTCTAGCCCAAAACAGACAAAACCTTTAACCCACATTCATCATAATTAACTTCTTCAGTCCCCAAGTTCCACAGGCTAATTATTTACAGAAGCACACAGCAGATTGGCTATAAAATTAGATCCAGTACTGCAGTAGATAGGGAGGGACTTGTTGTCTTTGTTGAGGTAACCTGAGAACCAGTTGGGCTGCTATTATGCCAAGCAGCTTTCAAGATTGTCATATTGTGAACCTAGTATAGTATTTACTGCCATGAAGATGCTGATGGGTTTGCTAAGCTGAAATTTGTTGTACAGCACAAGTATACAAAGTGTTTAAGAACAATAAACATTACCCAAACCCTGTTGGTCATAAACCGCATATCTCTAAGGTGAACACTATCCCTAAAATCAGTCTATCAATCCATTTTCAAACCCTCTAACACAGATGAGTTAGTGTAATTACAATATTATATCTTATAAGCTATCTAGACACTCGTGGAGCCAGTGATGTAATACTTTTATGGTGTAATTCCCGCTATTTCTCCCTGTAAAAGTATGATACCAAAGCCGTTTACCTCTACAGCTATTGGCTAGATAACAACTTCCCTCTTTCAGATAAACAAACAAGGAGATAGAGCAAGTCTGTATGCTACTGTCACCACTATCCATATATTTTAGGTATCTCATTTTTGTCCCCATGCCTCTACGGGTCAGCCAAAAATGCTAAGATATTTAAAAAATAAAAATAAAACCAAGAGTAATGATACAGGATACCTCACAAAGAACCAAAGGTAACAAATGCAAGATGATAAACACTTTAACACAAAGTTTAAACACTTTAACACAAATTTTAACACAAAATATACCTAGATGAGGTGTATGTGTATGTTAATCTGCTATACCACACATATAATTCCTGTGCCATACACACAGATCTTAAACCAGAAAAAAATAGCTTACATTTGCTACAACTTGCATGCTTCTTGTAAATACAAACATGTTGAAGAAACTCTACACTAAACATGACTTAAGGAAACACATGGGAACAAAATATCAAATAAAAGAAACTCCGAAAATGTAAATTACACCGGAGAGCATTCCCTTGTGCGATAAAAGCTCTTAATTCACAGCCTCTGCACCAGTGATTGGTTGCTTACCAAGACAGAGAATATGCGAACCTCTGACCAGTCTTTACACATATTTAAATGACCGCGAATTGCCCTCCACAATAAAACACATTGTTTGCGGTGCAGTCGCTTAAGGCTATCTGCACAGCTTTTTATGTGTTAAGAGATGTCTTAGCCGCTTAGCTGCAGAGCCTCATGAATGACAAAACAACTGTGAGGCCTTAACAATGCCCCACTTTTATCTCCCTCACTCAAAGCCTCAGATTCTGAAAGCTCATCCACCGGCATCTCAACTTTAAAAGTACAGCATCTCACAGCTGCGCCGAGCTGACTGACAAATCAAAGACGTTACGGCAAACATGGCTACTTTTAGCTACGTCTCTCTGTCCATCAGGTCAAATTGCCTTTAACCCCCGTTTAGGCCAAATCTGGCTCACTGAGGGGTAGTGCTACACGGATAATCAAGACTTCCTGCTTCCATTCCACAAACGCAGAGGGACACACCCTGTAACCTACGAGACCAGGGCCTCATTTTAGCCTCCTGTTTCCTGAGAGCAACAAATGGACAGTCATCAACTGGCACAAATTGCCTGAGGCCTGGCAAATCCAGGGCACATCTCTTCTTCTTATGTTACAGGGCATATAAGCCAAGTAGACGTGCTAAATCTTGTTCAACACAAACAGCTTGACTGTTTTTTGTATATCATCCATGTGGACAACAAAAGGAACCAAATTCTACAAGCTAGACTATGTTGGGATAAGGTTTACCCGCCCAAAATTTGCACCTAAGTAAAACAAAAGGAGCTGTGGATGTTTGGAAGCTGTGATAACAGATTCTGAAGAACCTTGCTGATCAGGCATGAAAGTGTGTGTGCTCTGTCTTACTTTAAAGGGGGGCTCCACTAGGAAACATTTTGGTAAATGTTGTTTCGAGGCCTTAGTCTGGTAACTATAATCCTTCTCAGGATCCTCACAAGCAAGCTAAATATTGTAAATAAAAGGAATGAAACTGGCATATGACATAATGGTAAAAATGTCCCTAATGTGTTATAATGTCTGGCATATGTGTACCAGATATACTTTTGTGATTTTGAGGTTTATTTAAAAATGCTTTTCAGAGCATATCTACTTGGAGTTTTCCAATACGTTATTTATGATTAGTAGTGCCCTGCGATAGGCTGGCCCCCTGTCCAGGGTTGTTCCCTGCCTCGTGCCCGTTGCTTCCGGGATAGGCTCCGGACCCCCCACGAACCCAGTAGGATAAGCGGTTTGGAAAATGGGTGGATGGATGGATGGATTAAAATAACATGTATATAGTGATGTATCAGAACATGTGCATTTAACAAGTCAATTTAGATTTTAGTTTTCAGAAATGATGACAAATTTGTATGAACATGTAAATATACATATGTGACAGATTGAAAGACATTATAGAGAAATACACAAAAAGTGCATTATAAGAATGTAGACTGCACTCCTTTTCACCTTGGGAAGTTCATTTCCATCCAGGGGTCTGTTGCTGTTTCAGGAGAGCGAGTTAGTCGTATTCTCTGCAGGCTTGTCAGAAACGGCTCCGAGGCAGAGGTATGGTCAGCTCCAAATGGCTTTTAGGCACCGAGGCATTCTATTCCAAGTCACATAATTACTGTCCCTGTGGGAAACTTCCTGCCATTTCTCTAATGAAAGTACACAAATCATACTCCGTGTATACATGCGCTGAGCCTGCAGTGTGGCCGAGAAAATGGAATGAGTGTTTGAGAACCAGACCCCAGAACGGTGTGGGGGCTGTCAAGCAATGTTACAGCCATGTAAGCAGACCCAGTCTGTTAAATGAATGTAATATTTTTAGGTACCTAGAGGTTAATATCTACTCCTGGTGACCATACAGACAGCCAAAATAACTGAGCTCCATTCATAACGCCTTGGACACCAGGTCTTAAAAGTCTTTCCGGAAAACACTAAAACCATTATTAATTATGCAGTAGCCTAAATCGTCCAAGCATCTGACCAAATTTTCTTTAGCAAGGAAGTTATCACATCCTGTACAGACTACATACCAATAAATCAGTTGACTATCTCACCTCCCCCCCCCCCCTTCCTGTCATTGCAACTGACCGAATGAGAAAAGAGCTGAGGAAGACCAGGGTGAGGAAGGCAGCTGGACCATTTGACATCAACTCCAGTCATCAAGGCCTGTGAAGGCCAACTGTGCGCTCTGTTCACTTTATATACTGTTAGATTTTGCACACAAGACAGACAATTGTCACATCTAAAAATTCTCAGGTGACACAGCGATTGTAAGCTGTATCACTGGTTTTGATCAGAGCGCATACAGAGGACTCACCAATGACGCTGCCAGTGAAACTGACTCCACCTCAAGATATGTTCGTTATGCTAAAAAGACCAGGGAGCTGCTGGTGGACTTTCACAGGGCAGAGCTGCCATCAGTCAGTCTATTGAGTATCCAGGCGATGGACATTGGGCTGTCCAGTCCTATAGATACCTGGGTGTTCATCTCAACAATAAGCTGGACTGGACAGACAACAGGAAGAGTCAGGGTTGACTCCACCTAAGGTCCTTTGACATAAAGGGACCACATCTGAAGTCACTACATGATGCAGTGGAGCCATCAGGCATCTCCTACGTGGTCGTCGACTGGGGTGGGAGCATTGATGGATGGGAAAGGAAGAGGCTGAACGAACTCATCAGCAGGGCTGGTGAGAGGTTCCGCAGAGAGGTTCCATACGTCTGTGGTCCTGCAGCAGACTTTACAAGAGCAATCAACAGCAGACACTTACACATATACTGGGACTGTAGAGGCAGCCCCAGCTTATTCTTGTTGTTATTGTCATTAGGATTACTGCTGCATGCCGTCTGCTCACACTGAACCACCTAACCTCATGGCCTGTGTTTACATAGTCTGGCACTCGTCACTTTGTACAGTACAATCCCAGGTGTTAGAGTTTGCCTGCTATTTGGTTGGCTCCATACAATATATTGTGATCTTTATATGCATGTCCCTTCTTTTTGTGTACATTGCCTGATCCTGTCTAATTGCTGCTGCTCATCATTTGCTCCAGAGCTATTCTCTACATCACCAGCTTGTCTTCGGTGTGCATTCCTCTCTAGATTTGCATTTTGGCATGAGCTAGTTGAAGAAAAGATTAGAAGAAATTGTTAATAATATTATAAGAAATTGTTTCAGCGGGTGAAACTCTCAAAGTGGCACACCTGGCCTCATGCCCTATTGTAGCCACAATGTATCACTAGATTGTGCTTCTAGTCAGTGTGATCCAGATGAGTAGGGAGTGATTGTGTTATTTGCATCACTACATGCAGCCATCTATGAAATGCAATGGCCCGGAATTTGTAAATTGTCTCACAAAGAGGGGAGATCATATGACCAAAGAACCAAGAAAGGGTAACGGAAGCTGAAGATTCCTTTTGCGTATTGCCGCTCTAAATGTAAGTGATCGTTGGGGAAAAAACGACTTTATAAGAAAAGAACAAAGTTTAAAAGCGTAGGAATTAATTTAATAACTCTTAAATTACACATACAAACACACACACACTTTTAACGGTAAACATCAATAAACGACCGGATGATGCTGGTGTTTTGCTCTTACATCTTCACCAATCACATTGCATCATTTAGATGGGCGCGAGATTCGATTTCTTAAAGGCGCAGCGTCTCTCGGGCCAGCAGAATGAAAGAGAACGGAGTGAGGGTGTATGCAGAAGTAGTCAGATTTTTGTGCAATCCTTCTGGTTTTCCGAGTTGATAATTGGCAAAATAAACACCTCTAAAATTCGCCAGTGATAAGCCATTATATGTTTTTTTTAAATGCGCACGAAAATTACTTACCGTTGACATACAGGCATAAAAATAAACGATCAATTAAAAATGCTGGGGATGGGTTTAAGTTGCGGCTGCAAAAAAAAACAAAAAAACGCAGTTACATGCAAAGTTCCGTGTTAGTCCTAAAAGCGCAACAAAACAAATGTAACTTTGCATCAGTTCCAGCTGATTTATTAATTTTTGTCAAGATACAGACTTCAGCATCACGACATTTAAGGTTTGTCTTTTGCTACAAAATGCAGATGGTGTGTTGAATATATTGCACAAAATAGGAAACAAATCAGTATGTGCCATTAAAAAATTAAGGACAAAGAAAATCCAGTTTTACACCTGCTATTTGGGACCCATCCACATTAATATACATAGACTGCTAACTTTACTATATTACAGTACATACAATCTTAACTAGTACCAGCGGAGGACTCTATCACATCCTCAATTCCATTTACGCCTTCCTACATTTACGCACCAAATCTGATCTACAACTGTACAAACCCTATCTTAAAAACACAAGGCATTTAGATGCAAGTTTTAATTTAACGTTAAATCGTTACAAAATAAAATAAAAAACTGAGAATCTTGCATGCTAAAAGAAAAAAGTAACCCAGAGGGTATAAGAAGTGCCTGAAGACTCACTGAAAGCACGATAAGAACATTCCCTTTTAGACTGTACAAAAATATGCCTGAAAATATTTCACTTTTCTTTTAAAAAGATGAGGTATGTCATGTATCAAAATGTTCCCCCCATAGCTGTACAACATAGCGGCTTAGCCTCTATTCTCAGACAAGGAGGTAAACTGAACCGGGTACAAAAACAAAACGGTTTGCGGCATATAGAAATTACATAAAACCCTTATAAAGTTCATTATATCCTGAAACGCGTTAGTCCACAGATCACTCCAGTCTCACGTCCTCCAACTCCCTGCAGTTAGGAAAAAAAAGGAGTTTAAGATGCATAGAGGTTCAGATTTGTTTTCCCGTTGTGGTCCAGTGCAGCTGAACAGTTTTGACTGCAGACCCGCAGAAAAAAAAAATCCACAAAACCCTGTTAAAGCGGACGGCTAAAACAAATCAGCAGACTTGCCACAAAACCTTCTTTTGCATCTGGAGTTCTCAGTCGTCACACCTCCTTTTCCTACCCAAAAATAAACCACAGGCAAGCAGAGCTTGGAACAATCTGGATAGGTCATATTCTTATTCCTCTTATAGTTATTACTGTTTTTTCCATTTCTTCTCTTTCCCCACAAACTAGTATGTGAACACCAGGTCAGAAAAGTTCGCCTCTAGCCAGTCCCCTGCAATCATTTCACTAAGCTCGGGGGTGCAATAGTCGGGAAATTCGAAGTGAGAGCCCAAGCTGCCCTCGCTGAAGGAGTCTAGATCCTTATCCACAAAGGAAAGCGAGAGATTGCCCGCATTTGTGTTCCCTAGCTCCGATCCTTGGGCACTAGATGCGAAATTTAAACTAAAGTCCACAAGCAGGTCGTCCACGTCTTCACTGGCACTGGACGAGGTAGACACAGACCTAGACGATGAAGCTGGTGAGACGGAAGCCGTGTACGTGCTGCCCTGCTTTGTAATGTTCTTGAAATTGTAGAAAAGTCTGGTTGATGATGCGTTTCTCACTTCATCATACATGCTCGCACCCTCCGACTCAGCAGAACTCAAGGTTGGACTAGCGGGGACTTTGGCCACATTATATAGCCTTATTTGTTCCTCATCTTCCTCCTGTTTAATCCGGATGGGGAGATCATCTTCGTATTCCTCATCATCTTCATCGTCACTCAGTTCGCGTTTAATAGTCTTCTCAGTCTTTTCAGGGTAACTGTAGACCGCAGATGGTCGCGAAACCGCCTTACCGGTCTTTAACTTAGAACATTTTTTACCGGGTGTCTTGGCAGTTTTGCTACCCGATTTTTCTGGCGATGGCAATGTTGATTTTGACGAACTATCGAGCTTTGGTTTTTTCTTAGGTCTATACTTGTAGTCCGGATAATCAGCCATGTGTTTAAGCCGGAGCCTTTCGGCTTCCCTGATGAAAGGGATCTTTTCGCTATCCTTCAACATTTTCCAGCGCTTTCCCAGTCTTTTGGAAATTTCTGCATTATGCATGTCTGGGGACTGTTCCATGATTTTTCTCCTCTCAATTTTAGACCAAACCATAAATGCATTCATCGGTCGCTTGATGTGACCGGTTGCAGTTTTGCACCAGTCGGCTTTCACCGACACAGAGCTGCAAGCCATCAGGTCGTTTTCTTCGTTGTCAGTAGTTTCCCTGGACGTGGTACCTTCCGTCTCGCAATGTTCTGTTTGTTGCACCATGGTCCCACTTGTAGGCTCCACGGAAGCTTATGCGGTTTTTACAGTCCACAAAACAACACTTTCCACTACCAGGACTATCTGTAGCTGAAGCTCAGTCTGCACTCTTTCCGAAGTTGCAGACTACCTCCTTAACAAGTTATTAGCGTTTTCATATTGATTGCGTCATTTATAATTACCCAATCAAATCTTCTCACTCCGCCCACCCGGCGCCCTTACCCCTTCGGTCCGCCTTCTGTCACCTGTTTTATTGGCCATAAAATTTGTGGGCGGAGCATGCTTCAAAATCGTCTGCACTGCCTCTGCGAGACAGGCGTGTTGACTATTCACATTTTTCTGTACATGGACTGAGAGCTTTCTTCGTGAAAAAAGAGACAGCTAGACATTTCACGCAAGAAGCACAAGCTTTTCAATTTCGTTTTATTTTTAATTCTGGTAAAAAGAACATCGGCATGTCTTGGCGGAGTAGCGAAATTTTTTGTAAGAATAGCCGCAGCGTTTGCAAACCCGGACTGTAATCACCGGACTGAAGGTGGCGCTTGGACACTGAAAGCAATGCGACCATCGTCTGGGGGCTCTCCTGCATGAAGTCGTTCTAAATAAAATACTGCTGAATTATTGCAGATTTTCATTGCATACTGTTGAACCTTGGATTTCTGGTCTTTCATAAGCATGCAGCGTATAACCCGATATAAATACTCCTACTAGGAGGTCTGAAATTATGGTAGGATTTTGGATTCTCACACCTAAAGTGTGTTAAACGGATCAGAGCCTGCAATCGCATGTGCTTCATGTATCATTGCCCTTACAGTTTCAAAAGAAGACATACACCCTAAAGATCATTTGCTGGACGTACCTGTACGGGAGTCCAGCTACTGAAATGCTTTTTTGATTTCTGTTTTTCACACACACACACACACACACACACACACACACACACACACACACAGATATATATATATAGTGTGTGTATATATAATTGAACATCCCACTTGGTGACATAATCTGTAATATTAGGTTATTAGGCGACGAGAACCAGAAATAATCTGAAGCCTTTTGGTACGGCGTGATCTTCCTCATGTGGCGCAGATGGAGCTCCAGGGACTGCTGTGTGAAGCACAGCAGACCTCCTCCATGACCAGTCTCTATACTGGCCCTGGCCCACTGCCAGCCCTGCGCAGACGTCTGATAAAGCTTCCTGCTGTTTCACCCATAGAGGGCAATCGTATGAGCCTGTGGAATCCACCCTCCCCCCACAGGTTACCACCCCTGCTTTTCCCATACAGTTCTGTTAAGTGATACTGGTAACAGACCGACTGGCTTTCTGGTCTTCGGTACGGGAGGCAGAAAGTAGGGGAAAGGCAGGCCCCCATTCAGCTGAGATGTGAGTAAAAGTCATTATCACGCTCAACCCTAAGCCAAAACTCTCTAATCAGACCTGGCATGCTCTAGTGTCTGTCATTCCCCAAAAAATACAATCTGGCTTTGCCACAGACATGTCTCTTTAATGAATATGCAGTGTAAGCTTGTTGTTATGCATGTAGTTTTGCCTTAAATCCCTCTTCTCTGTGTGATATAAGTTCTAGACGCCTACTCTGTGACAAACTGAAGAGTAACATTAAAAAAATAAAAAAGAATATTTTTTGTGTGAATATTCCCTATAAATGTAAGTACGGCCTGCCATGGGTTGGCACCACATCCTGGGTTGTTCTCTGCCTTGTACCTGTATCTTCCAGGATAGGCTCTGGACCCCCCACACCCTTGCATAGGACAAGCAGGTATAGACAATGTATGTCTGGATACTCCCAGTTCCCAAAGGACTGCTCACTAAAATTAAGGCTCCTACCGTGTGTTATAAGTTGGCCATTCCCTGCAGTATCAACACTACAGCATGAACATTTTCTGTGATCTGCGTGGACTTCCTTATGAAATGCGGCACAGTCTCAGGAATGGCCATAGGAAGAGAGTGCAGGTGCGCGCACAGAACATGCTGCCCCGAAGCCCCCCCCCCCCGGGACGGACACGCGGGGGATGGATCCCTGTAAGCTCCACCCCTTTGTGTGACACAACGTGAGGATGCAGTGGGCAAGACCAAAACAAGAAAGCAAGCCCGAATTAATCTTTACAAAGGAAAAATATAATAACATGTCAGAGAAAGATGACATTTCTGCTTCGTCTGTCTGACATTCCTTTGCCACTCTGATTCACATTTATCAACAAGCAGCGTACTGGATAAGTTCTCAGGAAATGCTGACCTTTAACTTTTGCGTGGCATATCTGGATGCTCAGTGTATAAGTTGTAAATGGCTAGATAAATATGAAGATGACTATAAAGTAGAGTGACATGTGAATGTGAATGCTTGACATGGGCCGGCAAGCGCTCGTGTGCTAAACGAGGTTAGCGGCCCAGCAGGCGTGCGGCTCCGGAGCACGCGAGTGGGTGTGGGTCAGGGGCCGGGCAGCGTGACGGACTCCCTGAGCCGCAGACGTGAACTCCGCGCTCCTTCGTATGGCTGTCTAATCAAGGGCAGCTGCGATTGCTTTATCACTCTGCCGGGAGAGCAGAGGATGCGCGGGTGGGCAGTCTCTGCGGGACCTTGCTGAGCAAAGCGTGTGCCAGAGGCTGACGGATGCATGGAGTCTCATATTTTCTTAGTTATTTTTACTGTTCGCTAATGTTTAAATATCCTTTTACAGTCGTAATGTATATATTCAGCTACTGTAAACCTGCAATTTGCTTTGGGTTTAATAAAGTATCTATCTATCTATCTATCTATCTATCTATCTATCTATCTATCTATCTATCTATCTATCTATCTATC
>JAABNY020000038.1:7830167-7843839 GCA_015164015.2 Brevimyrus niger
GTGTGTGTGGTTTGAATCCTTCCCCTGCTGTGTGTCTGTGGTTTGCATGTTCTCCCACTGCATGTTTGCAGTTTGCATGTTCTCCCCCTGCTGAATGAGGGCGCCTGCAGTTTGCATGTTCTCCCCCTGCTGGATGAGGGCGCCTGCAGTTTGCATGTTCTCCCCCTGCTGGATGAGGGCGCCTGCAGTTTGCATGTTCTCCCCCTGCTGGATGAGGATGCCTGCAGTTTGCATGTTCTCCCCCTGCTGGATGAGGGCGCCTGCAGTTTGCATGTTCTCCCCCTGCTGGATGAGGATGCCTGCAGTTTGCATGTTCTCCCCCTGCTGCATGAGTGTGTTTTGCATGTTCTCCCCCTGCTGCATGAGTGTGTTTTGCATGTTCTTCCACTGCATGTTTGCAGTTCGTATGTTCTCCCCCTGCTGAATATGTACAGTTTGAATGGTCTGCCCCTGCTGTGTGTGTGCGGTTTGCATGTTCTTTTCCTGTCATTGGTCTGCAGTTTGCGTGTTCTCCCCTGTCATGTGTGTGCAGTTTGCATGTTCCCCCCCTGCCATGCATGTTCTCCGCCTGCTGTGTGCGTTTCCTCCAGGCACCCTGGTTTGCTCCTGCAATCCAAAAACATGCACTTCGGTGAACTTGTGTCACTAAATTACCTATAACGTGTGTGTGCCCTGCAGTGATCTGTCATGCCCCCCCCCCTTCCCCAGTACCCTGTATTGCATAAAAATCTGGATGGACTGTGTATTTTTTCTTGTTATTTTGCTTCAGCTGGGTTGTGTGAATTACATATCTGGAGGTGCTTTGCAATGAACAAAAGACTGATCGGTGATATTTTTAAGCACAGGCTAACGGAGCCTCCTGTGTGTTTCATCACTTTCAAATGTTTTTCTCTAAAGTCCCGATGTTTGGCTGGTTCCGGGTCTTAGCACACAAGGTCTCGTTCAGTGTTTGCTAAAAACGTACAACCTGAAGTTTAAAGGCTTGAAACAATTGACCTACCCGCATTAATTACCACTTCTAAACATCTCAAAAAGAGCTGATTTCTGGTAGCATTTTTCATCATCCTCTGCTGTCAATGATGCTAATAAATACATGTTATCTTTAAGGTATTACAAGAGTTAATACTTTATAGCTTAGACGGAACAGACCCTCATATCAAGAGAACTGAAAAATGCAAAACAATACATAAACAAATGAATGAATGAATAAATGAAAATAAAATCACTTCAGATTGGCCAGCTGAGAAAATACTTTTTACTTGATAATGATTAATATTATCACATCTCCGTCTCATCATATATTATCTTGCCGTGGGCCGCTGTTGAGTTCCTCTGTGAATGTCGCTGTAGGTAAAGCCAAGACAAGTCACTGGTTCTTGGTCACAAATTGCTTGCAGCTACTCGAAACTGAAGTTCTCCTGCAAGTCTCCTTGGAGCCCTCCATCCTGGGGGCAGACTAATTTAAAGGTAAGTAGAGGATATAATCAATTATGAACAAAGAAGACAATGGCAGAGAGAGAGAGAAAAGGAGGGAGCGACCGACAGAGGGGAAGGAAAAAACCCAGAGATAATGATCATGACTTGAAGATAAAAGACGCTATTATTTAAACCCAGTCTATCTTATGTTGACATTCCAGTTAATTACCTGGAGCCTGGAGAGTACCCAACTAAAGCATGACAAACACAGCATGTCAGAACTGTGGGGACTGCAGTCTTGTTTGGAGGGCCTGCAGGTAACATTTTTGCATGTCTGGGAGCTGCCCGCAGTCCAATAGAATCACCCTCACTTAGCCTACGTGCTAGTAGGAATAATCGCTTCATTATCTGTGCTAAAGGCACAGAAAGTACACCATACAGCCGCTGTAGCTTTGAAACTGCCCACCGCATATTCAGACCTGTTGACGTGACATTTCATTAATGTTCTGTCAGATCTTTTCCAGAAATAAACACGTTCCTCCGAAGGGATAAAGCACACAGGAGTTAAAAGGCTTGGTTCACCCCCAAAAACATGTAGAGCAGAAACCCTCAGCTCCGTGCCTCTTTCATTACCTATGAAAACACACCCATCTGGCCTTTGTCTGTCGGTTTAGTTCACTGAGAGTTGAGTGCATTTATGCAAGAAGGTCTTCAAGAAAAAAGCAGGATCACTTCACTTTGCAGAGAAACAGGATTAGCAATGTATACTGGGGGAGGAGGGATGTGTCGACACTCATTAGTATGATGTCTTAGCACTCATTGGTATAATTCTTATGGTATTCTGTATAACACGTATTTCATACACTAACTAATTTCATACATTAACTAAGACTTTGTCTTGCCCAGTTGGTTAAGATGCCCCATCAGTAATAGACAAATTCTTTCAAAAATGCCTTATATGTTCAGATCTTTTTATTTTATTTGTATGTTATTCTTATAAGCAAATTGTTGCTGACACCTTACAGTAGCCCCTCATGTACTGGTGGTACCTTCCAAAATTCACCATTGATAGCCAAAACCATGGATAACAGCTGTGGACCCCAGGTATATTGTGATTTTTGTGTACTCAAACATGGTAACTGATGAATTAGTAAGACAGTAAGACATTACCAGCATTAAATGCAGTAGTAATAAGGTACCTCATACATAGTATACAGTACTGTACTCTCTTGAGTGAAAGGGATTCAGACGTTTTAGCCAAATTTTTAAGAGACAATACAGCAACGAATAAATATCATGTATCAAGGGATGACGGAGCATTCTGCCACACCATGTTTACTACACAGGCAAAATAAATACTTCTGTTTGAACGCAAGAAAAACATGAAGGGTGTGAGTCACTTGCTTTTTATACCTCTCAGAGGATGAAGGAACAATGAAAAAACATACTGTTGCACATTTTACAGTTTTTATTAGTACCACAGTAAACCAAGGATAACTGAAATCATAGTTACTGATACTGTGGATGCAGGGGGGCGGCTGTACTTGAAATTTCATCATAAAGCAGCTTGTAGTATGTTCATTTGATACTACATTTGAGCTGTTGACAAGCTGTAAAATTTACTCCCGGATGAGCTACTGCATTTGGGCTAATGTCAAAGTTTCTCCACTCATTCACCATCCCGAAGCCTTTGTAGGGAGAGCTGGGATACGGCATTTGTCTCCAGAGAGATCAGCGCTCAGACTTTCCCTGTGCTTATTTTGCCGGGTGGCACCTCACAGCGCCATGGCTGCCTGACTTCGCCCTGAGGAGAACCACCAAAGTTTATCCCTTTTCACCCACATGGCTCTCAGATGTCCGTGGGAATCGAAGGTCACTGAGTTCTTGCCATTAGTAGTTGATGCTGAGTTGGCTGCTCATTTAATCTTTCTGTGTCAGTGTAAAGCAGACGTACATTTCTGCATTTTTGTGCTAAAAGGCTAATACTACACTGTTAGCCATGTAGTAATAAAACACAACATAGGATGTGAAATGAGTTTAACTATCGTTATAGTCGAGCGCCATATTTCAAGACTGGTTATTTTATTGAAATGCTGAATGTGTCTTTAGCAGTTAACAGACTGACTGTCAACAGAAAGAATAGGGGAGTCTCAAGATATACTCAAAAATTCAGTGTCAACAGAACCTAAGTCTACATTACTATTTGTGTTCATGACCCTGTCCGCTATGGAAAGTATGTGTAGACAATAATAGACTATATAGAGATATTAGACCATCTCTGCTTAAAAATCTTGAGATTCAACGTAGCTTTGAGGATTTATTTTATACTGAACATTAAATATGCACATGTAGACTGGTACTTTCCACCCTCCCATATGAAAGGTCCTTTTGTGTGTCTTTACCACATCTTTACCCTACAGCTGTAGTCATTTTTTCACACTTTTTGGGGAGCCCTGCAATCTGACTCGGCCACAATCCACCCCCACTGCTAAATGTCGCTGTCTTTATCTTACAAATATATTCATATACCTCCTGCTCTAAGAAAGAAACCTGTTAAGATCCAGCTTGATCATTGACTTGCAAATACAATATTAGTTTGATATCATCTCAGTCAGGTGACTCTAGATGGCAATCCAGAACGTCGCTCCGATTTCCGAGTTTGCGGGCAATCTCACGGAAACATCAGCTATTTGATTTATGAAATTTTAAATTTAATGAACATGATCGCAGCATATGTTTATAAGCTTATAAGACTGATCTCATCTTTGCTAGAATTTCAGCAGCTGAGCAATTAAAACGTTGCATGATAAATGAAGATTATTTTAGCCGGTTGTCAGGAGCGCACACACCGTGATGAATGACTGCATGTTTGCCTGTTGTACCTCAGAGCTGGGCACTTATACCCAGCGGTAAAAGAAAGAAAACAGTGAAATTGTAATGATATGTGAGTGATGTTGAGTGAAAGCTTACTTAAAGAAGCGAATACTGTAGTGACATGGATATTCCTGTGTATCCCCATGCTCGGTGCAGCCTATCAACCATATGGAACAATTTATTTGAACAAGCCTGAGCTTCCCAATAGCTGTTCGCCTGTTTCCTGTCGTTCTTAACTCAAAACATGTGAGGGCTTTTCTGGCTGAGCAGATGTTTTCTAACAGCAGTTTTTTTTTCGCGGAAAGGAATCGGCCTGAGAACTTCTAATCATCTTAAGCATCAAGAGCAGAGGCTGTTTACGTGTTTGCGTAACAAGTCCATTTGACACGAGCACGGCAGCGTTTAACAACCTAATCACCCAGAGGATTTTTATCACTGAGGGTTACAGGGCTTGAAAACCGGATCGGGGCATACACATCTGCTTTCAATAGCTAAATATTCACATTAGGTTGGTTGCAAACCATACCCTTCAGAGCCCTTTGTGCGTTATATGCGAGTAATAAATTTAGGGGTACAAAAAATGCCGGTATATTAAAGAGTCAGAAAACCAATTACACCAATTATTACCACTGAAGAAGACAACAGCTGATCGCAATAAGTCACCTGAGACTGGAAATGTATTTTTCTCAAGTTTTTCCAACTTTTTTTCAGAATACAGTACCACGAGATCCTCCTTTGTAGCCATTCACTGCAATGATGGAAATAATATGCAATGGAATATTCAAGCTTTCTGTAACATTGCTATTGTACTTGTGATTATTGGCACGACATTCTAAATTGTAAAACGCTGCTCTCAAACAACAAAGCTTCCATCAGTCGTATGAGTGTCAGTGGAGAACAGCTGGGTGGGATGAATCTTCAGAAGGAGCCCTCCTCCTATCTCTCTCCACAGTGTGCTTTGTGCTCTGCACTAATCAAGCATCACTGCACCTTTCCACACTGGTTTCCACCACATGATATAGAAAACCTGGCTTGAGGAAAAACCAAAAACGGGGGTTTCCACTCCAACAGGGCCTCAGCCACACCTGACCCGGTCCCTAGCCCCTATGTAGGGGCAGTGGGCTTGTAATAACCACTCTGACATATTTCTTTGAAGGCAGTCTGGAACAATGCAATGAAAAATATTCCAGTCAGTGGTCTCCCCCCACCCCAGAAGCACTTGAAAGTGATCCATGATCCCCCCCCTATCCGCTACCCTCCAGTTAGTCCTCCCCAGGAATTCTGCTATTTGTTGTAAGATCCCAAATTACATGCCACAACCTCGATCCTGTCTTTCTGCTGAGGTCTTTTGATAAATATAGCATCTACACATCCTTCTCACATGGAAGTGTTCTGATAATGGTTTTCTAGGTAATATATCATTTTATATAGAATTATTATGCCCGCTTTTTAATGTATGATTGTGGTCACTCATACACATGTCAAGTATACTTCAGTAATTTGTGGTTGGTAACACTGGAATTTTATATAATACCAGAAGTATGTGTTTCAAGTATTTTTCATAGTAGTCACATAAAGAGATTTTTCACAGATTTTCTTTTTAGATGTGACCAGAAGACTTATATATTGCCAGTGGTATTGGCTTATTATATAGTCATTAGTTGTATACTTTGCATTCCAGTCCTGTGCCATTTTGTATTTGCTAACCACTGGGAGCCAACAGACATTGCTCACAATGACACGTCGGTCACTGATAAACGTGTACAATCATCAAAACCTAGCACTTCCAAATGTCTCATTCTGCCGCACCGTATCGACTATACAGCCAAAATAAATAATTCTGTTTGAAGGCAAGAAAAACGTGAGAGGTGTGAGTCACTTGCAGGCTGCGGCCATAATCGCAATCGTTTGCAGGTGTGCTACAATTAACAGGGACACTGTAATATATTGTCGCATTAGCTAATGTAACGGTAATAACGAATTCACACTGGGAGCAAAGGCTCATGAATTATATAGGCTTCGGAAGCTTTGATCAGATGTTTTGTTATATATAGCCATATATTAGTCTTCGGTACAATTAGAAAACTGCATACAAATCATCTGTTTATTGTCCTGAAGTGGCACATTTGAGACCAATTATACAGTTGCAGTAGCAGTTTTATGCACTCAGCAGCGAGTCAGTCCAATTACATGAAAGCGCTCGGTGCCTCGACAGATCGCTGGGAGCTGGCCGCAGCCGGCCTCTCCCGCCCTGACCTCCTGGCCCTTCGCCTCGTCAGAGACAGATGGAGCAAATACCTGACACACCTCTCTTCCTGGCAGACAATAAGCCGTGTGTTTGTGGGAACAAATGCGGCCGCCCCGGGCAGCGACATGGACAGGTAGCGAGGAGCGCTCCCAGACAGCAGCCTCGGGGTCTAACTCGCCACAGCGGGGCATTTGCATGCGAGGCGGCTGGAGCAGTGATGCAGAGTGCAGGCCAGCTTAGAGACAACAAGAAACAAAGCAAAAGTCAATGGCAGAAACAAGCACCTCAAGAAAATCCACATGATAGAAGTTATTAGCCAGGTGTGGAGGCAGATCTCGGTGACCAAATTTGTATGTGCTAAGTATGGAAGATATGAAAGAAAAAAAATCAGGACACCAATAAGCACTGAACAAGCCCTGAAGCAGCAATATAATCCTGCCTGAATAAAACACTGCAGATAATGTGTGTATGTGTGTGGGTTACTCAGTGTGTGTGTGTGTGTGTGTGTGGGTTACTCAGTCTGCGTCTGTGTGTGTGTGTGTGTGTGCATGTGTGTGGGTTACTCAGTCTGCGTCTCTGTGTGTGTGTGTGCATGTGTGTGGGTTACTCAGTCTATGTGTGTGTGTGTCTATACATATATATGATGGGCATGCTAAAGCTAACACAAAAACAGAAACATACAAAAATAGGTATACTGAATTATAAACCATTTATATACATATTAATTGATAAAGCTTTAGCATGTATATCCTGATTGAAGTGTTTTACTTTAGAAAAATAACAGGGAAGTAAAGCCTGCTCTCTCCAGAGTTTCAAGATTCTACCTAAATGACCAAAAAAAGGTTACATTGAATGTAATTATATCATTTTAAACTAGCCTTCAAATCCACAATTACAGCATCTGTAAGGGAAAGAGTCTCTAAAGAAAAACAGCAACAGGTACTTTAATTTAGATCTCAGCGTGAATTTCAGTCTATATTTTTATTACATTTCTACACAGAAAAAAATAGAAGTCAAAGCTTAGGGAATATCTCTGCTTAAATCTACCACTTCATTTTCTCAGGCCTGTTATTACTTATTGCGTTCCTTTGAGAGTGTGCTTTGAAACTGGGCCCTTACTGGTGGCGATTTTATCACGGGTAGATGGTGATTGGTGGCATCTTTCTGGCCCATTTCAAAGAGAATAACAATCGGAAGTATTCCTCCTTTGCTCATCTTTTCACGGCTCTGCTCCTGAATGTGATGGAGATCTGCATGACGGACGCCGGGAGGAGCGGCGGCCCCCTTATCAGCCCCCTTATTGTGAGGAGCTGGCGAGTCACGGCGGCGGCGACAATGGGCGGCGAGTGACTGACACTCTCAGGTTGGGGGTCTGAGGGAGCACCTTCTCCCCATGATGCGTTGTTCTCCACTGGAGCTTCAAGTGTCTTCCTGTCATGCGAAGACATGCGGTTAGGTGAACTGGCATCTTCACTCTGTGTGTGTGTGTGTATTAATTATGTTTATCTTACATTATGGGGACCAAATGACCCAGACAATGTGATAAACACCTATTATTTTGACATTGTGGGAACCGTTTTTCGGGGCCCTAACAAAGATCTGTGAATGCAATCTAAAAATGCCAAGAGTCTCGTATTATGTTTGGTTACTTGTGGTTAAGGTTAGGGCTGGGTAGGGGTTAAGGTCATCATGTTGGGATTAGAGTTTTCCTCATTAAAATAAATGAACAGTCCCCACAAAGATATACTTACAAACCTGTGTGTGTGTGTGTGTGTCCTGGGATGTGAGCCCCTGCATTGCACCCTATGCTGCAGACTCCCGTGACCCTGTACTACGTAAGTGATTGGAAGATGGATGGATGGATCTGTGGAAACGTGCAGTAGAAGAAGGCAGTTTTCTGAGC
This sequence comes from Brevimyrus niger, assembly GCA_015164015.2. Taxonomy (NCBI): domain Eukaryota; kingdom Metazoa; phylum Chordata; class Actinopteri; order Osteoglossiformes; family Mormyridae; genus Brevimyrus; species Brevimyrus niger. The sequence continues at coordinate 7,838,609 of JAABNY020000038.1, forward strand.
GCAGAACCAAAAGCTTGATTAGGTTTGATACTTATTTTCGTAACGGTACTGAGGAGGTGCCAGTGGTGGCGTCCCTACACCATATCCCCTAACTACTGCATCCATTACATTACATTTATTTATTTACATTACATATTATTCATTTATTTCATCCAAAGTGGCTTACAGTTGAGAACCAGGGTCAGCCATTTGCTCAAGTGACTCGGGGTTAAGGGCCTCGATCAAAGGCCCAACTCTGCCTGCCATGGGATATGAACTAATAACCTTTCGATAAGGAGAATGGAGTCCTAACCCACAGAACTGCCCATAGCCCCAGTTACAAAGCTGTCTTCAAGGAGAGCATCCTGGTGAGAGATGATAGGGAACCCTGCTCTGGATGCTAGGAAGCTCACTTCTGGGATTCTTAGTTAGCTTTCAGGCTTCTGCAGCATGAAACACATTAGAAAGTGAACTTCCCCCCCTTCTTACCACCAGCAGGGATAAGGTGACGAGGGGGTCACATGCATAAATATGAAACCACTCTCACGTGTTGCTTGTAAATGCTTGTAAATTGCAGTATGATAAGACTTCAGCACGATTGCGGCATAATAAGACACTACAATGTGGGACATTTGGCACACATCCCTTAACTAGGGGCGCTGTTTGGTGCGCTGAGGCTGCTCTCATTTTCTTTGTGGTCGACGCCACAATGCTTGTGTTCCATATGAATCACACTGAATATTGCTGTGCATGAATATGCACAAGTCACAGTTTTGCTGTCAAATGTCACTATTTCAAATAAGTTTAATTTGTGTTTAATTTCTCAAACTATAGGGAAAAGAAATGGAAAAAAGTATAATTATTTCATATCGCATGTGGATTATTATTACACGTTTTTTTCTCTGAGATTCACACACACAAAAAAAACAATTATATTCAACCAAGCACATCAAACATTGGAACAGCCTGGAAAGCAGCTAACGTGCAACTAGTCTGGGGAATTGCCTCTTGTTGGTCCCTCTGCACCACAACAGAATGCTAATAGACAGGATGGATGATCAGGAATCACTCACAGTTTGTAATGTTGGGCGGAGTTAAAGAGAGTCGCCCGTTTCCCTTCCTTTGTACCTCATGGCTCAGTTCAGGCCCCCCTGTGTTTTACCTTCCATTCGAATGACCCGTTATTTAGGACAGCAGAAAGAAAAGAATCAACTAATCAAGATCCGTCCGATACCCACCCCGGCGTTCTATGGGGAAAAGCGGCGCTGGACACGAGGTCAAAGGTCTCGATTGTGCTGGTAAAGGGTATTCCCAGAAGGGGCTGCACTATAATTTGAGAAGCAGTGGGGGCTCATGGAGGGATATTGAAGATCAGCACTTCTTCGTGTTGTGAGCCTTATGGGAGTACAGACGCTCCCTGGGTTACGATGGTCTCCGCTACAATATTTTTTACCATATTCTTTACCATGGGCATTCATATTCCATTCTGTTTTTCACTTTCAGTACAGTATTCAATAAATTCCATGAGATATTCAACACTTTATTATATAATAGGCTTTGTGTTAATGACTTTGCCCAACTGCAGGCTAATTTTAGTGTTTTTAAGGTAGGCTAGGTCAGGCTACGATGCTAGTTAGGATAGGTGTACTGTATTAAAATGCCTTTTCGCCTTATGATAGGTTTACCGGAACGTAACCTCATCGTAACCCGGGGAGTGTTTGCACTAAAGTGGATTTTCCTGTTGCTGTTTCATTTCTCTGAACTATCACATTTTTACATCTGTCCATTTTACACGTTTGGCTGTGCAGATTATTTTATACATTTATTTGTCTTGTTTTTTTTTCATGGAGCTGCCAGTCTTGGCTGAAGGGACTCATTAGCCGATCCAAGTGCCATTTCATCTCCGGCAATAAAACCGGAGTTGACAGGATCCCGCCTCTCACACCACGATTGGCACGCGCACGGCTGCTGAGGACAAATGAAACTGCGGCAGGTAGTGCAGTAATTATAGGTAGAGCAGAGCTAAACTCTTTCATAAGACGGGAAGATCTTCCTTCCGCGTGTTGGGGCCTGTCTGGAGGAGCTCGCCTCCGGGTTAGAGCCCGTGAGCAAGCGGCGTGTGAGGAAACCTGAGACATCGTACATCAGCTCTCATTCTCATCCTGACCAGCATGGACGTCAGTGGCTGGGTACCATCCTTCATTTAATCACGCTTAGCTCACACCCAACAGCCTTTAAATTTATCTCTAACAGCCCAGGCAGCAACTTAGCTTAAGGAAAATATTTAGCGTCAATACAGAATATATGACATGTGATTTATAGCTGTGCTCATATGTCACTTACACATATAACGAAGGCCCAGTGCTGTTGGTTTGGGTTAAGGGAACAACAGGACTAGACATTCTTATCCACAGATTGTACACCTGCCTAGAAAAATACAGAAGACATTATTACATTATTGAATTACTGCATACCTTACTGGGGTTGGTTTTTGAACTACAGGTTAATTTATAGATTTTATAAAATAGGAGATGGGTCTTGTAAGTGCAGCTTGCTGTTCAAAATTTCAGTTTGTTTATGTAGTAGTAAATAACCGATGCAAGACTTCTAAACGTGTTTCATCTTTATTTACAATATAAACAAAGGAAAATCATGATGACAACAATCATCAAAGACTGTATTGCTCTCTGCCTTCAGCTTATTCTCCTTTTTCCCAAAAGACAACAACAATAGTGGAATATACCAACAGCAAATCAGCATGGGGGAGTTCCAATGGTCACACAATTACAACGGTAAAATAACAATATAGGCAGAATAAGAAAAATTACACAAACAATAAATCAATTCACCACATAATTGTAATTATTCCACAATACTCCTAATTATGGCCCATACAAGTACAATTATAGAAGGTGCAATATTCTTTAACGAGACTCTTGTAAAAGATGGTTAGATCCATTTGTAAAGGTCTCTGTGATATAAAGCTCTCTTGATGTAATAACAAATGGCATTTTAATTACGATCTTTTAAGCAGAATTGTAAAAAAGCACTTTTTTAAAAGTAAGAAAGTGCATATATGCATATAATTTGTAAAATAATCGCTTACTTTAGCAATGTTTGGAAGCTTTAGTTTTAAGTGTTCAAAATACTACATGTACATTTAATTTGGGTATAATGCAAAACCCTGACAGCCTTGTGTTGATGATTCTTCACTGCTGCTGGGAACACTAGGTCTCAACAAACTTCAGAGCTTAACCTAAACACAGACACTCCTCTCTGGATACGCGTCTCTCTCCCTGTGCCACTGAACCAGAAGTCGATTCCGATCATCCATGCCTTCATTATAACCTCTCTGAGGCTGCGCAGCCGTCAGGTGTCATTACACGCCAACCTGGGTAGCGGAACACTGTCTGACTTACATCACCGGCAAGCGGGGACTGGAAGAGAGGAAGACATTTCCGCATTCGTGATGTGCAAGCAGCACCTGCTAGCACAGCTGTGGTGATGCCTGCTCCCGTGACCCGGTCATGAGCTCTATGGCCGCCATGACGGCGCAGAGACGGAGAACGTCGCGCTCCCGACACGCAGACGCACAGCACGGCGTTTCGGCTTCGAGTTTTCAAATCCTTCGTAACGTCAGCCGTGCCAAGACTCTAGACTCGTGCGAGGGAGAGTGGCGGAGTCGACGCCTCGTATCCTCATCGTGGGACCGGCGTCCCTCGTCTCGCCTGCCAGGAGGCCGAGAGCTTCAGGGCCCCAGCGGCCCTCAGGCGGCGGCGATTCTGCTGGAGGCGCCGTGCCAACAGGAAAAATTAAACTGCTGCTCCTGAACGTGTTCCAAGCGGAATCAAAGCAGCCAGGCGGCTCCTTAGCACCGCTATGGATTCGGGGGACAACTCAAAGAGAGGCAGGAAAAAAGCATCTACAATAAATCATCTTAAACAGGATCTGCATATTATAATACATGCGCATTAAATCAAAGCCTTGGCTTCTCTTCTGGGCCCTTTTCTGTGTTCGGTATTAATGACAGAGCTGATTTAGGCTAAATGTGGAGTTCCTATCTGCACCAGATGCCTTAAAAGAAACAGAGGTTTTCCCTTTAAAGTTTTCCAACTGAACGAAAAGAACAGCACCCCCCTAAAGCCCCCCCCCCCCCATCATCGGCGTCTTTCTTGTGCCATGTAATGGTCAGATGGCCCGGGTGCCTTGTGGAGGGGGGGCTGGTAACACTGGTAATGCTGTGAAACTTGCCCAGTGCCGCCTGCAGTCGAGGCGGCCCTCTGCGCTCAGTGGGGGCCGCTGAACTCGGCACCCCCCCCCCCACCAGGCTCTGGCCCCCCAGCCAGACTCAGGCCCCCCCGCCAGGCCGGTTCCTCAGCCTGCGCTTCTTGGCCACTGTTATCAGCCCATCCTGCCAAGTCCCAGATCACAACATTTAAGTTGTTCTTCTAATGTCATTTTCCAGACCCCCGCCCCAGACTGGCTGACAAGCGGTGATGCTTGAGACACCCACACCCTGGCTCTTTATGGCTGCGGCTCGGTGGAAGCCCAGTGTCCCTCTGAGCCCCTCTGAGCTCCACGAGGCTGCGCACAACACATTCCCAGGGCGTCAGGCCGCTGCACTGTACAAAGTTTAGCTCCTGTGTATAGAATTGCATCTAAAAGGGACGTATAACACGGGACATATGGTAACTCTGAAGTGCTTCATATTTATAATTATGGGCAATACCTGCAAAGCTCAGTTGCATAGTCAAGTATTTATATGTATTTATTTCTTATACCTGGAATAATTACTTCCCCCAGTGGAGTTGGAGCCATTAGCTTCAAGCCTGTGCAGATGTTTGCTGCCCCATTTGTCACGTAAGTGGCTAGTACCTGTGGCTTCGAAATGCCGACCTCAGGGCATTGTGGGATACGTACTCACCGTAGGCCCTGGAATAGCTTAATGAGGAAGCCGGACACCATCATGTGAATTATAAGCAGTTTGATGCTAAATTAAAGTAAATCTATGGCCAATATTATGGTATACATAAAGCTGAGCACTAATAATCAGGCAATATAAAAGATATGAATAATTACATGAGCTGCTATGTGATCGTCCTCCTCCTCTGTTTTATTTTGCTTCTGAAATGGTGATGAGTGCTACCAGCTGCTGACCCTGGGTAACTCACTAGAAAACTGGAATATCAGCCAGTTGTTCCTTTTCTTTCCAACTTATACGCAAGTCACCCATTCATTCCCCCCACCTCTAT
>JAABNY020000038.1:7843849-7862059 GCA_015164015.2 Brevimyrus niger
CTTCCCCCCCTCTCCCCCCCTTTCCCCCCCCCCCCCCAACCCCCCCCCCCCCCCCCCCCCCGCCTTCCGTCCGTGGCTTGGGGGACATGGGTGATGATTTATAGAGTGTGACCAATTGATTGTGTTTGCTGGTGCCAGGCTGCTTCTTACAGGCTCTAGTGACCGTGGCTGTGTTGGTTAAATATGTTAAAAAGAAGGCAAGAAGGAAGCACGTAGAAAGAGCCGGAGCAGTAAAGAGGCAACAGGATGGTCCATCTTTCAAATTTCTTGGACTCCCGTAGTCTGACGACGCTGCGTCGTGGCTCTAAACATCTGAAATATCGGCGGCATTGTGGCCGTGTGAATACATCAGCCAGGAGGAGCCTCAGCTGGGGAGACGGGCAGAGGAGGCTGCAAAGAGAGTAAGCATGACCTAAACGAGCGGGCCGTGTGACCGGAGCTGCCAATCCGGCATTCATCACCCAGAGAATGCACATTGCGGGGCGCGCTGGCCGACTACCCAGAGACCTAGATTTAGAAAGGACTCTAAGCCTCTTTGTCATGCTTCTCGCAGGGCGGTTCACAAGGGTCGGGGCGGGCAGGGTGCTTAGGGAGGGGCGCACAGCTGTCTAGCAACAAGAGAACCTGATAGCATGCTGGAGGAGATATATGCGGAAAACCTACGGGAGGAGAACCCGATAGCTGGCTGGGGGAGACATATGCGGAATACATACAGGAGGAAAACCTAATAGCAGGCCTGGGAAGACATATCCAGAACACCTACAGGAGAACCTGATAGTATGCCAGGGGAGACATTTGCTGAACACTTACAGGAGGAGAACCCAATAGGAAGGTCAGAGGAGACATATGAGGAAAGCCTACAGGAGAACCTGATAGCATGCTGGGAGAGAAATATGTGGAGCACTTACGGGAGGAGAACCTGGTAGCAGGCCAGGGGAGACATATGCGGAATACATACAGAAGAACCTCACAGCAAGCTGGGGGAGACAAACGTGTAACACCTACAAGAGAACCTGATAGTATGCCGGGGGAGACATTTGCGGAACACCTACAGGAGGAGAACCCGATAGAAAGGTCACTTGCAGGAGACATATGAGGAAAGCCTGCAGGAGAACCTGATAGCATGCCCGGAGAGAAATATGTGGAGCACTTACAGGAGGAGAACCTGATAGCAGGCCAGAGGAGACATGTACAGAACACCTACAGGAAGAGAACCTGATATCAGGCCAGAAAGACATAAGCAGAACACCTACATGAGGAGAACCTGATAGCAGGCTGGGGAAGAAATATGTGGAGCACTTACAGGAGGAGAACCTGATAGCAGGCCAGGGGAGGCATGTACAGAACACCTACAGGAAGAGAACCTGATATCAGGCCAAAGAGACATATGCAGAATTTTCACATTTACAACCCAAAAATGTACTTATCAGTTGCACTAATTCCTTCCACCAATGAGTCTCTGCTAATTTCAAATTGTGTTTAGAAATAAAGATTATAATCGCAAATTATAATTAAGTTAGTACAGGCTGGCACTACCTTTGACCAATCAGATTCGACGATATAAAATGTGCTCTTTTATAAGAAGATGTAAGTGGTGGCATTCAGCATGAATGAGTGTCGATGAGTGTAATCTTGACATGGTTGTGGAAAAGCGGCTGACGGCTTACAAACAGAAAGCAGATGATTTAGTGCTGTTTGAGTTTCCTCGAAGCCAGCAGGGTTGCCTGCTTACATGTGGCTTGTGAAGCTTGGGCATGCCCACTTTTCAGGGACGGCTTCCCGTACGAAACCGTGCCGCAGGTGGAGCATCTGCAGGCGCTCTGCTTGCATCTCCCTCTGAAGCGGCCCGTGTGCATTCCTGGGGAGGGGGACGGGTGCAGCTGTCGAAAGGATCGGGGGAGAGCCAGCAGATACCGCTATCCTCAGATGTTACAAGTTACCCAGGGTACAACTGTGCTTCATGTGAAAAGGTTAAACTACACTTAAGTTTTAGACTGTTAAAAAACTTACTCTGGAGGGAAAAAAAAGAACATCAAATGGAATCCAGTTGCCGCCAGTTAAGACTTTAAATCATGTTTCCATTCCCTTCTGCCGGGGTTGAGTAAGGTATCTGTGCGCAGAGGATGGAGCTGTTTATGGGAAGGTGAAAAAAAAACTCACCCTGGCCCATTAAATGACATTCAGATGGAGCTGCGAAATGTTCCCTAAACCTGGGCCGTCCACAGAGGGCGTCTGTTGTGCTGCCTATGAGGGGGAAAGTCTGTGGGGCCAGTCTGCTGCCTTTCAGGCCTTGACGGTTGCCTGGGCAGGGCAGTGTGTCGCGAGGTCCTGTCTGGGAAGACTTTTGAGGCATGGTACCGCTATTCTTAGACTACACAGAAAAGCACGGCTTCCTCCACAAAATACCCAAAAGAATTGAGTTCTTCAATGTAACACTAAATTCATTTTATTTGTGATTAAAAGTGTAATCTATCGTAGTAATTGAACCACAGCATTGGTCATTTCATAGGAGATGCTTTCTACAACATATCATTTTTCCTTTGAAACCAGGACAACAGCCCATTGTCGCTGTTCTTCACTGGAGGTCTATGGAAAATTCACGTGCACTTTGTCTAAATACAGAATCGATGAAAGCTTATTGATGAATATACTTCGATTACATGCTGCCGGAGCTTGCCCGGATGTTGTGTTTCACTGGAAGTCTTTCGCTGTGTCCACATTCAGGGGTTACATCCTTTGAAGGATGCGGTCTATGAAGGCATAGCCTTCGTACTCTGCATTCTTAATAGGTTGAACAGAAAGTATTTTCAGATGGAACGCTTTGGCCTACAGATAATTTCCTATTTGTGTCACCAGCTGTTCCCTTAGCCCTGAGTCATGGAGCACTGCTCCTATCGCCTAGCTGGGACACGCCCACTTTAGCGCTGCACAAATTAATCTTGGGATATGTTGGGCTGAGAAGGACCCATTGGGTGGATCCTTCACCATTATGCAAAAGAAGGAGGCATTTCCAGACACATTCAGTCTTCCAAGGCAGCCATAGGAGGATGCCGCCCCTCAGTTCAGACTCAGCCTATGAGAGGTTCATACATAGTTTTTGCTTAGGCAACATTGACTGGGCAGATAGACTTGCAGTCAGATGTTTTAGACTCGCTTAGTAGCCAGGCTTCTCTGCATGGTGATTGGGAGACGCCTTGACAAGACAAGGTAAACTACCAGTAATATTAATGCTCACAACTGACAGGATTCACATGCTGTCTGTGGAGTTGGCTGACAACATTCATTCATTTTGTCACATGCAGGGGCACTAAAGCATTTCAGTGCAACCCAGAGTGACAGCTCATCATTTTGTATGTCATCTTTCACCATCGGCGTTTGTAAATGTTGCAAACAAAGTCATTATCATTGACTTCGGTTGTTTGCTTAATTTTCACGGAAAGTTCAGTGACCAAGTAATACAAGAGAAAAAAAAGCATTTTTTGGTTATACTGCCAAGCATCCATCGGAAAAAGCAGCATCTGCCTCAGGTCTGCATCCTTCATGATGGGCAGACGCAGGTACATCAGCCTGCCACCATGATTACAGCCTGCAGCAGAATCAGCCCATGCAGGTCAATAGAATACCTGTATACCTACCTAATGTAATTATAGTCTGCTATCATGAGCATAACATGCATTGTAGCTTAGCTAAAAAAATCATTTCATCAGTTCACTGTTTAAACAAAAAGAGCTAGCAATGTAACACAACACAGAATACATGACCGGTGTTATACAGAGTTAAAACATCACAGTAAAACTGAGGCATCTTACACAGTAAGTTAATAGCAGTGGGACTGTTGTGATTTTAGGGGTAATTTTAGCGAGATTTACAGTGTGCTGTTTAGTTTAATTTGGTATTGAGTTACAGTCACTGGAATTCAGTTTATCCGTAAAGCTATGGAAGCAGTCATCTGTGCAATGTTCAGAAACAAATTATATTCGCTGACAAGGGTCTACGCGTGCTTACACTCTCTCTCTCTCTCACACACACACACACACACACACTGACACACACATGCACACACACATCCTCTCTCACACACGCATTGTCTTTCACACACACTCATACTCTCTCTTTCACACACACACACACACACACACACACACACACACACACACACACACACACACACACAGACATTTTTTCTCTTGGTCCCCACAAGGTAATGTAAACATACCCCCCCCCCCCCCCACACACACACACATATTAGCAGGCCCTGACTCTGGTGTCTGCTTTACATACACGTGCGGGAAGAGGATGGTGACTGACGCTACGTAATGTGCTGTTGGCTGGCTTTTTTTCTTTTGATTACTAGAAGGAGGGCCCAAGTTCCAATCTAGTCTGGGCCCAGGTTAGGCCACTATGCCCTGCACCGCAATAATTCAAATAAACATGTCAGAGATACTTCCTGGCAACTGAAGAAGGAGGAAACCGGACATTGCCTTAAAAAACACATGTGCTGGTGATCAAGATCAGAGGGAATGTGTAGATCAGATATGTTTGAACACCAGATAGAATCTCTAAGATGACTTCGGAGGTCATCCATTAAGCTTTTTTTTATTAGCTTTTGCTATTTTGAATAGTTTAACATTTCTTTAACTTCTGCCCATTCAGATTTATTATGTTAATGTTTGGAAAAGGTATGCGCGTGCCTTTGAGGGCCTTATGGCTATTTGGAGATTCTGATGATGATAATAATCACATCACTTTTATTTACAAAAACAGCGGGAAAATACTAAAAAACAGAACATATTTAAACCAACATGTTGTTTTTTTCTATGGACATAAAGGCAGTATCAGGTAAATATATGTGCAGGAATACACAAAGGATCTGCTGAATTGAGTCACAATGCAGGTGACATCGCAGGATCGGGCCAACTCTCATATTCCTCATAGATGTCAAAATTCTGGGCATATCCCTCGCATCTTGATTTCATATAAAAAATAAACACATGAAATATAGGAGAAAAAGACACAGAAACCTCATCCTTCTGCAGGAGGGATTACTGATCATAATAAAATACACTCAGTTAGCACCACATCAGTCTGATGATGTTTTTACCTAAAGCAGCAAGCATTGTGGACTCTGACAGGGTCTGTAGAAAAGCCGCCCAACCCTCTCCTCACATCTTCCCCAATCAATAGCGAGCCTCACGCCTGACAGACAAGGCCCCTTATCACCCCCCGCCACAGCCACAGCCGCAGCCGCAGCCGCAGCCCCTTCAGGAGATTAGCCAGGAGATGGAAACCCCAAACTTTTTACATTTTATCAACGTTCGGCTTTAGCCCCCTGGTCGATTGGCTCCGCTCCTCGATTGTTAAGTGTCTGGGTCGTCTTAATTGACTGACTTCTTCACTGGCATGGAGGCATATGAGCGGGAACTGAAAGCAGATGGCACAGGATCTGTGACCATATGATAAACTCTGGCACAGAAGGAGCCAGGAACTAAAGCAAAGACTGTTCCCCTGTGTGGAGCCTGATACTGTGTATTTATTAGGGGGTAGAGGCATTATGGCCAACCGCGATACTGGCAATCAGCCTCTGACTATTGGTGCAATTTGCGTGTACTTGGCATTATTTACATAAATATCCCTTTAATCCTTAACAGATACCAACCAAGGGACCTGAAATTTTATATCTATCGGCAGTCAGCATATTTTAAGGCATAAAACTGTAAAATGCTCGTTAGAGGCAGTCGACTTGGTCGTCATGAGTCCGGTGGATTGATTTACAGAAGGATGGCGTTGCGCTCGCCGATTTTAATGGAAACACTGAGGGCTTTGAACAGCCCTTTGAGGTTGGAGACAGCATAGATAACAAGACGGCATCTAGACGCTATTGGGCGCCCTACCCACATAACAAAATTAGCTGAGACCGCAAAGTGTCATTTAACTTTTTTTTTTTGGGGGGTGTGCGTTTCAAATTAGGAAGTGTAATAAGAGGAAATTAAAATGGTTAACATTACATTAAGTAACCTTTGTAATAAGTGTTAAAAAAAGCAAGAAAAAGAAATCCATATGTGTTGCTTGTATGAAGTCTTCCTCTGCCTGCATTTTCCTCTGGTTGGTAGCACATGTACCGGGCATTAGGACACCCCCTGCATGCGGTAGTAGGAGCGTCTCAGTTCCAGGTGAAGCGCGGGACACAGCCTGGGACATACTGACTCTAATCTGACAATGGCATCTAGCGGGAATCCTGGCTTCGGTTTGGGATTAACAGCCTTCTGAACACCAAAGTCCTTATGGCAGCGGGAAACGTGGGGGGGGGGGGTGTTACCCATCGGACTCTGCCAGCTGTCCCCCAGGGAGGGGGACGCGGCTGTCGGTGGGGCCATTAAAGCACATTCTGTTTTCTGCAAATTGTGAGAGCATCTAACATAGGATGTTCAGTTGTGCCGGCAGGTAAGAGTATAGGTTAAAGAGCTGAAGGTTATCTGGAATATGCCCTATTGATGTAACTTATGGTTACTTGGGGTAAAAACGTCAGGAAACTCTTGGACTGGCAAAGAAATCTGTTTGCAAGAAAAACAAGAATATCCCCCTGGGTTAAATAACGTTTACCTTATCTTATCTGAAAATATCAGGCAGTGACAGGGCCTACAACTCCACACAGTCTCCACATCACATGACCCAACATAGCCAGTCCTTTGCAATAGCCTAACAGGGATTGGTGCCATTAGGTATCAAAACATACAGGTCAGCATGAGTCTGGCTCAGTCCTATCCACACTTACACAGTGCTCTTCCCATTACCTTAGCACGAGACATAAGACGTAATTTAAGAAACAATTACCATTAACAGCCCTGTCAGATACAGACTCAGAAGTCCTTATCCTTATTCTCTTCTGAAAAGCTGTCTCTCCACCATCCAAGATGCCATAACTCCTCCTGTGGGCTGATCACCCTGCCCATTTTGCATACTTACTTGTGTACTTGGGCCTGTTTTCAATCTTCTCCAATCTCCAGCACATTAGTGTGACTAACATATCGCAATTAGAAGTGCTGTAAAATCAGGAGAGGCAATTAAATCCGCAGAGTGGAAATCCTTTGCTGACTTGCCAGTTAATTCTGCTAAAAAAAGGCTTTTGAGGAATTAAAAGCGATTATGAGCAATGAGTAAAAATCCATGTTGCAGGAAGTGTCAACATTTACAGAATGGACAAAATAAATGACGAGGCTACAAGCTAGTTTACAAAAATAAATTTAATCGTGAAAAACAAAGAGAAACATTTTATACAGTCAGACAGGAGCATGTGATATATTTTTCATTATAGGTGAAATACCACAGACTGAAATATATTCAATGCATGGCTGTTTAATCTGATTATGACAGAATTTTAAAAAGCAAGCGCAAACTAACACAAGGAAGTGTTTCTAATAATTTATATGTAAAATTCCAGAAAATATTACTGTCAGTTTCAGTTATCTGAATTATTACCAAATTACTACCCAGGCATCATTAACATTTGCTGCAGCCTTGGAAGAAGGTGGCACCGCCGTGGACATTCCGTGGAGATCTGCACACTTCCTATGGAGACGTTGTCCTTGTCTCCTGCTTTGCATCGATAATATATCAGTACAATACCCAAGACAATTCACGTGAACTATAATTTTATCTGTGTACCATGCTGGCTCAGTTGATTTGGACAAAAGCTATGCCAAATAAATGCAAATGTGATGCAGTGTAGCTACCTAACCATTTTCCGATGTGAGCTGCTGGAGCAGAGATAAAATAGTGCTTTCCTGGAGCAGTCTGGCCTAAGTACCTGATTAAGGGGTGTAATAGCAGGAACTCTCAAGGGATCAGTATCAGGACACATCCAGCCCCATAACTACCACACCAGCGACTCGGAGAGGGCGGTGCCATGGAGCGATAGCGAGAGAGAGTGGGGTGCTTAATGGCCTGCTGGATGGTCTCACTCTTGTCTGCACTTGAGGCTCTCCATCTGATTCAGGGATATACAGCAGAGTGGCTGTGAAAGAGGGTGAGTGGACTTTGCTAGCTACTTAAACATTTCCCTGTGTTTCTTTTGAGGTTTTCTCCCAGTTGAGTTTGTTATCCTAGCCTGGAACGGATGAGGTATAAAGACTAAATCCCAACTGCGGGATGCAGATGAAATGTCAAGAACCGAACCTATAGCTGCCAAAGTGGGAAGAGGTAGGCCAAATATAGAATAGGCACCTGTCAATCATCTCTCTGGTGGGAGGAACACTTATGAGCTGACCAATGAGGGTAAAGATCATCTGCTAACAAAATACAAAGCGCTAACCAAGTCCCTATGCTCATAGTCCCTAAGTCTCATGTACATTTAATCAATAAATACAAGTCACAGTGATGTCTTTTAATTTTAGGTCATTGCTTCTACACAAAGGAGAACAGTTACTTAGATGCACTGCATGAGTGTTTCTCAGTTCCCAGCACAAGTCATAAATGGCAAATACCTGGTACTGGTGCACAGGGAGCTGGGAGGAAGCAAAAAAGTGGACGGTCGGTAGGTTCCTGAGGACTGCATTGTGAAACATGGTGCTACATAAATTCTTCGCCACAATATTATTTTGCGAAAAACTAGTGCTATGATGTCTCATCTAGTCTATATTAATTGTGCATTGTAATCATACTATTGCGACCATTAACACGGCATCATTTTATTGGTTTTCTTCAAATGTTCCAATATCTAAAGCATTTTTTTCTTGGTTTGTTTTTCGTTTTTTAAGTAAGCAAGAAAAATTCTATTTGAATTAAAGAATTATGTTTTTGTATGTGCATGTTTCTTTTTAAGTCATAATGTGATTAATTTGAGTTTACTTCGAATACAATTGACCCACAATTATGACTGTAATTTAAATTAATTATTGTATTGTTACCAGCTAATAGATTGTTTTCCCCCAGCCTCTGTCCATGGAATAATCCAAGGGTTTCCGTTCCATGCTTTGCTGAAATGGTGCGGATGATAATTACCAACTCAAAAAAAGTGTGACTGTCTTCATGTGCAAATGGGGAGGCCCTTAGGTACTATGGGGATAAAAAAGCGCATAAGAAAAGGCCTCAGAACGTGGCAGCATTGTCCTTAACAGCGGTAATTACTAGGGGGACAGGTGACAGAGTCCCACTGATGGTAAAGGCCCGACGTGGCATGTAGAGGGTCTGCGAGCGCGGCCGGCCCTCTCCACCGGAGTGCATTCACTTGCAAAGCGCTGCTTAGAGGTAATCCATGGCGACTCAGGCTCCCACTGAAAGGACAATGCTGGGTCACCTCGGTATCAGGCTCTCAGAAAAGCCCTGGTCTGGATTCCAGCTGAGCCTCTACAGATAATGAAAGTCAGTGATGTGCTACCATAAACGCAAGATTCTTAGGGGACCTTAATAAAACACAATCACACTCATCACTGGTGAATATAATTCCCTCTCTTACAGCAGTAAAATCTCTCCCTCCCTTTACTAAAACAAAGATTAACTTGCTTGGATTTATATTGATTAAAAAGTAAGTAAGTACACTGTCTTTACTTTCCCGGCCAACTCATTTCACCCATTTTACTGAGTGGAATACTTGTTAAGCAGTCCTGCCCAGAGGCACATGTATAATTATGTTTCTTTGATTAGAACCTGCAACATTCCGGTCAATGGTTCAGGTTCTCGGCCATTTTCCTGCCTGCTGCCCCACTGAAAAGGAGCAAAACATACTGGCACAATGTCATGGCTCATGATACTTTTGGATGCACCCATTGCTATTCAGACATATACACTCCACTGTAGTGAGTGAAATTGATTTATAACGGTGCATTGAATCTACCTGAGTAATTGGCTTACGGTATTCATGCCTGCTTGAAGTACAGAAAGGAAGCACACAAGTTTTGTACAGCAATGTTACTAAAGCAGGGATCTGAACTTAACCAAAATGTCTTAGGCCTGGTATGTTTAGTTTTTGCAAAGGCTTGTTTCCTAACAGGTTTGGGGGATCTTTCTGCAAGCAAATAACTATAAGGACTACCTGCAGGAAAGCAAGTTTGTTGTTATTTAGCCAAATCCATAGTTATCCCAGCTTTCTCCCATTTAGATCAGCAGATATCTGTCAGGGGGCCTGTTTGTGCCTGATAAGACATACATATATTTGAAATTTGTTGAACTTGCAATAACACCATATTCATCAAAACATATCTGCCCAAACCAGATCATTACAGCGGCCCAGGGTATCGAGTGAACGACTGAACAAACACTGATTTGAGTTTTTCAAAGGACAGAAAACCGCGGAAGACATGCAGGGAAATCAAGTCAATAACAGAACTAGATCTTTGCAGGCTGAATTCATGCTCTAATATGTGCCATGAGCATGTGTCTTTAAAATCAAAGTAAACACAGGGTAAAGACCTGCCATTGAAGTCCACATGTATGTCCTATTTTTAATGACTTCTGTTACTGTTTAATGATTAAATGCAATGTTTGGGTATGACCGTTAACAAACATCTGCTCTATTAAACTCTACTAACCCTTATTTATTTTCAACACAGTAATAAGAAGGCCCATAATATTTACTGTCAGCATATCATTCCCTATACTATGCATGGAACTATGTATTTGAAATAGCTGGGGAGACATTTCATTGACTCCATTTTCAAAACAAATCAGAAAATATGCTGGGCAGCATCCAACATGAACTGTGTGTGTAGGGTTCAGTCAATCACCGAATCTCTTTCTAAGTTTCTAGATTGTTTTCTCACTGACGTAATGCCTGAGATCACAGCCAGATTATGTCATCGATGAGCCCGACATGATGCGCGGATCGCTTCTATAAATCAGCCTCCATTCGTTGTTTTTCAAGCATCCTCAAGACTCATCATTTCTCTAAATGAGGAACACAGCCTCCAACTCCCTGAGCATGAATGCAGTAAATTTGGCAGCATACTGTACAGCCAGGAGACATTCAAACAGAGACATACGAGCAATGCATAGCAGGAGAAAACACCAAAATCAATAGACTGAACACTTTCTCACAAATCCAGCAATAGTTTGATAGTCTTAAACTCAATTGTATACATTTAAATACAGGAAATGTTGTTAGGATTCGGTGATATATAGTTTTGATGGTAATTGTCCTAGAAAACTGTGATTTATATCAAGCAGAGTTATAAAAAGTAAAGAAGTGGCCGCGGGGCTTGTTTCCTCTGCAGAGACATTCTTCTCCTGGTGGGTGAACAGTGGACCTTGCAGCTGGTGCCAAGTTAGTGCCCGCATGAGTGGCATGGAAGCTGGCAGCTCTTATCTGAGCCCCCCCCTCCACACACACACACACACACATTCTCCACCCTCACGTTTCCGCTCGTGCTCCGGGGGGCTTTGTCAGGCTGCAGCCCGGCCGCAGAAGCACATCCCTCCGTGTCGTTCCCAGTCGTGAGATATGAAAAGGCAGCCGGAGAGGCCATTATGACAGAGGAAGAGGCAGCCGGCTGAGGTCTAGGGAGTCATGGCCTGTGCTTTCACAGCCGACTGAACTAATGAACACATTAATCCATCAATCACATTTTATTTACCGTCATTCGTTTTTTGCAATCAAGTTGTCATAATGCACTTTACGGTCAGTTTTGAAGCTTGGGGCCAAGTGACCCCCCCAGAGTGGGAGGTGGAATTAACAGAGCAAAAGTAATGGTTAATTGTACACTTACAGAGGCAGAGGCGAGGAAGTAGGCGAGTGTGACCTGGGTGGATGGAGTGGCCGTGCCATTGAAAACACACCATGGGACTGAACCGAGTCCACATTAGACCAGACGTTAGAATCAAACGCCATGAAGGCTAAACAGCTCAGAACAATCCGGCTTGCTTCACAATACATAGGGACACTATATGGGCAAAAGTATTGGGACACAGCTCTTGATCATTGAATTCAAGTGATTCATTCAGACCCATTGCTACCGATGTATGAAATCAAGCAACAAGCCAATGCAATCAGGTTTACACACATTTGTGAACAAATGGGTCCTTCTGAAGAGCTTCTGAATTCAAGCATGGTACTGTAATAGGATGTCACCTTTGAAATAAGTCAGTTTGTGAAATTTCTTTCCTGATAGATATTCCACAGTCAACTGTATCGGG
The DNA here is from genome assembly GCA_015164015.2 of Brevimyrus niger. NCBI lineage: Eukaryota > Metazoa > Chordata > Actinopteri > Osteoglossiformes > Mormyridae > Brevimyrus > Brevimyrus niger. The sequence goes on from JAABNY020000038.1 coordinate 7,855,973, forward strand.
TATTATTACAAACTGGAAGCATTTAGGAACAACAGAAACTCAGCCATGAAGTGGAGGTTGCCGCTCAGTTGACTCAATAACTGCTGAGTTCCAAACTTCCTCTGACGTTAACCTCAAACACTAAAACTGTGCACCAGGAGCTTCATGGAATGGGCTTCCATGACCAAGCAGCTGTATGTAAGCTTCACATCAACAAGCATGATGCCAGTGGTGAGTGGTGTAAAGCACGCTGTCACTGGACTTTGTAGCAGTGGAAATGTGTTCTGTGGGGTGATGAATCATGTTTCTCTGCCTGGCAGTCTAATGGACGAGTCTGTAAAGTTTGGTGGAGGAAGGACAGTGGTATGGGGTTGTGGCCCCTTAGTGCCAGTGAAGGGAACTCATAATGCTTCAGCAAACCAAGATATTTTGGACCATTATATGGTTCCTGATTTTTGGGAACAGTTTGTTGAGACAAAGTGTCAGGTGAGAGTCCTTGTTCCAGGATGACTGTGCCTCAGTGCACAAAGTAAGGCCCATAAAAACATGGTTTGATGAGATTGGTGTGGAAGAACTTGACTGGCCCACACAGAACCCTGACCTCAACAAACAAACACCTTTGGGATGAACTAGAATGAAGATTGAAAGTCAGACTTTCATGCTCAATATCAGTGCCTGACCTCAGAATAGCTCTTCTGGATAAATGGACAAAGACACCCAGACACACTCCCCAGCAGAGTGGCAGCTGTGAACTCCGTATTAACACCTATGGACTTGAAATGTCATAAAAGTTCCTGCAGGTGTAATGGCCAGGTATTCCAATAGTTTCATCTATGCAATGTAGATAGATAGATAGATAGATAGATAGATAGATAGATAGATAGATAGATAGATAGATAGATAGATAGATAGATAGATCTGTTAATGATCTGATCTAAATCAATATTTCTTGTCTTTCCTCTTGTTGTTAGTACTATTATCAAAAATTTACTGTGACAAGTGTGACAGAGTTGCTACAACCTAATAGACAAATGTCTGGCTAATAACAAGCTACCCAGAAAGAACTATGTAATGGACTTTGTAACGGTGCCCCCGGTGCTGGACAGCAGTATTGCATACAACATAATTTAAATTCATGATTTACAGCATTGTACCTGAATAGCACTAGCATTATTCACTAAGGCTGTTTCTTCCGTAACACTTACATATATCACTGTGTTTATCTGTATTGAATCTTGTTTCCATGATTTAATTTTGAGTTGTGACAACACGCATGCTGAAATTGTTGAAGCTATTAAAGACCACTTGAACCCACTTGTGCAAAATCAAATTTAAGGACAAATGGAATCACTCACCCCCATCCCCCAATGACACAGAGGCCATCAGAATGCATAATATATGAACATATTTGTGAGAATTCCTCTGGGTGGGGCGGTGAACATGTGATTTGGGATGAAGTGACAAAGTGGGAGATGGGACGGGTTCAGCGATAAAAAGTACAAATGATAACATGAGAAAGGAATAAAACAAGCGAAACAAACAAACAAAGATAAAACAAAAGACATCAGGTGTCAGAACTGGCAATAAAGGAAACAAATCACCCAAGCAATCATTTAGGACTGTTTCAAGAAAAAAAAAAATCAAGATACACCATTTTATACATTTTACGAGAACAAGAATTAAGAGTTAATGAACAGGATTGTGCCAGGTCACCTTACCCCCCTCCCCTGAGATGACTAAGGGCCACACCCCCACCACATCTTTTTATTTAAGCATCACCCAGTGTAATCCCAGTATTCAAGGGGTTTCACATAACAACAAGAGATACCATCTCTTTTTCTTTGAGAACCTGTACAATTGAGCTGGTAAAATGTGTTGATAACCCAGGTTCTGTACAGTAATGTTAGCAAATAAGAGGCAGAAAATGGATGGATGTATGGATGGATGGATGGTGTTCTCCAGAACAGGCACCATATACTTGCGATTAGCCTGTTTGTTCAAAAGGAAGAAATTCATATGATCACAACTTGAAAGGTTTTAAGACTTGAAAGCACCAGCCCACCCACCGTGAAAATATTTTTTATTTGACAGCTGATTACCAGTGCAAATCACTGGTAGTAACCACATCACACAGCAGGCCATCAACAACATGCAGAATCAGTGTGGCTTTGCATACATATGGAGTGCTAATATTAATGCATCCCTCACTTCTGTTGTTTTCTTGACGTCACTAAAGGAGATTTGTGTAATGGTGTGATTTTGGCTAAAGATGAAGTACGGTTCTCAATTTGAGTTGAGCATCTATGTAATATTTTTGCCGATTCTTATTCTGATCTGCTTCCTATTGACTACATGTTTCACCATGGGCCTTTTTCTACAATGACCGTCCAAAGCATCGCTGGCCTAATATTACTCGTATATTAACAATGGTCGTATTCACTGTTGGATCTCTCATCTGTCTCACCTCAAAACCCTAGGTGTTAGTTTGCTATTTCCGTAGCTATTGTGAACGATACGACGCAAAACGCCACCACATCAGAGCTAGAGTGGTCCTTTATCTAAAAGAGCATGCCGCTTTAACCAATCTTACCTCCCAACCCACAATCCCTCACCCCTCTAAACTGCACAATGGATAGACCAGCAATTTATGCATTAAATATTGAGTTCGCTCGGATGGTAGAAGGCTTATTGTGAATCGGAGGTGTTGGCCTGAATTGGGAATTTCCTCCAGTTAGCGAGGTTTCATCAATCCTTCTGCGGGCTGACGACTCAAAGTATTTTAAAGAGACCGTGGGCAGATCGACGTTTTCACCTGTCATTTTGTGAGGTGTGCTTGGCTCATTTTGCGGGTGAATTAGTTTGTCTTGCACAGTCCTTTTGTTTTTCTGCCACTTTTGTTTTTGCCTCATTAACGTTCTGCCACTTTGGCCAGAGAGATATTTAATAATGAGAAATAAGGGCCGGCTGGTGATTCTATGGAGCGTATGCACGTCACATGGGGGCCCGTGCGACACGGTCGGCGCGCCTGTGAATGATGAAAGTGCCCTGACACATGGCTGGTACCAGGGCCAGAATCCAGCACCGCGCCAGACAGCCAGCTGTTCTGAATAAGCGGGCCAGCACCGCCCCTCCCTCACGCCGACAGCTTCTCTGGCTGGCCTCAAAGGATGACCTGCTGTCTAAGGGACAAAAGGGTGACCAAACAATGGCCCTGGGTCACAATTCAGCTAGAGGAGGATGGGGTGGCGGGGGGGGGGGGCACCTCCAGCTGTGCAGCTATGAATGGCTGCCGCATTCCTCTTCAGCAGAGGGGCCCAAAATGTTTATACATCGCCTCATCAGCTCAAGCCGTTTAGCATGCAGGAACAACTTTGTGGGCTGTCTTCCCATGATTCCCTGCTTCCTTCACAGGCCGTCCTGGGCTCTCCGTGCCTTTTGTGCGCATGTGGCGATGTAATTGAACAGACTCAGTATACCCACCATCCCTGATAGTTTTTAAGTAATTAATTAAGTGTCTTGGGGCCGGGGGTGGGATTAGGTGCCCGGAACATTAACAGCCATACAAACGTGCAACATTGTAAATGGCTTCTTGGAAACAACAGCTAAGCAGCAGCAATAACAATACAATAGAAAGCATTTAGTTGTCAGGCATCTAATGCGTGGGAATTTAAATTTGATACACACAAAGTCCTGGGATGCTTGCTGGATTCAGTAAAAATACTGCAAATTTATTGGTTTCGCTAAAAAAAAAAATCATTACTTTAATCATTTATTATATATTTTATATAAATATTATTATAGCTCTGAATTAGCTGTTCTGAGTTAAAAACTTAATTGACAAGCAGTCTCATTGGATGCTTTCACACCTTTACAATAACATAATATAATAGTTTTGTGTTCAGTATCTCTTTGGGAGCCAAAGACTACAATTGAAACTAATAGCAAAATGGGAAGAACTGAACTGAAAAAAATTGCAACACTTATAAAGAAAATGTCTGTGCAGAAAATACGTGAAGGTATGTTACACATTGCTTTTCAATGAACACTTGTTATGAAATATTTGCACCATTTTTACAGAAGTGAGCAAGCATCCCAAGACTTTCTGTGAGCCTGTATCTGACTGAAAGGTGTCCCAAAAACACAGTGATTTTGGATCCCGTGAAGCAATTGTTCACCAAGAAATGTTATACATTCAGTAACAAAAAGAAAAAAAAGGACGAAACATACAGAGCCAAGCAAAGAGAAAAGGTAGGAAGGTAATTACATTAAAATCAAGCTGAGTCTCTTCTTAGGAGGACGTGTCATTGTCGTTTTGTTTTGAGGTTTCCCAGTAATATGTAATCATAGGCATAAGTCACCCTGCAGGCTCCAGCGCTCTGCATCAAGGATGTTGCTGGAGATTCTATATAAAAATTAGATTTTTTTTTTTATTAAAAAACAGGAAACTCTTTTCAAAAAGCGGCCATGTCAGCTTGTCCGTCCGCTGATGTTGAGGTTGAGTTGTAATAAAGGTGAACGTCCCATTGTGTCTGGGAAGCCGGATTGGCAGCTTTTACATGTCTGACCAGCAGCAAAGCCAGGCCTCCCCGCCACTGTCTGCTGTTACATGCAGGAATAAATGACAGGAAGGGAACGGGGCAAACAGCCCTCAGGTCCGCATTCATGGCCGGCGGGCCAAGGGCTTCATAAACGTCTCCTTGTCAAGAATCATAAATGGCATCTTAATGGTTTCTGTATCTCATTGGATTTATGATTCTCAGCTCAGTAAAGGTGATGTCTGACCATACCCCCTGACATGGAGATAGTATTCAAGGACAAGCTGGATTTTAAGGGCTCGGTCGCATTCTGTCCGGCCTTTATCTTTTCCTCCAATCCCTTTTATTTCACCAGCTAACTGAGGGACTTCTAAGCATTTTTAATTGATTTTCCCACCTCGGTGTGACGATGCTGCGATTCCTGCTTCATTTGTATCCTCCGCACTGCAGTGAGTCGTATTTGTCTCATTAATGAGCTGTTTTGGCTGGATAATTCCACTATTTATAACTCAAATAATATCATACTCATTTTTAAATATGTAAGTACAGAAATGTTATTGATAAAGTGTGACACATACATTATACAGAGTTTGAAACTAACTCATATATACTTAACAGAACTCAAGGAATTACTATCTTGGTGATATTGTAATTTCTTAAATAACCTTCATAGGCTTAAAGCTATTTATTAATTTATCCATAAAACTTCTGAAAATATTTTGGCTATAACAAAAAAAAAAAAACCTAACCCCAGGGATAATGCAGTGTGAGGGGAGCAGGGCAGATATCGCAGTAATGGAACCTTTTACTTTCCATGTTTCAAACAGGAATCAGAGTCCGGAGCTGGAGTCTTTGACACTTGTCACCTGCAAGAAATGATTGCTGTCTTTTTGGAAAGGATAGAGGGTAACATCCCAAGCTGTCTGAACAAGATAACAGCCACATGTCATGGGCTTAGCTAACTGGAAACTGAAGAGTTGAGTAACCTGGTTAAAGGCGGTATGGGTGCAGCAGTAACCGGGTCTGTGTGTGTGTGTGTGTGTGTGTGTGTGTGTGTGTGTGTGTGTGTGTGTGCGTGGATTATGTTCATATTACACTATGAGGACCAAATGATCCCCACGATGTGATAGAAACTTGCTGTTTTTATGTTGTGGGGACCATTTATTTAGGTCCCCACAAAGACCAGTGAATGCAATCCAAAAACTAAGAATGGTGAAAGCTTCATATTTTGTTTGGTGACTTATGGTTAAGTTTAGGATTGGGTTAGGGTTAGTGTTGTCACTGTTGGGATTTGGGTTTTTCCCACATGAATGGAGTCCTCACAAATACATAATTACAAGCCTGTGTGTGTGTGTGTGTGTGTGCGCCTTTGCATAGGTTACATTTGGGGACCAAACTGTCCCCAGAGTGTGGTAAAACCTGAAACTTCTTTACTCATGGGGACATTTTTCCAGGTCTCCGTTTGGATGACCTCAGTTTGATAAAAATTTGGCCATAGAAATGAATAAGTGCAGGTCTATGTCTGTGTCTGTGTGTGTGGATGCATGTGATGGCCAGCTCTCCCCCCCCCCCC
>JAABNY020000038.1:7894019-7916843 GCA_015164015.2 Brevimyrus niger
ATACCATTTAAATTCCTACTAAGAGTTAAGCTTTGGTATTATTATGGTAATACGAAATTAGCTTTTGGGGTGGGGGGTGTTCCTCCACAATAAGATTTGCAGAATTTTATAAATGAGACATTACCGACATCAAAAATATCACATACCACAGTACAGTATATTGTTTGGATGCCGTCAAAATGAGACACCACTGAAGGCCACTAGGGGCACCGTCTGCTGTATTTCAGGTTCTACATAAACACTCCAGTAACTCACATAAGCTGATAAAATAGCTTTACTTTGCAATAAAACAACTTAACGAATGGCAAGAATTTGAGGAAAGCCTGCCACTTCAGATTTATGGCATTTTTACCTCTTATTGCAGCCCCACACGGTTTGCATTGGTTTGAACTGATTTTTCTTGTCTTCAACCATGCATCCATATGTCCTTTCCTACCAGAAGTCGATTTTGGCGCAGGAATAATGCCACGCTTGGTTAATGCACTTACAGTTGGTTAGATCAACATCATCCAATGATGTGCTACATTCAGCACTAACTATGCTACAAAAATATTTCTTATGATTGGATCAATTTCAAATTTGTTTCTCCCTGGCATTTTTGTCTTGTTTTCATTCATTGACAAAAGTCATTTTTATTTCATTACCGTCTCATTTTCATCAATGAAACATCCTTGTTGGAGTATAATTTTCGTCAGTGAAATGAACACTGGGAAACATCACTCTGCCTTGGGGGGGGGGGGGTGGCAGAAACTCTTAACGGCTACCCATGGAGCCACCATGCAGCTCTCATTAAAAGCTCCTAGAATAACATTAGATGAATTTGTGATATATTGATCAGTACACAAATCAGTTATCATTATGGCATTACTTTTCAGCAGAATTTTACTGTACTTTCCATATAATTACAGAACCATTGTGAGAACATTGTCATATGTTGGCAATAGCCCAGTTCAATTAAAGTTAACAGTTGCTGCTGTGGCAGAGTATCCATCTTTGGCCGCATTACGATTTCTGCTCTCTTACAGATAGAGGCAGCGGTATTATGTGCAATAGCTAAACCCTGTAATCACCTGTAAGAATAACTAAGAACATTGGCAGTGGGCATTTCAATTACTTCAGCTACTTTCTAAATTATGTTAAAGCTCATTGCCGTTATGCTAGGTTAGTAAATCGTTAAATCTCTTTCAGTATTTCTAAGAACCTTATCCAGGCTGCTAAAAACCCATATTTGGCCATCAGAAGTGGTTAAGCTATTTGGCAGATTAGACTTTTCTCTTAATAAGTTGGACCCTAATGGTTAAAACGTACCTTATGATAACTCAAAGGAAGAAAACTACGTAAGTTCTGCGTTTTTGAGAGGTGAATCGACAGCCCTGGGGAGGGGCCTGCAGCTAAAATGCTTATGTTCATACCATGAAGGTTATGTAACTCTGCGGTCTTAATTTGTGGCTGAAAGTCGGAGGGCTTCTATTCCACAGTGTCCACTAGGGCGGCGCTGTGAAACAGCCAAAATGAGCAGGAGGCTCCCTGGTCTCTGGTAACAGTGTATTAAGGCCTGCATCCCCCCAGAGAATGTTTGGAGATGAGGGCCAGATTTGTGGGTCCAGATCGCTTAGATCGAGGGAAGCACTCCCTGTTTTTCAGACAGATAAATGCATATGACTCATGAGATGGTACCAGTACTATCAGAGATAAAGACTTAAAGCAGATGTGGGTAATTTGGCTCAATTGACACTTATGAGCTGGAGATTTACTGGAAGCTCTGTTCATTTGTCCCTTCCATGAAGCGCTCAGTCACAGTAGAAGGTACAGGAAGTGATGTCAGGCGTAATTTACTGTTATTTTTATTAATGCTATTCCTGAAATAATTGTTCCCCAAAATCAAAATTTTTTTTTGACATCTAAATAAATTGAATAAATGTATGTGCGGGTGTGTGTGTGTGTGTGAGTCTGTGTGTTATATCCATTCATCCATTTTCCGTAACCGTTTGTCCTATTCAGGGTCGCAGGGAGTCCAGAGCCTACCCCGCAGGCTACACATACAATTATGATATTGTGGTTAACTTCATATATAAACTCAATGTTTCTATGTAATCTGGCAAAATGATTCTGACAAAATATGTTACTGAATATAGTCGGCTAGAGGGTCACACCCTACACTCGATACGTAAGGAGTGTGATCATCAAAAAGACTAGGAGGAAGGGGGATTGTAATAGCAGACTGCATTTTTACATTATTCTTCAAAGTGAACTTATTTTATAGGTAGTTATAGACAGCACTGTATTAGGTAACCCAGCATAGTACCAGCTATAGTCCTCTTTGGTCAGTTATATACAACTCTGTATTAGGTGACTCAGCATAATACCAGCTATGACCCTCTTTAGTCAGTTATATACAACTCTGTATTAGGTGACTCAGCATAATACCAGCTATGACCCTCTTTAGTCAGTTATATACAGCTCTGTATTAGGCAACCCAGCATAGTACCAGCTATAGTCCTCTATGGTCAGTAATATACAGCTCTGTATTAGGTAACCCAGCACAGTACCACTATTACACTCTGCACTATATTAGGTAATCCTACATAGTACCTCTGATAAGGTCCTCTTTGGTCAGTACCTGGCATAGTACCTCTGATAAGGTCCTCTTTGGCATAGTACCTTTGATAAGGTCCTCTTTGGTCAGTACCTGGCATAGTACCTCTGATAAGGTCCTCTTTGGTCAGTACCTGGCATAGTACCTCTGATAAGGTCCTCTTTGGCATAGTACCTCTGATAAGGTCCTCTTTGGTCAGTACCTGGCATAGTACTTCTGAAAAGGTCCTCTTTCTTCTCTACTAAAGGGAAAGTTTCAGGAGAAGCTGAACTGTGCATTCTGAGAAACCTCCACACCACTGCTGCACTGTAAGTTTTGTACTTGTGGCCTTCCTCTTTTCTTTATCAAGTCTTGCCAATTTCCCTTAACATCTCTCATTCGCAAGGTGGTTTAAGCAACCAAACATCCGCTGACTGAATGTTTTTTGTTTATTGCATCATTTTCTCCAAACTCTTGACACTGTAGTGTGTGAAGAGCCCAGGAGGGAGGCTGTTTCTGAGATGCCGGAATCACCATGTCTGGCACCAACATTCACACCACATTTAAAATGACTCAGATCGCACATGTTAACCCTTTTGATACTTCACCACAGAATGACTAAACCACTTCACCCTGTCTGTATGGTTTATGTATCCAGACTGTTTGTGAGACCTAATAAAATGACTGCCAAGTTTTTTTGTTTTTTTTTTTAATTCTAGTGCAAAATGTTCATTCTTGCAATTATCAATTTCAGTAATTTCTCTGTACTGCACCTATCTGATAGAACAGCTAAAAAACAAAAATTATGACCGGGCATGTATTAATAACCTAATGTCATGCAGTTCAGTAGATAGACAGGGAGGTTAAATTTACAGCCCCCCCGAGGGCAAATTATTTTTCTGGATCTGGGTGAACACAGCAGGTTTAACAAAGACACAACAGTCGCGTTGTAGAAACAACATTCCACAAATACATACATTCGGCCGTGTTACAAGCCTGGGGCATTGGGGCCGCACTCCAAATGAATTGTTTAGCTCAGATGTTTTAACAACCATGCTCCCAGTTTGAGAATTCACAACAATCCCAGTGCAGGGCTGCACTCCCCAGAATCCTTTTAGTGTATCTTCAGAGAGAGAGAATTCAATTTGAAGACCCTTGGACAGATCAGGTCTCTGGGCAAGCCTCTGATGTCTTATCCCAGTAAGATCCTTGCAATGAACGTGAAGACAGAGAAATGCAAGACAAATGATGTACCATACCAAACAAACATCAGCAAAAACATTCCACAAACATAAACAAAAAAAGCTATTAAACTGAAGCAAATATGGAGCCATTTCTGGGCCAGATCGCTGAATTTGGCCACACGGATCCTCAGAAAGGCTTTTTGGTGCCTCATGGTGGGAGTTTCTTGCCAAGGATGTTCCAGGAAAGCGCATCACTGAGAGGATGAGTGTCATTGTTTTTAACGCATGTGACCTCAGTTTTGCCAACTTTTGACCTCAAGTTTTCCTATGTCACCACCTCCAGTGTGTGCGAGGGCTCACCGATTGGGCCTTCATGACAAGCTTACTCACATGACGGACATCAGCACAAGAGACATCTCCCCAGCCCAGCACGGCAAGGGAGATCAGCGCTGGGCCCCACAGAGCACCGAATCTCCGCCGAATCTCTGTATACGCACAAGGAAGATTCAAAGGAACAAGGCCTCCTGCCATACATCTTTGGAGTTTCATATTAAATGACCCACCTCCAGGAGTTGTGAGGGGCATTAAATCCATCTGAGTAATATCTGCAGCAACTGCTTACAGTTGCATTTCTATTCATGAAATGACTTATTTCCCCTTTAACAAGGGCTTGTAGCAGCAGGGACTATGTGCTAGAGGCTGGTGCACAAATGACTCCTTCTCACTTGTTCTCCTGCCTCTGCTGGTGGCATTTGTAAGAGAACAAAAACACAATACATTTTATTTGTATAGTGCTTCTCACAGACCCAAAGGTCCTTACATAGGAGAATAAGGGATAAATAGTGAACATGGAGCACAACTAGGTAATAATATGCAACACGAGATCAAGACATAGAGGCTGTTTCTTAAAATGAAGTATTATTATTATCATTATTACTACTACTACTACTACTACTAATAATAATAATAATAATAATAATAATAATAATAATAATAATAATAATAATAATCATCATCATCATCATCATCAACACTGTATAGTTCTTCATTAATTTCATTCATTCATTCATTCACTGCCGCATATCCAGGGCCTAGGTCACGGGGACAGCAGTAAGCAGGGATGCCCAGACCTCCCTCTCACCAGCCACCTCCCCCAGCACCTCCTGGGGAACACCAAGGTGTTCCTTAGCCAGCAGAGAGATATGTTCTCTTCAATATGTCTTGGGCCTGCCCCAGGGTCTCTTTCTTGTTGCACATGCCTGAAACACCTCCCCAGGGAGGCATCCAGGAGGCATCCTAAATAGATGACCGAACCACCTCAACTGGTTCTTTCCGATGCTGGGGAGCAGCGGCTCTCATCTCAAATGATCATTTTCTCCACCATAAGGCCGAGGGCAAACAACCCTGCCGAGGAAACTCATTTCTGCCAATCCGCAATCTCATTCTTTCGGTCACTACCCAAAGCACATAGGTGAGGGTATGAAAGCTGATCAACCAGCAAATCAATAGCTCTGCCTTCCGGCTCAGCTCTCTCTTCACCACGATGGAATGGAACAGTGTCCGCATTACTGCCCATGCTGCATCAATCTGCCTGCCGCTCTCTCGCTCCCTTCTTCCCTCACTCATGATATTCAAACTCCTTTGCTTCATCCCCCACCAGGAGACGGCAATCCACCCTTTTCTGGTTGAGAAGCACGACCTCGGATTTGGAGACGCCGACCCTCATCCTGGTCACTTCACACTCAGCTGCAGTACTTGCTGCAGGTCACTGTGCAGCGAAGCCAACAGGACCAATCAGCTACAAAAAGCAAGGATTCAGCTTTACAGGAACCTTATAGCCCATAACAATGGACCCTCTACCTCATACTTCCAAAGCCCCCCCACAGGACTCCCCATGCCTTTTCCAAGTCCACAAAACACTTGTAGACTGGTTTGGCAAACTCCTGTGAACCAGGATGAAATCCATATTGTTCCTCCTGGATCCGAGGTTGGACCAATGGACGGACCAGACCCTCTCCTTCTCAGGAGGTTTAAGGAGTGCTATCCCTCAGAAGCTGGAACACATCCTCCAGTCCGCTTTCTTAAAGGAAAATCTACCCCAGCTTGTTGATCCATAGGCTCTGTTCCCGACCTCCATGCAATGTTGAAGAGGCGTGTTAGCCAAGACAACCCAACAACATCAAGAGTTTTCAGGAACTCAGCATGAATCTCATCCTCTGCCGGAGCCTTATCACCAAAGGGTTTATGACTCCTTCAGTGACCTCAGCCCCCAAGATGAGTAAGACCTCCTCTGAGACATCCCGGTCTACTTCCTCCAAGGAAGACATGTCGGATTTTCATGAGTGGGATTCATGAAAATATTACTTCCACCACTTGACTATATCCCCTTTTGAGGTCAGCAGTGCTCCATCCCTACCATCAACAACATGGGTAAAGACCTGCTTACCCCTTCTGGTAGTTTGCCAGAACCCTTCTGAAGCCTCCTGAAAGTCATTTTTCATGGCTTTGCTCGACACTCTGAAGTGGTGTTCAGTGCATTAGCACAGGCAAAAGTCAGAGCATGTCCCCCGACTCAAAGTAGAAGGGAATCGGCACATTCATTCACCGGGGTGAACTCTAACGTACTGGTGCTGAAGAGCAAAAGAGCAAAGAGTAGACTCAGACCTGCCTGGAGCCACTCTCCATAGGCAACTCCAGAGTGCAATAGAGTCCAGCCCCTCTCCAGAAGCTTGGCTCTAGAGCCTGAGCCAAGTGTTGAGGTGAGGCCGACATAAGATGTGGACAAATTTGTTGGCACCCTTCTACAAAAAACAAAAAAAGCACAATTATCTCTAAAATAACTTGAAAATGACAAAAGTTCAATGGCTTCCCTTATAGTTTATTCCATATTTAACACAAATCAGATTTTGCTTTTGATTGTTGATTCAGTTGAATATCTTATATAATTAAAGAAATTAAAATGTTTTGAAGGATGGCATCTCCACACTGCAATTTTCAGATCTTTCCATAGATGTTCAATAGCATTAAGATCGGGGCAGATGGAGGGCCATTTAATAGTCCAGTGTTTTTTCTCAGCCATTCCTGAGTGATTTTAGCTGTATGTTTTGGGTCATTATCCTGTTGGAGGACCCATGACCAGCGACTGAGGCTGAACCTTCTGACACTTGGCAGTGTGTTTCGCTCCAGGATGCCATGGTAGTCTTTAGACTTCATTGTGTCCTGCACAGGTTCAAGGTTCCCTTTGCCAGATGCAGCAAAACAGCCCTAAAACTAAACCAAGCCCTTCCATGAATCACAGTAGCTATGATGTTCTTTTCATGTACACATTTATTTTTCCTTTTGTAAAAATAGAGCTGATGTGACTGGCCAAAAACCTCTAGTTTTGTCTGACCAGTGCAAAGGACATTCTCTGAGAAACCTTGGGGCTTGTCAACATGCATTTTTCCATCAGTAGTGGAGCCCTCCTGGGTCTTCTTCCATGGAGCCCATTATCTTTCAAAATGTGAGAGTTGGTGCAATCAGAAAGTGAGGTACCTTGACCTTGGACTTCAGCTTGAATGGATTTGGATGGTTTCATTGGCCCATTTTCCACCATCCATACTATCCTTCTGATCAACCTGAGGCTGCATTTCCTCTTGCATCGATGTCCTAGGAAGTTGGCTACAGTCCCATGAACCTTATACTTTTGAACAATATTGGCAGCTGTAGTCACAGGAACATGAAGCTGCTTGGAGATGGTCTTATACTGTAGCCTTTACCTTTAACATGTTTATCTATAATCTTCTTCCTGAGCTCCTCAGACAGCTCTCTCCTTTGCATTCTCTGGTCCATGTTCAGTGTGGTGCACAGAATGATACCAAACAACACAGTAGCATGTTCTTCCCCTTTAAATAGGCTGAATGGCTGATGAAAAGCTTGAAGGCACCTGTGATACTAATTAGGGTTAAACACTTAGACCCAGTCCCAATACCCCCACTGGGCCCTAACCCCTTAGCCCTACCCCTCCGTTTTGCACGTACCCGCGTAGGGTAGTGTCGTCCCATTTCTTTTTAGCATTTCTTTTTGGTGTTCAGCCCTCAAGAAACAAAGATTTTTCAGGTGCTGACTCCAAACCGAGTGAAAGAACAAAATTGAAATACACAACAAGAAAAGAAAATATGGCTAACGGTGTGGGGAAAGAAGCTCATATCTTTATAAATACGCTTGCAAAAAAAAAATAATCTAATTTTAACAGAATATCTTATTAAGTGAAACGGAGTATGAGGTTGAATTTTTCAAAAACAATTTTCTGAAAATCGCCAATTCCGTGCGTAGAGACAGAGCAGTACCTCTGTTGTATTTATACAAAACCGTCAAAGAATTAAAAACATATTTATTCAGAGAGAGAGAACATACAAATGTAGTTTTTTGGCTACGACACTTTTGGGAAACTCACGATTGTTTTCTGTGTTTCATGCAATAGTCTTCTAAGCGCATTATTTTACGTTGTGCAATATGTAAAATACATTGTTCCGGACATATTGTTTATGCAAAACGTGTGCATGTTTCATAGAAATATTGCATGCAATATGCTTAATTTTATATCTGCATGCCATTGCCAAAGGATTGCTAATCCACAAATCCACAGTGTCATAATCATTTTGTAATATTCTAGGGACATGTCAGTGGTATAATCATGTTGTAATTTTAAAGTGACTTCTCCGTGTTATAAGCATGTTGTACTATTCTAGGGACTCCCGAACAAACCTGGCAGCTCATAAGAGAGTGGTGTCCCAATTGCTAGGCAAAGATTTCAAGCCTTACCCCTTGTGGCTACGACCTGTGAAGTCATCTTCGGAAGGGAGGGCCCTCGAAATCTAGTGGTAGGGCTAAGGGAGGAGAAATGGGATTGGGCCTTAGTTTGAAATATACTATATTATTAATAGTCTCTTTAGGAGTACCAATGAATCTGTCCATACTATTTTAGCATATCTTTCTAAAATAGACAACAAATCTTTTTACAATTTTACTGGTTTACTCTGTCACATACTAAGGGCATGCAGGTATACATTAGTTGGTTGCTTTTAATTGAATCACTTTTCATGAGAAATGAAGCAGGAGAAATGAAGCTGTAAGGGTACCAACAGCTTCTGAATATGTAATGAGTATCTCTCTTCTTCCTGCTGAAACTCAGGCTCCTTTCCCACCCTACTTGGTAGCCAACGATCGGTCTGCGAAGATGCCCCTGCCATCGACTGACTCCCACAGCTCCCCCTGCAGGTGGGGGGCTCACAGGAGGGTGGACCCATGTAATTATTTTGAGCTATGCCTGGTTGGGCCTGCTGGGTAGAGGCCTGGCCACCAGGCATTTACCTATGAGCCCCCAGAGGTGTGACTCAAGGGCAGGGCCCCAGTCTCCCCAGTCTAAGTGGCATCACACAATCCTAATTCTTACTTTCCATATGGGGTCTTTGTGAACTGCACTTTATCTGGTTGCTCACCTAGCACCAATTTACCTTGGGAGACCCTACCAGGGGCAATTGCCCCTGACAGCATAGCTCATAGGCACACAGACCTCTCCGCTACAATAAGGTGGTGATTCATGGAATGGCTATATAGTAATTTACAATGCAAATATACAATGAAATGCATATATGCATTACTACACGGCATGTAGTAATATTCATTCATCCATCCAATTTCTGAAACCTGTTATCCTGTTCAGGGTTCTGGGGGGTCTGAAGCCTATACCAGAAGTGCAGTGGGTACAAAGCAGGGAACAAGCCAGTCCATCACAGAACACACTAACACTGGGCTCAGAGGTGTGTGCCAACCACTGCACCACCATGCTGTCCCATGTAGTAATAATGTAGCAATAGTAATATTATTAATAATAATAATAATACTGATAATAATAATGAGAAGAAATAGAAGTAATATAGGGAGATACAGTATTGTTGTAGTATATACTGAATAGGTTATTCATTACAAATATAGAAATAATGGATGATGCAATGCAGCACAAACTGGGCAGGTGGAAAAAGATGAAGTGAACAGATGATGCTTACAGAGCATAGAGGGTGAAGATAGGTAGAGCGGGAGGAGTAGAGGCAGGGAGGTTTGGGGATGAGGTCGTCTTTGCTTGTCTGCCAAGGTAAAATAATGCAGTAATTATCTATCAATAACACACACAAGCAGACACTCACACTCGCACACCATAAAAATTGACCTAATTTTCATTATTTTCCTTTTACGTGATTGAAATGCTGTCAAACTGAATCAGGCCATTAGAGTGGGGGAGGGGGGCATTTTGAACCAGCAAGCAAGCCTTCCTTAACCACAGTGTGGCTTTTCTTTGATGGGCCCATTATCAAAAACGTGACAAACGCATGTGGCACCGTGGTTAATCCTCACACTGGACATACGGCAGCTTTCGTTGCCATGCAGAAACATCGACATTGGTATTGTAACAAAAACTTGCTTATGAATTTACACATAAAATTACTACGGTTCTAACAACAATTAGCACTCGGTAGTGTTGCATGTCAGTTTACTTCATTCCTCATTCCTCCGCCCCCAGAATTAACATCTGGTATTGAAAGCTGTACAAACATCTGGAATGTAGTGTCAGAGTACATTTATAGTCATCTGCAACACGCTGCTTCTTTCTGTATGTGATTGAAAACCAACCAAATAAACCATTTTTTTAATTGCTTTTGATTTTAATTGTGAGCTAATTGCATATGTGGTTTGACCTGTAACCCCCACTGTGAAGGGCTCTAATGCTTGATAGAATGATAGCCTCGAACAATGATAGATAGCCTCAAACAATGATAGATAGCCTCGAACAATCACTGCGCACAGTTCATAAGCTCACTTGGCTCCCACTATGCCCTCAGCCCATAAAGGTAGATTGAAAGTCCAAGACTTAATAGGGAAAAGTATACACAGTACAGTGACATTTAGTACACTTTCCATCTTCATCCAGTCACGAGGCTGCGATCCATCAGGAGCCTCTACTAATGAGATTGCCGGGTTGGGTGAACTTCACTCCTGTCCAGGAAGCATAAAACATAATCATGGAGACAATTTTGGAATAATGAAAATAAATATCGGCTTTCATAAGATGAAAAAGGCCCTCTTATCGTGGAATGATAATCCACTTAGGTGGCCGTCAAGAGACGCAGTGCATCTGGAAGACACGTCAGAAGGAAAGCAGGGCAGAGGAAACAACCATGTGCCGAACACTGCATTACACAAGCTCACTCAATTAACATCGCTTCACCGTGATTGTACAGGCAGGCCCCAATGCAATAGCCCCAAACCGCAGAAATTCATTCACGGTAAATCAGCATCCCTTCATCGAGCTAAACTTTGCTGAATGTTATTCACCTGACATTGGAACTTGGAAGAGGAATTAACAGAGGAAAGCTGAATACTAACCAGCTAGTAGGCCTTGTAAACTGTCACCTAAGGAAGTGTTATCAAACAATGTGAAGTCGTCATCTTCATTGTGACTTTTGCTAAGTACCGACAAACCCATCCTCTCGATGCTCACTATGTGTGAGCTTTTTCGCCATGATAGAATGTGCATTGAATAATGAATCACAAGTGAATACAGTGCTGTGAATTACACACACATGGTATAGCATTCCCTCCTCAACTGACCCCACCCACAATGGCACATGGTACATGAGAAAGAACTCTCACCCCACCAATTTATATTCCAATACTTTTCATTAAGCTTTCCATAATACAGTAAAATCCTTGTCTATATGCTTATCATACTGCTTATCTTCAGAGATGGAGATTTCAGACCATTTTGTTTCAATAAACCAGTTGAGTATAAAGAGTCACAGTCACAGACTACTCAACTGATTGGTTGAACCTGAAATCTGGACCTGAAATCTCTACCTCTGCTTATCCTAATACACCACAGTTTCACCTGTATGATGTGACTGTCGTTTTCCATCAGGAAAGCTTATTAAACCTGTAATGCATCGTCACATACGCTTGCCTGAAAGTGATATATTCTGTATTTTTGTTGTCACAGCAGGCGCGGAAGAGGGCCACACTGCTCAGGCCTTCATGTCACCTCCTGTTCACTCTCTCGCTTGAACCCTCCTTCTCTCAAAGTCACAGACATGAAAAGGGAAGGTGTCCTTTACTATGGAAATAAATCATGATATCATCAGGGTGGGGGGTGAGTGTACAGAAAGATAGCAAATGGAAGGTTATTGGAGAACCGAAATGGACTGCAAAGTGGGGAGAGAGAAAAGGAGGGGGGTCTACAGAAATTTCCCGTAATTAAAAGAGTCCAGTGCAATGACTGAGGGTGACAATGACAGCCTAAGAAGGTGGAGAGGTTAATAAATGAAAACTAGTCAACTATGTGCCATCATCAACATTTAGAGAAGGAACAGAGAAAGCATCTATAGCACAAGCAACATCAACACAATATCAGGGGTTCCACGCATCTTCCTTTAAAAAAACATAAGTTTGACACTAGTTGACCCGTTTGATCTGATTGATTTTGGAATGCACTCTGCATAGATTTTCACCACCCTGACCATTTTGGGATAATTTTCCACCCCAAATGAATGTATTCCACCACGCAACATGAAATATGCAACACGTGCATTCAGGAAACCTTGAAGCACTGGGTGTAAATAATTTGTTCCCTCTGAGATATGCGACTACACTCACACGGTTTGCACAGATAGCGATCGTAGGAGAATTGCAGCGAAATCCTGGGACGGACTCTCTCTTTACACAGAGCCTGGGTATGGTTATGCGTTGAGCAATAAACTAAGTTGATCATTCTTTTCACAGAAGAACTATTTTGTGATGTTATGATTATCTTAGGAATAGTTATTCAGACATTGAGAAAGAAAACTAAAATTCTGGGTAACACTTTACTTAAGGACATGTTTTATTAATTTATGAATACATTCATAATGCATTATAATGGATTCATAAAGCCTGTAAGATGTAGCACATTATCTCCCTGTTTCTTATGCATTAAGACTGTAATATGAACTTCTCATCTATAATGCCCTATAGATACTTTTATGATACAGTACAAAGCACCCTTAATGCTTAAAGCAACATTATAATGCATCACGAAGGTATCTGCAATGTATTACAGATGAGAGCTTCATTAAACATCCATAATGCATAATAAGCACGGCTAAAATGTATTATGCCTTTTGATAAATATTTATAGCCATGTTTATAATGCTTTATTAATGCATTTTAATTTGTTATGAATGTGTGTATAAATGATTAAAAACACGGTTTTGAGTAAAGTGCTACCAAATTCTGTAATATCATAGGTAATAAATAATAATAAAATGGTTATACAATGAACACATTCATATCTCTGGGTTGGTGGTGAGAAAGTGTTGTAGCCATTTATTGAAGGGGGCAGCATGATGGCTCAGTGATGCCTTGTGCCCCAGGCTGCTTGGACAGCTGCAGGCCACCCTGTCCAGGATAAGCGGCTAGAAGATGGATGGATTTATTAGCCTTCAACTTCAAGTGGTTTATATTGGGGAATAAAAGATGGACAGCATATCAGCAAACAATGAGAGAGGGCGGGTCCCATGAAAGAGCCAGGGATGTGTGGGGGGTGGGGCTGTTTCTGGAAGGCAGGGGCTTCACAGGAATGCGCAGGTCTTTCTGAAGCAGATGGCCTGTAAAAAGCTACACATATAACAGCCGCACTCTGCAGAGGGAAGACACTCAGCTGCTTGTTAAATTAAAGTACGAGCAACACAATCTCACTACCTGCGGCCTGGACCCAAAAGGCCAGCTCACACCACTTGACGGTTTGGCTCCGGGTGAGGATTTATGATCCAGGCACAGATCTGATGAGAAGCACAGTGCTCATTTACTGGACACGTGTAACTTCATGGACTAACACCCTGTTGGAGTTGCCTTGAATTGCCTGATGATCTTGTTTAGCCCAGATTCTAATGCTACAAGCTGACATGCTTCGTTTTTAAGCACCCAAAGGGACATTGACTTCCCCAAAGACACAACAACCGCATAATACTTCAGATCTCAACTAATTTGGAGCCTGTATTCTTATTACAGATGCTCCCTAGTTACGATGGCCCATGTCATGAAATTTTGACTTTTTGATGGGTGAATGTTTTTCACTTTTAATATATTACTCAATAAATTACATGAGATATTTAATATAAAGTCGGCTTTGTATAAATGATTTCTCACTACTGTAGGTTAATGTGAATGTTACAAACAACGTTATTTTAGTTAGGCTAGGCTGGATGCTTGTTAGGTTAGATGTACTTTATTAAAATGCATTTTCATCCTATCATTTATTTGCCTTATGACAGGTTTATCAAGACATAGTCCCACTGTAACCCGACGAGAGGCTTTATCCTTATAAAAACTACCTATCATTTTGAATCTTTTCTGGTAGCACTTTAAAGAAAATGCACCTGGGTTTCTGTTTTCACCTGGTTTAGAAATATAAACATATAAATCCTGGCGTTTAAGTTTTTTGATATTGTGTCTGATAAGGCAAAGATAAAAAGATACAGTAGTTACATAGTGAGAGACAGAAAAGAAAGCAACTTTGAATTATAAAAAGATATATATATATATTTTCAAAAATAGCAAGGCTCACATTGTCAGGATTGCGGAAAGCCTCCCCTGTGCCCTTCTCCGCGGCCCACGCTGCGCTTTCACACCCTCCAGAGTTTGTGCTCGTTAACCTGACGACACCTGGGTGCCGCTACCTGCTGCCAGCCGACTGGAAAGGCAGCGTGGCCCCCTGCAGGCCAATGCTGGCTCCAATCCTGCTGTCTGCATCTATACTGTTTACAAGGGGAACAAAAAAAAAATCAAAGCTGGTGGAAAATGGAATGTTTTGGAGACCAGGTGAGTATGACTATAGCACAGATACCAAATATAACAAAGTGCACTCTATTTCAAATGGCCAGAAGGAGAGTAACTCAAGAAGCAGTCATTTCCAGCCCACTAAGGGTGCCATCATGTTGTTCTTCTAAGGCGAACAAGCCACAAAGAGACCATGAACGAGGAAGACCCAAACCGGAAATGTGACGTCCATCGAGAGGCATTTGTAGATCTTACATACATATTACACATATTATACACATATATCGGCAATGAAGAAATCTGTACAAGCATGAAAGATAATATTTAGACAGTGCAGGCATAATAACATTTACCCATATATGAAAAGGGATTCACCTGACAGAATGGAGAAGATAGTGTCTAGGTAGTGACAATCATTTTCACAGTGATTTGCATTCACATGACAGAAGAGCTCCACAGCGACTCGGCTCCTGTTTTGATCACCGCCTCACCCATCATTTGCTGAATTGTGAGCAAAAACTCTTCTTGAATGTTTATATGAAATGTATGTACCATATGTCTAGACTGTGTCCCCGTCAACAAGAGAATGAGGACAAACCTTCAGGAGGGAATAAAGGGGGGGGGGAGAATGAAATATGAATCATGATTCACTTTTGCAGGGGACTGCATTTGGGAGATATGATCTACAAATGTGTCCTGTTTGTGGCTGAGTGCCTGTAAGGTTATTTCATTCATTCAGCTGAAACTCGGACGATACGTTTACATTTCCCCTATTACTGTAGGTGCATCCTGTGCAGGAAGGAATCACAGTGGAGACGTTCTCCTTATTGAACAGCATCCATCCACTGCTGATTGTGTAGAACATCCCTCTAGGTATAGATCTCAATGGGATATCCTGTCCTTTTAATCACTCAGTCACTGATTCACTCTCCTGAGTTCATTAGGAAAACTAATACAATATTCGCCCTCGGTAGGAACGTTTCTTGGAGGAATGGCTTACCTCTCCAAACATTTCCATCTTTTTGTTAGTGATAATCTCATTTACAGAATTTCTAAAATAGATTTTCTAGTTAGCTTTATGTAGTTGAATAATAATAATAATAATAATAATAATAATAATAATAATAATGTTTTATCATGCCTTTCTCACACTCAAGGATGCTTTACAATACAACACAATAAAAAAACAGTGAAAACAAGAAGAATGTTATGTCCTGATAGATACATTATAGCATTCCTGAGTTTTCAATTCGAGCTAGAAGATGTTAACAGACTGAACCTCTCACAGACTGTTCCGGAGTGTAGGTGCTGCCATACAGAACCTCCTGCCACCCATAGAACAGAATCTGAATTTAGGTACAGTAAGAAGGTTGGAGCCCGATGATCTGAATGTGCAAGCTGAGGTGTAAGGAAGAAGAACGTCAAGCAGATATTGAGGAGCAAATCCATGAAGAGCTGTCAGTAAAAGTTTATATTTCATTCTATAAGGCTTGTTTCACAGTTCCTTTGGCTAAATTAGTAGCTTTAGTTATAATTAATATTCATTTATCCATCTTCCATCTGCTGATCTAGTTCCAGCATCACGGTGACCCTGGATCCTGTCCCAGGCAGCATAGGGTCACTGCAGGGGACAACCCATACGGGAGGCTGGGCCACCTCGCAGCGCATCTTAGAGCCTATTTGCATAACTACACGCTTTTGGACTGCGGGAGGGAATCTGCGCACTGGGCGGAAATGTAGAGAGAACATGCAGGCAGAGCGGATGCAGAAGCTGAAGGCCCATCTGTGGAGGCGTCAGGCAGCGGCGCCTCCTGCTCAGCCACCGATCATCACCATCGTCATCGTACTTCATCACCATCAAAACCAACAACGAGAATCCTGCAAAGCAAGCTGCATTCTAACATCATCGTATAGCACGTTTGTGCGATTCCTCAAGTAGCAACACAGGTCCTTAGCAGTGGCTACGTTCAGCATCCTGGCATCCGTTTGAGATGCCGCCGGTTACACACCGTTTCGCTGGTAATGTTTAAGGTGCAAATAATTTACATTTATATTGCATTACATGTATTCATTTGGCAAATCCACTTAAAAACAAACCGCGGTGTAGAGGGCAGCGGCAGACAGTTCATTTAGAAGCCGACAGAATCATTAACGCCAGCGTGTTAAGTATGATACGTTTGTGTGATGTAGCTTTTTGGAACAGATTAGTACCGTGCAGCATAAACGAATCACAGCCTGCTGGTTAAAGCAAAACACAGCTATTAATAACCCTTTAATGCTACTCAGAGTCACAGTTAAAGATATACCCAGTTAAACAATTCAGGAAGTAGAAAGGTAATTAAGTAAAATTACATTTGATATACTGAAATGGTTTACAAATGTTCAGGCAACTTCCCGCTGGTGGGAGGGGAGCTTCTCATACTTTTCCAAAAAGCCAGAAATGAGAGAAGGGTTGTTTAACCGCAGAGCAAAGGATCTGATTTCCAGCCTCTCTGACTTAGGATAGACAGACTTCCTGTTTTTGTGGATTGTAACAAGCTTAATGAGGTTTGAAGCCTCTGCTTTCTTTAGGAAGCTGTTGTTTTGTAATCTCCAAGACCGTAATCTCGATAGTGAACTGAAAACATGCATTAGCGAGTAGCCTGGGCAGTAAGACCTGATTGTTGTAGGATGTTATTCATGGTACATAGTGGCTGAATGGTTAGGCCTGGTACCGCTGTGGGTTGATGTCTGCATGTGTTTGTGAAAGTTTACTTTACCTCCTGTAGTCCAAACACATGTAGATAAGCATATCAGTGTTACGGGGAGTGGATGAATGGATACTGATCAGTTGTTTAATGGTCCAGCCTACGATTTATTTTGTGGTATAGAAACTACCCAAACAATATTAAGCAAAAAAAAAATGTCTAATGACAAACACCCCGTACGATGCATTAACTGTGTTTTGCATGCCGGAAAGGACAGAGAGAGACGTGTCGGAAGGCATGAAACATTCCCGACGGAATTCTGGGCAGGGCAGGAGTCGCCTCTTATGCGGCGTGCAGCCATACAGCACTGGATTGAACCTGCTGGTGATTTATTTTAATTGTCACTCGGGGACAGACTGTTACAGTCTGCCAGAATGGGTCACTGCATTCAGAAATGAAGGAGGGTGTCAAGCATTCATTTTTGTACTCCGTGGTACCCCCCCCCACCTCCACTCACAATCCTGCTCTCAGCCAGAGAGTACTCTGGGCAGACAGGCATGTCAATGGCTTTACAGCTGCCTTGTTACTGGAGAAAAAAGGAGAGGAGAACTCAAGAACGGGCCCCGTGTTACAGTTTATATGAGATTTCTGATTTATTATCACTCATATTGACTTACTTCACTTGCGTGTGTGTGCAGGCGCTGGGCCATTTTTACTGCCCCCAGGGGACTGCCCCGGAGACCACTGTTCAGCCATTGGCTCGCTTCGGCCTCTTCTGTTGTCCACTTTGACCAATCCCCTGTCCACCCTTCTCGAACCATCATTTTACAGGCAATTAACTCGGTCTCTGGTCCCTAGCTGGAGCTCTTAAGCAGGCAGTAAGCTACACATCTGTCACCTTGTAAAGGCCCAGCAAAGCTACATTCACATACTTCCCTGCAGGCGCACACTGGTATCTCTCCTCCACCCCCTCGTCTTAATAGAAATGCATTTGATGACTCTTGTATCCAAATGTAGCTAAATTTTATTGCCATTTTTGTCACTTTTGTTGATAGATGATACTTGAAGCCAAAGTACCATTTCTCGAACCCTGGTCCTGATGGTATACTCCATATACCCGTCTTGGTCCAGCTGAGCTCTTAATTAATTAGGTGTGCCTGGGCAGCTGATTGAACGAATTGCCTAAATTTGAATTTTTGAAGCTTTTAATTAAAATCTCGTTATATCAAAGGCATTATCCGAAGACCCAGTTTAATTTTCCAGTTGTGTTAAACTGAATTGTTGTTAAGGATAATTTTAATGGTAGAAAAATTATCTTTTTTTTTGGTTCCTTAAATTAATAAAACAGTGTTCGTTATTTAAATAATGCGGTAATCACTTGCTTGTAGCCCTTGAACAATTCACAAAAGTGCCGGATAATCTAAATAATTTAGCAAATATATTCCGCTTTGTTAAAGTTTCATAAAGGTTCGTACAAAGGAAACATATTTAATGAGCAGAAATGTGTGTAGCACATTTTGATTGTGTATAAAATTTATAGCTAGTCCTCCAGTAGCCAAGCCTCCATGAAGTTTTAATCACAGCATATTCAACTAATATCGTAACCAAGACTAATTGTGTGCTGTGAGACCCACGCTGGAAATCTCCAATCAGAAGTGACCTACTTTGGTTACTGTTCACCACTAAGCCACTCATTTTAAACCAAACATTAAGTAAGAATGAATATTAAAATGTATGGGAAACCAGCATTGCCACTATACTTGGCGTTGTGTTTAATTATATTTCTGATGAAACTACTATGGATTGGCCCGGTAACTTCACCAAATGTGTACAGTCTGAAGTTTTCCTTCTTGTTTTAATGTTTGTATCAAAAATAAACTTTTCATAGCTTTATGTGTCGTTTGCAGGGTTGCCTACTGTCATGTATCTGGCATAGACTCTGACGCAAGAAGTCTCACAGCATTTCTCTTTTACTCCATTATAAACCTAAAATGCAACCCTACAGACTATTTTCAAGGTAATACAAGTGTTACATATATGTAAATGCATGTGTCTCGAATTGAAAATCTCATGCCAGCCAGATGACCGAAGTTGGCAACCCTGGGTTTGCAAACCATTTGCTGTCCAGATCTAATTACCTGACTTCATCTGACATCGTCTGACATCATCATATTTAAGGAGGGTGTGAAAGTGACACCATTTCATTGACAATAAACAAATAAATAAATGACAGAGAATTAACACAGTACAACATACTGTACATTTCATAGAATTTATAAGCACCGAATGGCTTCCAGAGTTCATTCTTACATGTTCACCTTTGTCTTGTTCTTTGAAACAGCTCTGTTACTCTGTAAATCTGGTGCACCTCTCCCAGATGGAGTGGAATGAAGACTGTACTCTGAAGCTGAAGAATGGCTTTAAGTCATGGGAGGTGTGGAGACCTCTGAGGGCCGTGGGTAACTGGGGAGGCGCAGACGACGACTCGGGGGGAGGGGGGGGTGGGGTGACAATGAGCATGAGCCTCGGTGGTACGTTGGAGCTCTGTGATGTGTCACTTCTGAGCTGACACTTACACTATTCCTGGATCCTGGCTCTCTGCCCTGTGCATCTGCTACTGATGATGATGATGATGATGATGAGTATTATTTATTTATTATTATTATTATTTTAATTATTATTATTTAACAGCTACAAATTTGTATTGTTAGTCATATTATATATCTCACTGCTTCCTTTGGATTTTTTTCTCTTTTTTGACCAATAATTTAAGATGAGAAGCTTTAGGAGTAACCAAGATGACATGCTAATATGTATAATTACAGTACTGAATCTTCATGGACGTTGGCTCTTTTCTGAAATAGCACATTGTGGATGATGATCAAACTTGGAGCTGGAAAATGGAAAATGCGGTATCACGAGAGCTTCCTTCAGCTCATCCATTACAGGAGATAATCTGGTCGCATTAGAGATGTGCAATAAAAGCAGAGGAAGCTGCTCAGTAAAACAATGTGGAGTTGGACAGCAAACTGGCCTCTCTGTTGAATGTATGGTTTGGGTTCCTAATAAAAAAGCACCTAAATGATCCATTTTACCACAGCTTGTTCCAAAAATATGTGCCAGGATACATGACCTGCTTTCTATCAAATACGACAGAATTCCAATATTACAAGGGAAATTATGTATATTAACAATTTAACAAATGAACAAGTATTCTTTGCCAGATCAAATGAAATTTCCAGAACCAAACTGTCATTATTTGTCTAAATATCCATCTGTATAAACTTAGTTCATCTTAGACAGGTGCAGGTTTGCATCACTGAATATAAATAGAAAATACCACTAAATAAATTGCAGAATATCTCTGTAAGTCTGCTGGTCGGGAGTATAGACTCTACATCCAGTTATGCCCACTGATGTCCTACCACATACTTTGAAAATGACTCTTAAGCTCGTAACAATGAAGGTAACGTTAGAGCAAATACATTAAATGAGGAAACTGAGACGTTATTTCCCGGAGGCAGAGTGCTGGTCTCCCCATTCACAGCTGGGTCTCCAAATGAGTTATTTCAGACCCTGAAATATAGGGATGTGACAGAGCGTACATGTGTTGCCCCACAGATGTGATAATATCTATTTATTTTGGGCGCTCTGAAGGCAGCCGTGACCCAGGATGACCCAGCCAAAATTGATTCTTTTGTTGGACTCCTTTGCCGGCAAATGGATGTAAGCAAGAGATCACAGAGACCAGACAAGGACCACAAAGACTTTGGGACTGCTTCCATGGCATCTCTTGAGGTCGCTGCAGAGGGGGATAGGGGGATGGGGGGGGGGGGCTAATTGACTAGAGCATCTCCAGCTTCCAATCACTGATGGCACGGGGGGGTGGGGGAGTCAGGATCAGTGGGGGCTGGGTGTGAATCCTAGGTGCAACTCACACACCGCTTTGTCAGCTGCTCAGGAGCATGGAGACAAATAGCGGCCATGATTCGTCCAGATAGGGCGGCTGCAGGGGCGCGCGGAGCGAGGGAGAACCGGCACTGCTGCCGGAAGGCTGTAACTCAATAGCCCAATTATCTACCCTCAGTGCCAGCGAAAGTCCCGCCTGCCATTGCAGACAGCCGATGACACGGCTACAGCATCTCTGATTGGCTCCCCAGTGGGGCTACAAGTTGTGACATATCCTTCCCATGGGTCTTAGGGGCAAGCCATAGTGTCAGACTGGGCGTGACTGATGCACCTGCCCCTCATAATTATTCTCCAAATGTTCTCCTGATGAAAGTATCATTGAAGTCACTATATGTTTATTTTTGGGAGGGGGGGAAAGTCCATAAACCCTTAATATTATTTACCCCATAATCTACTTTACCCATCCATCCATCCATGCATGTATCCTCTCAGGAATTCGCTATGTGTTTCTCCCATTATAATTTAAGTCCTCTTGTGGTGCATTTGCACCACGAATTACAAATATGTGGTGCGCTGACTGAGAAGTGTTGTACATTTTGCTCTCGTACTTTTCACGGCTGTTTTTCCACTGTCATTTTGTTTCACCTTTCCAAACACCAAAACCTGGCTGTACAAGAGGAGTTCCAGGTAAAGAGGAAAGGTCTGACAGCGTCATAAAAACAGGTGTAATAAGATGACAGTCTGAGCACAGGGGCAGTGAGGCGAAAAAGATGATGAAATGGGACTGAGAAAGTAAGCATCGGGATGCACAGAATGTCATTGGTAGATAACTACAGCTGAGAAAAAGTTTGTGAACCTGTCCGACTGGCATGAATGATCTTTACTTATACTTTTTCCATCCATGACCTTGATTGTTTACACTATTTATTTCATAGATAGAACAATGTGTAAAAGTGCATGCGCTTTGTTAAGTAAGTCTGCCTTTATTTTACTATGATTTACATCAGAGGTTGTCAACCAGCTCAGACTCTGGTCCCACAGTCACACGTCGTGACCCAAAGACACAATAAACGCCTTCTGGAGGCACTGAAAAAAGCTCCTGCGACCCACGAGTTCAGAAACAATGATTAAGATTAATATTAAATTACATTATAAGAGCCAATTAATTAATCTTTTCCTCACAACTTTGGCTGTGTAAAGTGCTCATGCTCATAGTGAATAACATGATCGTGATCATATGGAAGATTGCCATGTTCGTAGTCTACATCCTCAATGTGATTGTATGGAAGATTTGCATGTTCATAAACTACAACCTCAACATGATCATTTGGAATGTTGGCATGTTCGTAGTCTACCTCCTAAATGTAATCATGTAGAAGGTTGGCATGTTCATAGTCTACCTACTAAATGTAATCATGTAGAAGGTTGGCATGTTCGTAGTCTACCCGCTAAATGTGATCATGTAGAAGGTTGGCATGTTCATAGTCTACCTCCTAAATGTGATCATGTAGAAGGTTGGCATGTTCGTAGTCTACTTCCTAAATGTGATCATGTAGAAGGTTGGCATGTTTATAGTCTACAGCCTCATTGTGATTGTATGGAAGGTTGGCATGTTAGTTCTCTA
>JAABNY020000038.1:7919173-7936001 GCA_015164015.2 Brevimyrus niger
CTGCAGCTGTGCACCACACCCTGAGAGAGCGATATGTGCCTCATTCATTTACTCATTTTTTTTTTTGTCCCGGGCAAGTAATTACGAGAATTGTAAACTACTCTTCTGATGCAGCCACTTACGTTACGTATGTGTTAAAGAGCACCCTGCCCCCCCCCCACCCCCCACTGCAACACCAGAGGTTAATTGAAAGTAAATACTGTGCTTTCAGCATTAAGTGTGATATGGTATCTAAACAGCACTGTGCAACAATCCAATTGCTGTTCAGCCACTTAGATAATTGGTATAGCCATTAGTGACATGCAAAGGAGGCTACTGAAGAGGTTTCTGTAACCCAACACTACACCAGCCAAGCAATATAAGGCATGTTGTCAGGACATGTTTACTTTGACACATATGCAAAAACTCAGCCTTCACATTTTACTTAATGACATGCTAGGCTAGGTTCGGATAATATAACCAGAAGGATCCGTGAAACAAATACAGTGGATTACAAGCTAAATTCACTATTTCATTAAGACACAAAGGCAACAACATGCAAAAGAAAGACTCTAACAAGCCTTGTTGCAGTTTATATTTCTCCAGTCAAAGGCTTGCTTATAAAAAGAAATGTGTTACTCCTGCTTTCAGAAAGATGGATAGCGTGACCTTTGACCCTTGACCTCGACATACATCTGCAGGGCCGTATTTGTTTATCTTGCTTTCGCAGGTGCAGTGTCCATGCTTCTAAAGTAATTACCCTTCCCACTCCTGTTACTTTTCAGTAAGATGGAAAACTTCTGCAATGGTCCACGGCCTGGTTCTCCTTGGATGATCTTATGATCTATTAGCATTTTTAAGGAGGGATATCTGATAAAGGTATGTGGTCGTATTATCTCAATATTCATTTTAATAAAAACTGAAAAGGGATTCACCTTCTTGTGTTATTTCTTTGTTTCTCCATTTAATTATGTATTTTCATTATGTGCTATATAGCCTCAAGGTGAGCATGATAATCACTAGTCATGGAGCAATCACTCAAATGAAACATTTTAACACAGTTTGAATTTGTCATCCAATTACTTTTAGGAACATAATTAGCAGGACAAAACTGAAAACATTAGGTGGTTAGAGAGAGTTGTCCAGGCAGGTTAATGTACCTGTGTTTCTGTATCTATTTGCTCTGTGTGCTGCATTGAGAGATAAAGCAGCTTGAGGTTAATCCATAATAAAACCCCCTTAGTCCCATGTTACTGACATCATATGCTCATTAATCAGTAGAATAACACCATATTCTCTAGATTGCTTATTAATCTAATAATTCAAATTATATTTGTTGCTTGACCCTGTTGATGTTACCTTTAAATAAATCAAAATAAATCCCACCTTGGAAGGCCCAATGTGAAATGGCAGCATGCTCAGCAGCCACCTCCAGCCGCCTGCACAAATCCTATCAGGCCTCCTCCCCCAGCACCCAACCCCCAGCCCCCTGGAAGCACCGTCACCTGCCCAGCTGCCTGGGACTCACCCTTCCTCTGTGCACAGGACCCGGGTGACGCTGGAAGACCCGCTGGTGCATCCCCACCTAGCCAAGGGCCTCTGTGACTCTGACGCTCTGAGCTGTCATCCGCAAACACACATCATTTCCCTCGAAATTAACGAGGGTTGGTGAAAAGCCACTTAATCCAGAAATAAAATTTCAACTGCAGGGTTTATTTTGGCTCCGGCCTCCAACGGGCAGCTGCGAATACTAATGCACCGTGATCAGGGAGCTGAAGTGTATCACTCAGCTGGAGGATCAGCTGCGAGCAAAGACGGGGCTGCTGCTCAATGAAAGAGACAGCAGGGACAAGAAGGGCAGGGGAAAGAGAGACACCAGGAACAGGAGCAGCAACAGCAGGGAGAGGAACAGCAGAGACGGGAACAGCAGCAGCAGGGAGAGAGAGAGACAAATGAGAAAGGAACAGCGGGGAAAGAGACAGATGATACAGGAACAGTGGGGAGAGAGACGGCAGGGAAAGAGAGACAACAGGGACAGGAACAGCCACAGCAAGGAGAGGGAGAGGTTTTAATCACATTG
Source organism: Brevimyrus niger (assembly GCA_015164015.2). NCBI lineage: Eukaryota > Metazoa > Chordata > Actinopteri > Osteoglossiformes > Mormyridae > Brevimyrus > Brevimyrus niger. Next base: position 7,921,233 of record JAABNY020000038.1, read on the forward strand.
TAGGAATATTTGGTCCCCAGAATGTAATATACACATAACCCACACGCGAGCACACTAACACACACACGTACACGCACACACACACACAAACAGCGGTGTTGAGATTAGAACCCTCACCCCTGCTGCTATGAGGAAGGAGCCCTACCCACTGAGCCAGCATACTGCCTGCCCAAGGTTATATCTGAATGGAAATTCACCACATTAGAAAAAGCCAACAGTGTCAGTTTGCTGTTAAACTCCATTTTGATGAGGTACTAAAATTATGCAACCATGATAAATGACATCGTATATAACATTTCGGCGAGTAAAGTTATTAATTATAATTAATCATTTTGAATAAATCCAATAGTCCTGTCCATGTGATTCATTGCCTTTCTGAAGACCATTGCTTCTCCAATCTCTGTCCACAACGTAAGGACTGGATGGATTTGAGGAGCTCATTCTCCATATGCAATGTGATGACAGAGGGACCAAAAAACATCTGTGTAAACTGCATCCATCTATGTGTACATTACTAATGCACTTTACTCTGCATTACTACAATGTGCTGTGCTGCTTCATGCTGATTCCTGAATGCTCTGTCTCCTTCGTATCATGGTCAAAAGAAAAAGTCTAATGTCCCTGTCACTGGAAGAGAGTTTGGATACCACATGGATAAAAAGAAATAGTCATTCTGTATAAGTCCACCAGCAGCAAGGGTGTAGATTTAGGCATAGAAGGCAGTGACATGTGGCTTCCAATAGTGTAGCAGTGCCGTGCTTTTAAGGAAGCGGGGAGTTCGGGACTGATTTGACCCCTGCCAGTGTTGAAACTATACCCTTGGCCAGCGGTCACTTAGAAGATATCAAAGCCTTGCAGTGCTGTTTCTGGTTAGCTGGTTTAGGATATTATCGGGAATAATATTCATTATTTATTGTTATGCTATGAAATGACAAAACAAGCAGAATGCCGTGGATATGCCTGTGAATGCATATACTGTAATGAAAGAGTAGTATCATTTGTACCATTTATCTATCATGAAGTATTTGAACAAATATTTTGAATGATTTTGAATAATTTCATTAATATTTGGGCTTTTCAGATTTTAATGTCAGCGAGGTGCTCCATCGGCCGTGCCCCTCAGAGCTAATTCAGAGTTAATTCTGCGATGAGCTTCTCCTTCATTGCCGCTTCCACTATGAGTCCACAGCCCGGCCCGCGTGGAGCTGATCTTCAGCAAACTCAGGGAATTTGTTGCCGCAGATCCCCGCAATTCTGGCTCCTCCCCCCTGCCTGTCATTTAACGAGGTGTTTACTGCTTGACTGGGGGGGGGGGGTAGCTAACACATTGACCCCGCTGAACTTCATCTCGCCCATCCTGCACAGCGGAAAGGTTTCGTCTTCTCGTAGCAGGTATGGATGTCTACCAAGGGACTTGCTTGCTGGGAAAGTACGCTAAAGATAAGCGTGTATCGTCAAGCGGTGGCAGCTACACGCACAGGCCGGAATGTGGAGGGAAACGCTGCAAAGCTCATGAACTGTGCATTTGTCCAGGGGGAGTGAGATTGATTTCGGGCTAAAGGGTGTAGAGTAAGCAATCTCACTCTGTAGGCTTTTACTGACTGGAAAGAAACAACAGATGTTAAAACACCCTGCTTTCCTGGTTAAACTATCTAGTGGGTGAGCTGCGTGATGGAAGCTTCTATGTGTGTGTGTTTTTTTTTTCATAGCAACCCTTCAGATAACTGTGCCCTGGTCCATCTGCTCTGAGCCCTGCAGACATGCATTCACTGACACACAATGACACCCAGATAGGCCGGTAGGCAAGACTCTGTGTCCCTCATTCCCTACCCGTCATGGGAGGAAAACGGTCCTTCCTGCCAATGATGTTTACGTCTAGACATGGTACCCTCAGTATATGTAGCCATGAACCCAAAAACAAGACTCTTGGGAGCCATAAAATAACTGAAACTCCTTGCAAGATCGGAAAACAGGATTCTTTGAACATCCTGACATAGGCTCATCAGAGCAGGAAAAAACAGCGGCTAATTACACTATATAAACACAGGATGCTTAAACCAGGCAACAGCACTGGATACTTTGACCATCTAGGCACAGATTCCTTACCGAAGAGGTGCAACAGATCTGGGGAAGTGACTTCTGTGTGTGTGTGACTGGGGGGGACAGACCTCTATTATAATCGGAATATCAAATGAACTACAATGATGAAGAAAAGCAGAAAAAGTGTAAGACAAATGATTCAGTCACTAAGAAAATCCGGCATTCATGATAAATCAAGCTAGAAAGTAAGTCTGATTTGTTGACTACCTCTACCACGTAGGATAAATGATTCAGTCACCAAGAAAATCAGGCATTCATAATAAAACAAATTGAAAGTACGTTGATTTGTTGAGTACCACTAACATAAATTTATCATTTGATCACAAATCTGCAAGCATTCTCTGCGTCAGTGGATTAACCCAAGCATGAACCTCTCCCAGCACTCAGATTAAAAACATAATTCCCAGTAGCCAGCTTGTGGTAAACAGGTGATGATGTAATGTCAAGCACTGCAGTGACATAATTACATTTTTGCGAAGATTACTGGCTGTCATCATCTAGCACAGCAGCTTCCAGGAGATACACAGGGGAGAAAACTGGCCAAATAGCCTAAAAAATGCTTAACCATGGCGTTTTACTCCTCAGGCTAACAATCTATTATTAAAACATGGTGTATAATGTCAAAACACATTATTTCATTGGATTTTTTCCCATTGGATATTTTGATTTCTTGTTTACTTTCCCTGCTGTCTCCTTGGTTACACTTCAGGAGTTTGCTCGAGAAGCTAATCTACTTGAAACAAGAAACTAATTTGTTCTTCGTCCTGTTCTGGGGCACCTTTAAGGAGGACATTGCACAGTAAGCTTGGATATCGGCCCTGTGAAGTAGCATTACTGAGTAGCATCCTTGCGGGAAATCTTCTGGGTGATGTCATCTCTGTTTTCAGCATGTCTGTGGTGACTCAGTCCTTGCTGCCACTGCATAAAAACTTGGCTTTCGATAACTTCTACTAGTCCGGCCAGCTATTGGAGTCCGAGAGCCGCCTTCAGGCTTCAAACCGTTCTAGCCAAGAATTACTGAAAAGCCCGAAAAAGTGAACCCAAAAATACGGAACACATTCTTCAGCAAGACGTGTGAGATGTGTATCTGGTGGGAGTGGTTAGCGATCGGAGCGCTAATCTCCACCTGATGAAACTTATGGGGGATGATAACAGACAGTGGTGAGTCAGTTAAAGCATGCTTCTCTCAGAAAAGGGAATTGACTCAGTATGACATCTTCAATAGCTGACAAACTGTGAGTCACTCGAGGTGCGAGACTTCACAGAGACACAGCGGTAATGTCTTCTGTCAGCCATAGGCCTGGCTCTCATTGGGTAGGAACCTGCTTCTTCGCTATGTCAAATTTCATCTTGAGGAGAAGTGAACTGTTAATTGATATGTTATGAAACAGAATTCAAACTGAACTTTGACAATTACAGACTGATTTAGTGGTAGGCTGATATTCTTCATAAAGTATTCTTTAGCATTGAAACGTGTTCTTCAATGTCTAGTCTGCATTTATATAAAGAAAACTTACCAGTCAATAAAACTAAATAAAACATTATACTAAAGGCAATAAAAAGTCTACAAGTCTACAACCATACCTAATATTTGAAAATTGTTTTAGACCATATATATATATATATATATAGCCATCTTTGTACAGCACATGATTCTGCTTCATAAATAAATGTTACTTACTTACTTAGAGTGCCCTCACTTTATCTCCAACGTAAAGCTTATGCTGTCACTCCTATTTTATAGTGACTGGGTCTCGGCTGCCATTGGCCACATCAGTCCCCTGCTGCAGCCCTGACATTGACAAGGGCTCTGGATACGGACGACTCGATGTTGTGGATTCCGCATGCTGTCACCAGTCTCAGGTGTGTACAGCGAGTGATTTCAGTGCTTCAGGCCAGAGGGAAGTGGGGGTCTTAAATTGCTTGGTTTCCATATAGATGCAACACAGAGTAAACAACTGTATAGTAGGTTTGGCTGAACGATTCTCTAAATACCACTGCTTATTCTATAGGCTGTTCCGTCTAGACTTATATCATGCTATAGCACCGTGATGCTCGTGCATCACAGATAGAAATGTGCGTATTAATCTGATGTGCATTATTTACATTTATAACTTGCTTGGACTTATTTGCACGGTATTCCGTAATGATTCTGTGACATGCTCAGTCACTCGGTTTAGGTGATTTAGACCAATTTAATAAAAATCATTTGTGAGGATTTTTTATTTTTTTTTTAAAAAAGTGCCAAAAGAAAGCAGGAAAGCCGCAGACCCTGCAACCTACTGATTGTAGGAGGTATAAGGGCTTTTTCTTTGGGCATTCAAAGAGAAAAGAAAAACTTTTTTTCATTATTTTCAGTTGCATTAAATACTACAACCTTATTTTGGATGATTTATTTATTTATTTATTTATTTTAACAGAGCTTCATGTTTAGAAGACTGGGGGACCTTTAGTTTTAAGAAAAGCATGTTACCAACCGAGAACCTAATGATGAGGAAGAAACAGCTGAGGTTTGTCCATCTGAAATAATATTCACCCTATGTCTGTATTGGTAACTTTTTAATTGAAAGCACAATTTTCAACACCCAGGCATTTTTATCTATTTTGTGTTCCTGAAAAAGGAGGACAGCGTACATATTGAGAGATTTTTTTTGAAGTGTGGGTCAACAATCAAAAAAAGAAAAAAATAATCTGTTTCCATTAAGACCCAACAAATGAATGGAGTATTTTAAAATGTGCGAACACAGCTAAGATGGTTATGTAATCAACATTCCTAGTTGTTTTTCATACATATATTTTTTTTTTTTTGTTTTTTCTTGACTTTTAATTTTTCATTTTTAATTGTGTCTGTTGGGGAATGTGTTTTGCAGAAGTGGTTTATGATGATATATTTTTCAGTTACGTTTTTTTTTTATACCCATTGTTTTGCTGCAAGTCGGTGAAAGAAAGAAAAAAACTATGGACTATAAATCTAATGTCTCTGACCCACATGGCTTACAATAGTCATTCCCATAGAATATCTATAATTTAATCTCACCTACAATCAATACCTGTTATTTGGTAAGATGGATGAGTTAGAGTAGGTAAGACTATCAACCAGACGCTATGTCTACTCTACATCAATTCACAAATTATGAAAATGAGACATGCTCTCGATATTAACCTGTGAATTACTCCAATGCTGATTAGCATTACTTAGGCTAAATGGGAGCACATGCTAAAGCAGGCAGAAGGATACCATTGTTAGAATCCATAGCCCAGCTGTTTGAGGTCCTTGTATTAAAAGAGATCAAGGTTGCAGACATACCTTTAAAAGCCCACTTGCCATTTGAAGCAGATCATTTTCATGTATTATGACTGATATTAATTGACTGCTTACAGATGAATGCTGACTTGTCAGAAATGTTGGCCTCAAGCTAATCATGGCAATGAAATTGATTGCTTTGCCATGTCATAAGTACTGGATCCTCCAATGGTTCTCGGCCCAGCTGATGAAGAGGAGCCACAGCTAACGCTAACCATGCATTCTCCATCAGCCCAATGCGAAACAGGTCCTGGTAAGTTCTTCTTGATGTTCTTTGGACCGAAAGATGGGGCTCATGAAATGCTGTCATCTGTTCTCCCTCAGTGAGTTTCTGTCAGTGTCACACTGGAGGAAAAGGTAACATTGTCTGACAAGCATCACCTTTGCTCTGGCGTCCTATGACCAGATGGGTAGAAGCCTGCGTGACATCTCCCATTTGTGAAGCATCTGCACTGGAAAACTGTCCCCTGCCTGCACAGCCCCACCTGGTGTTAGCCTTTGGTACCGCGTGCTGTATTTTCCATGGCTCACCTTTCTGGCTCGTTGACTGGCAGATGGTGGCCCTCAGAAAGACATGTTGAAATCCATTTCACACATGCGTGCTAAAATCGGAGCATTGTTCTATTTTTTTTCTTCTGATCATTGCCTGCCTGAAACAGTAATTCCTCCTGGTCGGTGTCCCTCACCACTGCAATCTCCCCCATGAGGTCTAACTTTACAGTTATTATGAGTGTCACCTGTTCTTTTCTGACGTTACCCGCGGTCTCCCACAAGCTGACGACACAGCGGGACGCCATTTTCAGCTTTCGCTGTCCTACCCGCTGTCTCCGCGTTTTCCGCATCTTCATGCTGTCAGTGACTCATAATTTTGATATTGTTTAGTCATTCTTCCACCATTTTTATTCCTTATTCTGTTTTAGTATTATTTTCTTAATGCTTTTTGTTCATTTGATAGTTTGACTTTTGTCATTTTGCAGTTCTATTGTTATTGTTGTTGTAATTATTACACACTGAACATATCCACACACATGCCTAAAGTCTCTTACATACACACCGATTCACACAAACTCGTACATGTCCATAGATGTGTATTTACTCCTGTCAAATAAATTAATAGCTAATGTTACATTTGCTGTTATTCTTTGTGCTAGAGGGGCATGTGTTAATCTTGTCTGAAGGTGATAAAACCAAACTACTACCTAGCTTGGCAACATTTTTCTGATGCTTGAATTTTGCTAACAAACTAACTGTAATAATTTCCTAAAAATATCTTTGCACTCTGTGAACACTGCTGGCCTGCGGCTTCGTGGGGACACAGGGGAGAGAAGAGTCAGTCTACGGTGCGGTTTTAATGTTTACTACCCTTGCCTGGAGAAGGTACCACGGCTTTGAAAACCCCGATAAGGTAATCTGATAATACTGTGTCGCGGTGTTATTAAACTGTTAACCTTTTGCATGTTGTGAGACACTTTCATGGTGGACAGCATAAAGCATTGGAAGCAGGGCTTAAGATTGATGGAAACCGAGCTTGGAAGAAAATCTACATATTATGATGAGTTGGGTCGATGGTAAAAGCGACAGAAGGTACAGGAGTATATTAGCCCCTTTTTTCTGGCTGTACAGAAGAACCTTCATTCAACATACCTCTCCAAGACAGCCTTTAAATCTAGGACCACACGCTTACCCCTTCTGGCTTGCCTTTTATCTCCTGTGCCAAGCAAGAATCAAGTTCAAGGCCCCGGTGTGTGGAAAATCACACTTTGCTTTTGGGTCTTAGTCCCATGGTGTTCAAATGACAGTAACTGCAGAGCCAGGCTCACAGAAAACAGCCTGAATCCACTCCATTGCCTTGTAGCTGACAAACACATCTGTAGAACATGACATCATTGTATTGGCCAAGTGAAAAATTACACTCTTTCAAAGCCACATGAATTGTCTGGGAATTTTATATTCTCCCTCGCATGACCGATAAGTAGATGTTTTATTGAATCTCTACAGGCCTATAGACCTTTTAAAATCAGATGCAGCAAAGTTACTCGCTTCGGGCACCTCGCAGACTCCCCGTCAGACTGCTGTCGCCATGACACCGCCAAGGTCGGGGGATGGGTGCCTCCACCAAGGTAAAAAAAAACCTCAGTGTGTCAGCTCATTCACCAGATCAGCAGATTCTATAGAGCTTCCACGGTGCCTCTGCTTTCTCTGAATGCATAAAAAGACAGGGAGTATGTTATTGTGTAAATAATCAGAGGACTTATATATGCACAGCATCTGTGGTTAAAGACAAATTAAATAAAAAGTTTTTTTTTAAAAAAAAAACATTATTACAAGAAATGGCATTAAACTACTTTCAAATGTTGTATAGTTACAGATAAAATACAAGCAAACAGATATCAAACATTACACTTAATATGAGGCCACCCTGAAAACAAAAGATCATAGATGACCAAAGGTGACCAGGGCCTTTAAAGATAGATAAGGAATGCATTTATTTTCTGTGTGACTTTGTATTTTACATAAACAAAAGTATTTGGACACCTGGCCATGAATTACACCTACAAGGACTTGTATGACATCCCATTCCAAATCCACAGGCATCAATATGGAGTTGCCCCCCCCCCCCCCCCATGCAGCTGTAATGCCACTCTTCTGGGAGGGCTTTAGTGTGTCTGTGGGAATTTTTGCCCATTCATCCAGATCCATTTGTGAGGTCAGGCACTGATATTGTACTTGGAGGCCTGGCTCGGGATCTCTGTTCTAGTTCATCCCAAAGGGGTTTGATGGAGTTGAGGTCAGGGCTCAGTGTGGGCTAGTAAGTGGGCAAGTTCAGTCACACCAAACTCACTTCAACTGTGTCTTTGTAGACCTTGCTTTGTGCACTGAGGCACGGTCATGCTGGAACAGAAAATGGCCTCTCCCAAGTTGTTCCCAAAAAACTTGGAAGTGTAGAATTGTCCAAAATGTCTTAGTTACCTGAAGCATTATGAGTTCCCTTCACTGGCACTAAGAGGCCTAGTCCAACCCCTGTAAAATAACCCCACACCATTATCCCTCCTCCACCAAACTTTACAGCCGGCACAATGCAGTCAGGCAGGTAACATTCTCCTGGCATCTGCCAAACCCAGACTCGTCCATCAGACTTCTTGTCCCTCCACAGAACACATTTCTTCTGCTCGAGAGTCCAGTGACAGCGTGCTTTACAGCACTCCATCAGATGTTTGGCATTGTGCTTGGTGATGTGAGGCTTGCAGGCAGCTGCTCGGCCATGGAAGCCCATTCCATGAAGCTCCTGGTGCACAGTTTGTGATATCTGTACTAAATGCTTACCATCTATTGGAATTTATTTGGATTTTGGAATTGAATTGCACTACATAAACATATATTAAACTAGTTCTATGTTTTTTTCTATTAATTAGTATTAGTAAGGCGTTATTCACACATTGCCAAATCCATTCTATTTCTCTTGTAGTCCATCTGTCAATTGTGGCACAATTATAAAAAATACAAAATTCATAAAATACATAAAAAAATAACAAGAGTAGCAAAACAGAAAATAAACTACACTGTTAGACATTGCAAAGGGATTTTACAGTAAGTTACTGGCAACACTGTAATTTTGATTAACAGTACTATAACTCTAATTTACCTTTATAGTAACTAAATGTTACTTTAAATAAATAATATAGTACTGTTACTGTACAAATTATTTTTTAACGGTACACTACTGTAATCCATTACAGTACTACACTGTAATGTTTTTTTTATTATTTATTCCCATATATTATTGGATATTATTACATTTTTATCCTACAAAATTATTAATAGCAATTCAATTCAATTCAAATACACAATCATTACAAAACATCAAAACTCTATATGTAAAACACTGCAAATACTTAAAGAACTTTACATTTTATTTAAAACAGTTTTAAAAAAAAAACAAATACATTAAATTCCAAAACACATGAATTTTCACATAAAAAATATAGTGAATAGTGAATTCCAAGATCAACTAATGGACTTGAGTGATGTACCAAAACGACAAACTGGACCTGTTTCTCATCGGTAAGTATCATTGATATTTTTCCAAAGACCGATGTGTCACCAGTGTGCTGTAGAACACATAGCCTTTGGTGTACTTGGTCCCTTTATAATTCACTGCTGAAACCACTAAGGTTTTGTGTTTGTCAATATCAGCTCTTTTTAACACCATATGTATATCCCTGTTGTATAACTGTTCATCAATTGCATTTGCTTCACCGGCAACCTGGATGAGAGATGGGGATAACTGACACAACCTAAGTATGACTGAAGAAGAGAGATGGGGATAACTGACCACAACCTAAGTATGACTGAAGAAGAGAGATGGGGATAACTGACACAACCTAATTATGACTGAAGAAGAGAGATGGGGATAACTGACACAACCTAATTATGACTGAAGAAGAGAGATGGGGATAACTGACCACAACCTAAGTATGACTGAAGAAGCTGATGTCTTTCTGCCAGTGTTTTAGGTATAAAAAATTGTGAAGTTTTCTGGCACACTGCTTAAAACAGGAGTGCTTACTCTCAAACCTCAGTGTCCACAAGCGTATTAGAGGGCCAAACTTAAGGATAAGGTTGGGATAAAGCAACAAGTAGTGATGCTTTGGTTTGAGAGGGTGGTCAAGGAACAAACTGTAAATACAGATATTCCTCTAGCAAAACCTTCAGGTATGCAACCCCAATCTGAAGATTTTTTTCCCTTAGTTTAATGCACAATTGCCAAACCTCACTTTCAATAGGGTCTTTGATCCACCTAGCAACATAAACTGGCAAAAGTCGTAAGAGACACCAATTTTGTGTGTTTGAACCAATTACCTTTTTAGCATTTTCCTTAATTTCACATGGTTTGTTGTGTGAGTCACTGTCATGAAGTTTTGTGTTCGAGATGGCCTGGTTTATCTGGCCATAGGTGAAATGTTTTTCAGCTTTCACCAAATGTTCAATATACAGGGCCAAATCATTTGCCACTACACCCTCAAAAAGGTCATGCCCAAGACATGGAGGAAGTCCAGAGCAGACATGAAAAGACTTCAGTGAGTTGAAAATTGAATCAAATTTGATTCCATTTATTATATTCTGGTCAGAGGTCAATTGTTCAACGCTGTCATTATAATTTGCAGGTGTACGCTGTGGGCCAAGTACCAGTAGAGATTTGGCAAACGTGTCTCTGTCAATCAAGCAGTACCTACTGTACCTAGTGTTTGCTACTGCTGAAATTTTCTGTAAATCCACCAACAGAGTGGGAACCAAAATTATCACCACATATGGCAATCAGTGATGCCTTAAGGTTGCTCCTATCCCCTAACTGAAAACCTGAATCCTCCAAGTCATTTAGGTCATCAGCAAGTGGGGGAAAATACCTTGTCCCGGCCAAAAGTGTTAAAATCCTGCTCCCTGCAAAGCAAAGCAAGCTGAGCTGGGTCAACAGTGGATCGATTATGTGGTAATATTTCTCCAATCGTCATGTACATGGCCATGAGTTTGTGTTTCTTTTTGCCAGAGCCTAGTGGGTTTGTCACCTCAAAGGCATCCAGGTACAGAATAACTGATACAGAAGATGGTGAACCTTGTAAAACTGCATTTTGTTGAAAGATTTAAAACCATATGACTGTCCACATGTTTTTTAGACTGTGCATACTGGTCTTTCACAGTGGACTGCCCAAATAAGGCAGCGAGTGTTTCTTTCACAGGCACATACTGGCAAAAGCCTTCCTTACCATTGGTATCTGTCCCTAGGTACATCTCAGCAGGTGCAACATAATCAAAATTTTGTTCGAAATACGTTTTCCTGCCTCTGTCTGATAGATTTACCAACAGTGATAACATTCAGTATTTTTTTTAACCTTGTCACTTGTTCAGTCGATGTCCTCTCAGGTCTCGGCAATAAATATCTTCATAGACATTTATGGACATCCCTGGCGTGTCCGTTTTCAACACGGCTGGTTGCTTCCACCGTTTTCTCTGGATAAGTTTGTGTCCAACTGCGTAGCTCCTTCCTCGGTGAACCCCGTGCCGCTCCTGTGTTGGTTCCTAATCCAAACCAATGGTCAAAAATGATTCCTAATCTAAAACCAATTGTAAAAACTGAAAAAAGACAAAACAACTCTCTGCCTAAAAGAAAAAAAATAATGCTCGGGCGCCAAACGAGCCATTAGGGTAACTACAGTAATATACATTAATTTTCAATGATACAGTAATACGCTGTATATGGACGTCACTGAAAATTCCCATAATACATTGGATATTACAGTTATTTACTGGAAAGAGGATTTACTGTATCATACTGAGTGATATGCAGTAATTAACTGCAAAATTTACAGAAACGTCTATCAGTGTAGACAAAAAAAGAGGTGTTATATGAATCCTTTTTTTTTTTTTACCAGCGGAGCCGTTAAAATGCTCTATTGATTTCATTATAGTGTGGCGCTAATCTCATGTTAGCCTAAAGCAAACTTTAATGCCAGCAACCTCACAGTGGTAACAATGAAAAAAAAAAGTTATTTTTCAGAAAAAGGAGATTCGCTAAAAGCAGACCAATAAACTTGAAAACAAAAGTTTATGTGGTAGCAGGTTGTGGTAGCAGGAACAGAACCAGGAACATGAACAGGAGCAGGAGCACATGACAGCAGAGACTGTATGTTAGAATCATTCAGAAAGCAGGATATTTGTTAACTGAGCATTTATATTATCAGGAGTAGATACTATTTCAGACAGAGCACCCCAATTTGCACCTTCAGAATGGGAAGCTGAGTTTGCTTCAGTGTTAACATTACACTGTCAGCCAGATGTCGTCCAAAGACAAACGGCCAGACCAGTTGGAACCAGCTTCTCTCTTGGGCTAAGTACCATCCACACCTTGTTACACTTAACACCTTCTCATTGTGTCCTTGTTTACCACTCTATTCCCATGAAAGATGGAGGTCAGAGACATCCCAGCTGTTGACAAGTAGTTTAGGAGAGGCCAAGCGTGGAGGAAGGCTCACGTCCAACTCCAGCAGGCTGTTGGAACCCAAAAATGTTCTGACAACCACTGCTGGCCCATCCCCTTATTCCATCCCAGACTAGAAGTCTGGCTTTTTACTCATCTGGCTGCATCTCCCTTCTAAGAAACTCCATCCCAGGTTGGTCCCCCTAAATCAGCAGACTCATTAATTCTGTCCCCTAGAGCTCACCCTCCTTCCACCTTTCTGTGGTAAAGCCACTTTATTGCAGTCCCAGGATAAGCGGTGGAAGATACTGACAAACCTACGTATTCCATCCGCGCTCGATTGGACCTATAGGTGCCATTTGGTACCTGCTGTACTCAGATAGCTGTGGTCTGGATGAGCTTACCCACACTGTCCCACTAGAGCTGCGCGGCGGACGGTACGTTTACAGTAAATTTCTACTTAGCAGATCTTGTGACATACAGCCAGCATTCATCCATGATTTCGACCCATTACCTCCTGGACTGAGGCACACATCTCGAGCCTCACTGAGCTACCTGCCACTTCAGTGCCGCCCCTGTTTCCAGCCAGACCCCGATCAGTAATGCCCAGCCTGGCCACACTCCACCTTAACAGTGTTTTAGTGCACCAGTGCTGCACTGACTTGTTTACTGCTGAGGTATTTTAGGACCATTTTGTTAGCTGCCTTTTTCTAGCCTCAGTGAGTGCTAATTTCTTGACTATCCTGATCGTATTTTACCGTTACTCAATTTCTGAGTCTGTTGTCTTGGATTTTTTTTACCTTTCTCTGTATTGCACTGACCTGACCCTATGATCTACTACTGTTATTTTGCTTTTGGAGTTACGATTTGGACTTGGATTTGTTTTTTCTTTGTATTGCCTTTTGCCTGGTCTACAGCATTTCACCTTTGCTTGGGTCATGATTTTGGTCTCAAATATTGGAAATACAATCTTTATGCTTCTAAAATTGGCCCTCTCCATAAATAACCTTCTGTCTTTGGTCTATAAAACCTTCCTCAGGGTAAAGAGGCCGGATTTTCCAAAGAGGAAAGGTCATAATAACACTCAGGACCCGGTTAGCCTGCTTCTCATTCCACGTCCTTTGGTTGATGTAATTCTCAATTAGGATAATGAATATGGAATCCTGAGATCATGTAATGTCCAGTCCCAGTGCGGTCAAGAAATATCTGAATATACAAGGCTGCACTTCAGGAATAATGGGTGATGAAGTAAGATACCAGAGTGAAACCTGTTTCAGTCCACTAATAATCAGGAGCAAAAACACACAGGACAAAAAGCAAAGCATTGGAGTGGCTGAAAAATAAGAGGATGAATAACTCAAACTGAATAATATCTTTATCCTAAGGAAATGCACAATATGGACAAAAGTACTGGGACACCTGGCCAGTATTACAAGAGGAACTTTAGTGACGTCCCATTCTAACTCCATAGGCATCAGTATGGAGTTAGTCCTCCCTTTGCAGCAATATCAGCTGCCAGTCTTCTGTGAAGGATTTTCACAACATTTTGGAGTGAGTCTGTGTGAATTTTTGCCAGTTCATCAAGAAAGCATGTCCTTATGCACATTAGTACGCATATAAAGACATTTTGGACAATTGTATGTTTCCGGCTTTGTGGGTACAGTTTAGGGAAGGCTCTTTTCTGTTCCAGCATGACTGCAGCAGTGTACAGGGCAAAGCCCATAAAGAGTTTGATGTGGAAGAACTTGACTTGCCCACATAGAGCCCTGACCTCAACCCCATCTAATACCTTTGGAATGAATTAGAATGGAGATTGCGAGCTAAACCTTCATGTTCAACATCAGTGTCTGACCTCACTAATGCTCTTCTGTATGAATGGAGAAAAAATTCCACAGAAACACTCCAAACTGGAAAGCCGTCACAGAAGAGTGGCAGCAGTTATGTTTGCAAAGTGGAGACCAACTCTTGATGCCAATTGATTGATAATAGGATGTCAGATGTCATGGGATGTCACAAAAGTTCCTGTAGGTATAATGGCCAGGTGTCCCAGTACAGTCCCAGTGTCCATATAGTGTATAGCGTGCCAAGTGTCTAACACTCATTTTCATTCAAAAACATCATTTAATGATAAAATCATGCAATGTCTTGTTCTCTTTCGTCCACTTTTTTTAGTCTCTTTCATGTACAGAAAGCAAACAGAATTTATATCAGCAGCTTTTGTCAACAGAAGAAAGTCCATCCATCCATCCATCCATTTTCCAATCCGCTTATCCTACTGGGTTGCGGGGGGTCCAGAGCCTATCCTGGAAACAACAGGCACGAGGCAGGGAACAACCCTGGACAGGGGGCCAACCTATCACAGGGCACACTCACACACCAGTCACTCACACAT
>JAABNY020000038.1:7940301-7950806 GCA_015164015.2 Brevimyrus niger
GTGTGTGTGTGTGTGTGTGAATGCCCACTTTGCAGGTTAGGAGTGTAGACCACGGTAGGCAGTGTGGGTGCATTGTGAGTGTGAAATAAACGCCACCTTGTAGACAAATCCCATAATCTCCTTTCACTTCTTACACTTTCCACGCCATGGCTAGATGGTATGCTACAATTCCGTTTGTGAACTACATTGACATTTTATGATTTTGTTGTGATTATGCTGTGGGTTTTCCGCCAGTTCGATATGGTTGGGGGTGGGAAGGGGTGGTGGTGCTCTAATTTGTGCATTACGAATGATTGTAAATAACTTTATCTTTTGGAAATGCCTTCATAATGCATTGACTGGTGGGTATAGGGACTAATAAAGCATTACAGCATTTCTATTGAGAGTCATAAGGCATTATACAGTAGTGTTGATTATAATACTTCATATGTTTCAATGAAGCTCTCATGTACAACATACTACAGGAAGATGGTGGCGGGGGTGTTAGTGCTGTCATTCAGCAACCAAAGGGTTGCAGGTTCAAGCCCTGGTTCCTCCTGACCCCATCAAAGTGTCCTTGAGAAAGACACCGAACCCCAAATTGCTCCTCGCATGCAGGTTGTAGCCTTGCATGGCAGCTTTTGCCACTGGTGTGTGGATGAATGAATGAGTTATAAAGCACTTTGAGTACTTGTAGGAGTAAAAAAGCCCTATATAAATGCAGTCCATTAACCTTTATGATGCATTATAATGTTTAGTATAAGCATTAAGGATGCTTTGTACTGCATTATAAAGGTATCTATAGGGCATTATAGATGAGAGCTCTAATGTGTTATGCCTTTTTATAAATATTTAAAGCCATGATTATAGTGATTTATGAATGTATTATTATGTGTTATGCATGTGTTCATATATTCTTTAGACATGGCATTCGTAGAAAATGTTACTGAAAATTCAGATTCCTTTTGGAAAGTCAAGCTGTTTTACTTCTGTTATTTTAAAATTATTTTTGAGAGCAATGATGCAATGATGCATTCCTGCACAGGAAATGGTATTGCATTGATCCCATGTACAAGTGATGTCAAGTGATTTCACCCTGCAGATGCTATTTAGGGTAAAAGCTCATGACGCTTTTCAGTGGGCTTTTGCTCATATCATCACACCACATAAACCTATCTGATCCATAACCTCCTTAGGAATTCTGACATATTTCATAACAATTCACACCATGTCAGTTTCGACTAATTATTTCTAAATATATAGCAGCAGCTCTTCTAAAACATATGCTGTAGTCATTAGGTTTTGATCCTGTGTGTAATCAGCTTATTTAATTGTAACATATTTCTGTTACACTGGGAGATTTAGAAAGACCAAAATACTGTTAATAGCAATTAATGATGTTGTCAGTTTATAATTGTCATTAATTTTCCAGTGATGAGTTCTGTGAACAGTGGCATGTTTCCCATTAAGGCATATTCCTGTCAAGGCACACACCTCTTAGCTGTGCCTCTCATGTTCTGGTTATAGTTGCCAGAACTTTCTACATGCTTTGCTTCACATAAGCAAAGCTGCCTGTCAACAGCAGTCACATTTTAGGAGAGCTCGCCATCTCCTTCCAGAACTCCTGGCATCTCAGGTTAACAGACCAGTGTCTGTCTTCTGTGTTTCCATTACATTTGTTTGTGTTGATCCCATGACAAAGAGATCTCATGCTGATTGATCACAGAGAAGACCCCAGGCTGCCTCACTCATTTCCCCATTGCCATGAAAAATGCACTCATGCATGCTATTCTTCTATATATCCACAGATACAAGGGAGACCTGGACTTAATGTATTAGTCAAACAGCAACGGAAATTTAAAAATATGACTTTAACAGGTATTTGATTCAGTAAAAAGTCACATTTTTAATATCCTGAAATGCACTCAACTTGAAATGTATTGCTGTAATGTTATTGTAATGCCTAATTGGCTTAGCAATGAATTGCATTTATTCTTATTAACATTTATGTTTCTTTTTCAGATATCTCAGTTCTTCCAGATTTGTGTTGATCTAGGCGTGAGCTGCATGACAATTTAAAAAAGAAGTCATGCATACTGTATATACAATAACGAATACTTCAGGGGTAATCATATAATCATATCATCACCATGGGTCCAGAGAATACAAATCCAGACCAAGATTTTGTTTCACCAACCAGCTGAGTACTCTGTGACTGCAACTCTTTATACTCAACTGGTTGGTTGAAACAAAATCTTGGTCTGGATCTCCCTGGACTTGAACTATCCACCTCTAATCATCACAAATAAACCCTTATGTAGACTTCATTGATTTTAACTGTCTATTCATATATCCATTAATATTTAGGGGCAAATACGGAAAGTATGCATGCTTAATCTGGCCAAATACAGGCCCATAGCTATGTGTGTTGTCTGCATGTTCCCCACTCCTGCACATGGGTTTCTGCCAAGTAATTCCATTTGCTACCATGGTCTGGGCAAATTGGTGCTGCTCCCTCGTAATCAGCATGCGTCTTGGTAGGAGAAACGATGGGATGGACTTACTATGGTGTCTTCATGCAGTCTGTTCTCATCATAAAACCACATCCCAGTGATTATAGCAGTGTCCTCTTTGGGCCCAATGGAATATCAAACGCTCTGTGGTGTATCTGCGTTGGTGCAGGCTAGAAAAGCAACAATGGCAATGAAAGATCGTCTGTTTGCATAGTGATCAACTTCAACAGCATAGTGACACGCGCTGGTTACAGACCTGAGGACAATCAGAGACTTAGGAGGTGGGAGTTAGTAAAGCAGACTTAAGCAGAGTATATTCTTAAGGCAACGGTTTAGTAGATGCTGTGGTTTGGGTGTGATGTCAGCTCATAGTTGCTGTTATTTTGCTACAGGTCTGTCTCATTATCACAGGTCAATCTGTGTGCAATGCCAGAAGAAGACTATCTTTGGACAGACCGTGTTGGCTCAGGGTATGTCTGTCTGTTGCTGAGTGTGACAGATTCCCAGCAGGAGGACAGTCATTATGCACGTATGTTACACAGTCACGCGAAATACACCAAACGTGGATGCACATATCTTCTATATGTAAATCATACCGATTTTTTGGAAAAGGTTGAGCTGAACTAGTTGTTTATTAGTAGCTTTGTGCAAGGAGTGCAAATGCATATCATTCATGTTCAGGTGCATAATTCCTGTGTCATTAATTCATCACGGAGAAACACTCATATTATTCAGCTCATCTTTAAAAGTCTCAGAGAGAGATGAGTTCTGTAGAGCAAGACAAAATGATTTCGGTTTCACATGATAGGACTACTGATCACCTTAATGAGTCACGGGATAGTTAGGAACTGATTTAAAATGGAAAGTTTAACAAACATTCACAAACATCCAAGCTACTACAATTCACATTCTTCACTTCTCAGGTCAAAGGTTGCTTTACATTTGTACTTTATTCGGGAAAAAAAATGTTCGGATGGTAAGTCCAGATGGATTTCATCTCTGTTTGTAGATAGACTGGGAAAAAATTGCTCTAATAATAGATTCTAAGCCAGATATTTTTGCAGGGATAGGTTATGATAAGTGGACAGTTCTTGAAGGCAGTATCTTTGGCCTGAATAATCATGTCACCGGGAAAATTATTGTTTCATCTCCGACCATCCGTTCCACCCAAGTGTGCTGGAGATTTATTGATGGCTGCCCGCCCGCATGAGCGTGGCTTTGGGTTTCCCGGCACTCACTGCGTTACTCATTGTTGTACCTTAAATAACCCAGGGGCCGGAGGTTTAGTCCGCTTTAAAAACCTCCTTGGCATGGCACTGATTTACCGCACTGACTGCCTCTGTCCCCATGGGCGGCAGGGACTGAGGGCTGTCCATTTTGCGTGCTCAACTTTTATTGATTAAGGTCCCCCAGTTCCCTTCTGGCACCTTATCTGCCACTGTACCAATTTTGCAGAAAGCAGATTAATGTCTTAGACTAGCACTTCGATTTATAGTTGTATGCAGGCCATGTGACGGTGAATAACACTCTGCAGGTGATGCTGTTGCCCTTGGAAAGTTCTAGTATCCCTCAGCAAATGTGTGAGGAAGTGATTTGAGTGAGATTGACTTCCCTTTAACGGGCATCATTATTCCAATAACCTGCGTGGCTCCCCAGATTGACAGCTGGGGTGCCGCGGATATGATCCTCACCTTCTTTAACAAGCCAGAGCCGAGACATGTATGTGGCCAGACATCTGCTGACTACCGTGTGTACACACAGTGGGGAGAGTACTGCGGCGTGCGGGAGCCACTGCTGGGGAAGTAATACGCCCCCTGCCACCTTGAGCCACCTTGTCACCTTCAAACGGACAGTGGGGGGCCCCACCCTGAGGAGAGTCTTGGGTTAGGCAGCCAGAAAAAGGAGACCCCATGATTGATCATCTCCATCTGATCTTATATCTTAATCTTAAAAGACACACCTTAGAGGCTTAGATGACGCTGATACATTGAGGAAAAGGGACCCTATTATGCTAATTTTCACTGTTCATATTTATATTTTTGGGGTCTACTGGAATAGATGCACATGTTCCAAAAACAAATTTCCTCCTGATTGTACATCTCTTTTCACTCTGTCTGAAACTCTCCGATAAAGCTTTAAGCCCCACCCCTTATGACCCCAGTGGGCTCTGATTGGTTAGCTTGCCCAATTAGACAGCATGCCTGATTGGGCAGCTTGCCTTACACGTTCCACCCTTGTCTTGCTGATCCTTGCAGCAGGTAGCCAATACAAATTGTGTTTTACGAGGTGACCTCACCATGGCACGGAAGGGCTGGAATTCCAGTGAGGCGTTTCAGGAAGATTTGGGAAGGACTGGGTTCTGTGGTGAGCGTCATTACCTTTGATGTGAACTTTTGGGCAGAGCGTTTACTTGCATGTAAAGCTGTATAACACACTAAAGGAAAGGGAAATACCGGAAATACAAAATAGGGTCCCTTTAAATAACAAGGCTGGGCTGGCGTGTGGCTTTGATGGCTAGGACTCTGTCCCTATGATCAGAAAGTTGCTGATTCAGATCTCATATCTGCCATAGTGATTTCAGCACTGCCCCCTTGAGCAAGGCCCTCAACTCCCAGTACTGACCGGCCCTCTTTCTCAATGGCACATTGTGTTTGATAAAAACATCTGCCGAATAAATGCATGTAAATATCTTTAAAATCCATTGTGTGTCACGGTGGCTATCAGGCTCAGCTGACACAGGTGTGGTCCTTGCCATGGTTACCGGCTTGCAGCCGCGGGTCGGGATCCCGCCGGTTGGTTATTCACACGAGCGCCTCTAGAACTCCGCCCCCCCCCGGCATTACTCCTGCTCTCCAGCCACATACACGCAGTCATCCTGCTCCCAGGGAGGCAGCTTCCCGTCCCTATTGGCCGCTGCATCCCTCATTACCAGGCTAATTCAGACCCCAGGACACCTGCTGTGCCCTGGATATGCACGCCGCTTGCTAAGGCATGACCTTCTTCACGGTGGCTCCCCGCCATGCCGTTATACCTACATGAGTTCAGTATCCTGGACCACAAAGATGGGCATCCTTCCAATCTCTCACATCCGCCACTGGCCTGTATGACAAATAGCGGATGGGTGACAATTTACACTGCATTCTTCACCCTTATGCTGACAGAGCCTTGCTTTGTATTATTTCTACTGGAGGCCATATATGGATAATGTGTGAGAGATCAGCTCCAGTATGACCAGCGGTCTCTGAGGAAATGCATCTCTTTGGCACTGGATGTCACCTTCTATGCATCGATGCATAACGAGGCCTGACTGGACTGTGTCACAACCTGTGTATATGTCACAACCTGTCACAAAAGCTGCCATCGCAGCCCATGTAGGACATGCTGCATGGTGTGAAAGACACAATGCACTCTGTCTAGGGTACATCACACCTATGGCAGTCGATTTAATAGCATGCATACGGGTCACTCCGAACTATTCAAGCATTCCTTGACCGGTTGAGACAATGTGAAAATGCATTAACCTTCTAAGACTTAAAACAAGTTTGAATCCTGAGGCCAGGCCCTCATTACATGTCTCAGTGCTCGTGGAGCTTAGTGCATACAGGCCAGCCTGTCAGTCTGTGCAGACCCGGTGACCTGGAAGACTGTACATTTAATGTACATTTAACGCTTCAGGGGACGACCAACTTAGTATAACTGCATCTCAAATAATGTGGATGTTCAGTACTTGTATTCCTCACAGGGAAGGTTACACGGTGTAGGGTAACCTTACAAAAGTAACAGCATTGACGCTCCACTGCATCAACCGTGATCCATTACTCTGTTTTTAACAGAAATAAAACTGGATATTGTCCCATTGTGTCAGCTGGGATATGTGCTGGTCAACAATGAGCACACACACACACACACACACATGTAGGGTAAACATATCCTTATGGGGACTGCTCATTCATTTCAATGGGAAAAATGCTAACGCTAACTATGACAACCTCAACCTCTACTCTGCCCTAACCATAACCAAAAGTAACCTAATGAAATACAAGAGTTTTTGGATTTTTAGTATTTTCATAGCAGTCACCGATTTTTATAAAATAGAGTTCACCAATACATAAAGATACACACACATAAACACACACCCAGACACAGACACGCCAGGCTATATACGGCACAGGTGTCCCCCAGGCAGTGTCTGAGAGGTGGTATGGGATGCTGTGGCCGGCTTCTCTCACATCACCTGGACTGTAAGCATGAACACATTCCCTCTGGAGTCTGGACTGGCTGATAGAGGAGCGTGGCTCCGCTAGCCTGCCTTGGCAGGGCCTGCTCAGCTCTGCTGCCCCTTCTGCATGTGCCATGAGCCTGGGGCTGCCCTCTGGGGCCATTATAAGCCGGAGAACTCAGACAGCCTTATGGCCGTGCGACATCATGCCTTTTAGAGCGTGCGCTTTCTATTTTGTTTCCGTTGGGGTGAGCTGAAGTTCAGGTTCTTCGTTACTGTCTGTCTGACTCTCATCATGCATGAAATGAGATGGTCATAGTTAAAGCAAAAGGCTCCTTCGGTGGATTTCTCTAGAGGAACTGGATCGATGTCATTTGTAGCTTTGCAGCTAACTATTACCTACTTACAGCTCCTTCGATTACTCCAACACCTTTGATTACATTTTGCTGTATATCCATTGATGTATTTCCGTATCCATTGATGCTGCTTATTCAGATGGATGATTCTACCAGACTTTCCAGACAATGTCCCCAGCACTGCGCTCCTCATTCTCTGAGGTTGGCTGCAGCCTCCCCCTGACCCCGACCAAGACACATAGCCGGCAGATGCATGTATGAATTACAGTGGCCACTTCACCTGACCCCCCCCCCCCCTCCTCCTCCAACTGCCACTTGCATTAAAGGACGAAGTCACAGTGGTAATTAAAGATCAGGGTCTCCCTAGTGCCGTTTCCAAGAGAAATGACCTTGATGCCTATTACTGCCTGGTTCCTGTCTGAACTTGTCATTCTGCAACAATGACCCATCATGATTGGGTTTGAAAGTAAAGGTCTCCATCCTTTGTTCTGCATGTTATTATTCTTAGTAACCTCTAGTGCTGGACGTGTAGAGAAATGGAAACTTTCTCCATTGCGAGGTAAACAAAAATCAAGCTAGTCTGTACTATCATTCCTCAGAGAAACCCATAATTCCCTCTGGCTTCATGTCCTGAGACAAACAGTCTCCTAACTAGGTACACTGGGAAACTGGGACTGTCTATCACTCAATGGGAATTTAAAAATAGTACTAGACTGGAGTGCAGGCTCCTTTGAAGTGATTCAGTTGTTTTTTTTCCTCATATAATGCAACATGTTCATTAATGGTTAAGGTAATTAAGTTTGTATGCCGATCCGACACGAGAGCTGTTTACAAGACAGACTAATTCTGGTGCACAGCATATTAACAACAAAAGAAAATGACAATGATCCGACCAAAATGAGGCCAAATATGAGAAGCAATCATAGGTGGTCCTGGGTGGGGGGGTTACACCCCCCCCCCACCAATTCTTTTCTCTCAGGCTCCTTTAAAATGTTAAGTTATTCTTTCCCCAATCCACAGAAGTGTGAGACCTGACTGCCAGGCAAAGCTGCCACAGCAAACAGTCAGTCAACTGTCCTCTGACTCCTCCCCTTCATTTCACAATCGCTTGATCTCAAGGCGAAGCAGCTTTCAGGAATCTTTGCTCTGGTGTATCCAGGAGGAATTGGTGATACTGTCCCTACATGGAATTATCACATGTCACTAGCTGTAACTCACGTAAAATATCCATGTCGTTCTTTTTGTATCATACCTGTTGTATAACACATGTGTAATACAACTTAAAGCATGGATTGGTGGATCTTAGTTGTTCATTCATTATTTACAAACATTCTTAGTGGCTGAGAGAACCCTAAGGGTCAAATCCAGGCATCACCCCTGGTAGAGATGCAGAAAAAATAAACAAGTTGTAGAAAATATCTATGGTTGCAGAACAATATATTTTCCTCCATATCCTCTTCATGAATCCCTTTCTATCCATTGGACATTTTCAGAGAGCAGTTCCTCTGCACCCATTGAAACCGCTTTTGTCTCCTAATGCTGAACATCCCTCTGTTAACCCTTCTAGGCATTTAGCCAGCTATAAATTAAGCAAAAGTGACAACTCTAACATTGAGGACGTGGCTGGTACACTCTCTGTCAATGGAGGTGGCTCTCAGGAGACGAAAAACAACAGCTGTAATTGAACGCGCTAACTGGCCATTCCTTTTGTTTTCATTTATTATACAATGAATATTTTCATATCCTCTTTGCCATGTTTTATTTGCATCCAGAAGGACTCCTCTGCCATCATTTAACCAATGCAATTCAAAATGCCAAAGTTACATATATATACAGTAATAGATATTGTCGTGTGCTCAAGGCTTTTCGGGGTGTAATTTGTCATATTATTTTTTTTGTTTGTGGGTGGTGTGTGGTTTTGTTTTACCCAGGCAGTGTCGTGGACAGCTATGTTGGACCTGGCGGCATGCCCCTGGTTGTGATTTGTTGGGGCAGGGTGATGGACAGGGGAAGGGGTGGGCCTTGAAGTATTTAAGATGGCCGCCAGTGTTTGGTGGGGAGGTGTTGACGGAAAAGCTGGTGGCTGAGACTGGTGGCTGGTTTTTATGCACTATGGGTTGGCGTTTTGCTCTGGGTGGTGAGTACGCTGGACCAAAAGGCGAGTGGACCTGGCGCCAGGTTTCCAAGTCATATAGGGTGGATATTGTCACTCCAGAGCGGCGGCCATTTGGTGCTTGTTTGCATGTGGGTGTTGGGATGCCACTGCCTTGCCAAGGAGCAAGGGAGACTGTTGCCAGGAGGTAGCGCAGCGTAGATGAGGAAGACTAGATCTGGAGGCCCTGCACTCCTTCATCGGTGTGGACAGCGGTGAAAGAGGCTCGGGTGGTGGCCGCATCGCATGTTTTTAGTGCAGTCGGCAGGACCTCTCTTGTCACGGAATGGACGAGGAGCACGGTAATAGGGGACCAACACCAGGCATGTACCTGTGGTTTTTGGGAGGAACCTGGATTAGGCACTTCGTTGGGTCTGTAAGGGCAGAGTTTGGGAAGTGGAGGCGGACCATCGAAGTGGGTATTAGGGCCCAATCGCTTACACCTTTACAGGAAGTAGATTTTATGTTAAGTGCTTTTAGCAGGGGAAGCTAAGAGGGAGGTGGAACTGCTAAAAGCTGAGCAAAAACATATGGCCAGTAAACTCTTTGAATTTTTAGAGGGTCTTTATGGGGAGGATACTGGGCTGGCCAAGTTGAGGGCTGACTTCAACAACTTCAGTTGTGCCATCAACAGCCGGGGGAAGGGGTGGGGTGGGTTATCCTCCGCCTCCGTGAATGTCATTCTAGATGGCGAAAGAAGGTCCCAGCCGGGAGTTAAGATGATGACGCCACCTTAGAGTCAACTGGTGGCGGCCCTCCTGGCTGGCCCAGCGAAGGAGTTACAATGACTAGTTCGACATGCCAGCTGGCTGACATTTGCTGAGGCCTGTTGGTAAGTTAAAGAAGTGGAGAAGAAGGACAGGGATCGTGAGCTGAATAGGCCAGTGGAGGCACGGAGAGCATATGCTCCCGCAACAGCTCCTGGGCCCATTGCTGAAGGCAGGAGGCGTTGTGTCAGGCCCTACGGGAAGAATTGAGGCAAGAGATATGGGAGCAGGAGCAAGGAACTAGGGATGACCTGGTGGCGCGAGCAGGAGGGAGGCCAGTGTAGGAGAGAGGTCATAGTAACTTCATCCCCGTCCCGCCGACGAAGTCACACCTCTGCTGGTCCTGGGGGTCCCAGGTGGGATGAGCAGGGGAGACCGCTGCTTACGCTGTGGTGAGCCTGGGCACATGGCGAGGAGGTGTCCCGATGAGGGTAAGATGACTGTGTATGTAGCCGGAGCGTGCACCCAGAGGTGCAGCTAGGAACTGCCACCACTGCCACCCTGAGAGAGGCCTTGGTT
>JAABNY020000038.1:7973406-7985077 GCA_015164015.2 Brevimyrus niger
GGGGTGTGGGGGGGGGGGGGTGGGTGGGGGGGGGGGGGGGGGTGTGGGGGGGGGGGGGGGGGGGGGGGGGGGGGGGGGGGGGGGGGGGGGGGAGTTAGTTATGTTCCACGCTCAGCCTCCTCCAGTTCACTTTAAAGCACTTCTCCCCCCGTTGCCTTCCTCTCCTGTACAGTTCCCGCATCCTTCTCAGCTGTGGGGGGACAGACAGGAGAGGTGGAGAAGTGGCCGATTCCAAGGCATCAGCTTGGCAGAGAGCATCGCAGAAGCGGTGATTAGGCGTGGGGGGGTGGGGGGGGGGGTGTTGAGAATACTGGTCTGTGGGACGCTCCTGGAGCATCTGTCCCTGTCTCAAGCCTAGAACAATTGCCTGGAAGGAGCGAGAACATGAGTACATGCTCACCAAGCAGCCTGCCCTGAATCGAACACCCCTAATTTAAGTCTTTCAGTGCTCTGCCTCATTAGCATTTCAAAACACAATGGGGGGACTCATCTGCCCATTATGTGTTTGCTTACCAAGTCATGGAGCACGATTTCTGCTTCAGTCCAGCCATTTATCATCCCCATGAGCTAATTCGGTGACTTTATCTGCATTTCACTGTATAGCATCGAACATTTGTAACACCGTCGACGCGCCTTCACAGCCAAACTCACGTAAGATGAGCTTTTACAGCCAGAAAGCAGTTGTGAGCTTTGCCCGTCACTTTACTGAATCCAGTGCTTATCAAATGGCAGAAAAACACGCCCTACCCAAGTAAAGAGCTGTACCTTCACCCACACACAGCGTCCATTTAAAAGCATATTAATGGATGCATGAAGGGATGTCTGGCTGTTGTCTTATTCACTGGAGAACATGGCAGAGAGTTTTAGATGCTCTGGCTTAAGAGGCATTATATAATTTATTCATCATCCAAGACGGAAATACTGTATTCAGCGTCTAAGCTTGTGCAACAAGTCTGCTTGTTTGAATGTGTCTGTATCCTCCAAGGCATTTACTGTCTCCCTGAAGTCTATGATAAGTCATCGACTGTCTCACTTTTTCATAGGACGCTGTAGAGTTAGGTCCTTGCTATCTGACTACAACTTAAAATAAATCAAATATAGCATTTATACACATTTCATATTAGCTATATTTCAGCCACGATACAGTCCATATCTGATTCAATTCATCCAGCTAAGGGACCAGATATCGTTTTAACATTCTCATAACAGCCAGGTAATTATTGAAGTCACTTCAGCGGGCAGAATGGAAGCAGGTGGCCCAGAGTTGCGAAAGAAATAAATAGAATAATTTGTCATGTAAATATGAGATTGAAGTCTTTCTACTACAGCTGTCCTCTACAGCTGAATAATCCAAAGGCAGGGCCATATAACCAAACACACTAATATAACCTTGAGACAACATTACTAGTAGTTAAATGTATTATTTTAACTACTTACCTTCAAAGCAATTCTCTGTTGTCAGAGACATTGTGTCATTGTGAAGTGGAGGGAGAATGTAATATCGGCATGATACTGACTTTTGTTTAACTGTGGTATTTTTCCACTCAATTGCTAATTTTAAAGCTAAGTACTTTGCAACTACATTAGTGACTCTGTGTTATGTGTTTTTATTGGACAAACCTCCTTTGCATTCTGATTGGTCGTCTGACTCTGCTTTCTCGCTCCATTTCCCTGACTGTACGTTTATGCTGCTGAGGATCAGTGCTCTCTGTCCAGATGAACACACCGTGTCCAAAAAGTGTTGCCATCTCTTTAAGTCCTGACAGGGTAATAGAAATTTTGGCATCAGAAAAACAGCTGGTGAACCAACTGCCATTTAATTTTTTGTTCCTTTTTTGGCCTTGGGTTCACTCTCCAGTTTGAGGCTGGAGGGAAACACAGCAGCTCCAAACCATGAGGAGTAAATAAATCAACAGCACCTGCAGAAGAGAAGTGGAGAAACTCAAGATGATCATAAATAGCAAAAATGTCTTCATCCTGGTACCCCTTGTGAAGAGATTTTTGTCTTGATGATGGGCTTATTGCAAGGGATACGAAGGCAGCAACAAAAGATGCAAGGAGAAAAACTGGGTTTTGTATTTTTTTTTTTAAATAAGAAACTTCAGTTGACCGCACCATCACCCCAAAAAGCCTACCATGCTTTTGTTTTGATGAAGATTCTCAAACGCGTTATTAAGGTGATTAGGTGGGATCAATGCATATTATAACTGATGATTCTGAGGGAGGTTTCCACACAAATGCAGGTGGATTCCTCCAACCGATAAAATCGACATAATGATATAAGGTTTTTCTACGTTGATACCCAGATGATCCCTCCTCAGTTTTGCTGACCCTGGGACACCCATCAGCTGACATTTTCTCGATATCTTGGTTGAATATTGATCATCCATGGTGTGTTCCCCACTAGACCGTACCTAATCAATGGCTCAGAAATGTCACAATTTTCCTACTAAGCAACACCTGCACTGCAATCAAAAATTCACTTCTCTGGGGTATATTTATTATGCCTTTTTGTGAGATTGATGCAGGTGAATGTTAAGGAGGTGTTTTACTCAGCATTTCTTACAAAGGCCTGCATCCAGGTCACAGACATGGTGGGAAGGTGGGACAGAATCAGACAAAGCAGTAGGTAAACATGAATGAATGAATGAATGAATGAATGAATGAACAGACAAAGGAAAGAATGAACGAACAAATGAGCTTTATATGCCATGGAGGTTTTACATATTAGTTTTGGCAAGATTCTTGCAGTGACATATAACATACTGGAAGGAGAGGAAAATTGTGTCTGTCAGAGGTAGAGAATTAATTGTTCACACCTTTGATTTATATAAGATGTGTAATATGATACATTATCTAAGTGCTCTGAGATATATGTTCCGATTACAGTTACCATAGTGCGACTCCAGGGCCCCTGTTCCTCAGCTGGCATCGCAGAATGAGCTCATCACGTAGGGCACCTAACACACCTCATCTCTCCACATCCTCCTGAAGCTGAGGACAAACAGACGAGGCTGAAAAACAGCTCTTTACTCTTTTGCGGCATCAAACTGCAACCGTTCACAGAGTTGTCAGGATGTGCCTTTAAACGTAAGGCGTTATTTTACCCTTTATTAAAGCTGAGATGTTTTTGCTTGTGCAAGGAGCATGGAGATACTGTGTGGCATATGATAGTGATGGTATTGTACATCCTATTTTGATCTTTCGGGAAAGATGGGAAGATCTCCTCACAGGAACCACCTACACACCTTTCCGTCTTCACTGTCTTGTTTACATGTTTATGACCTATTGTCTGTAATTCTGTTCCATCTTCATTTTCAAACAACATTACCATGCAACAGTAGTTCTGAACACAGTACAAATAGTAACATAAACTCACTGACTACACTGCTCTGAATATCTTTTGACTTTTGTAGGAAATCAGGCTATCAGAAGGCCGGACCGATGCTGGACTGAAAGTTAAAAATCCCTGTTAGCACACTGGTTATCCTCCATGGTATACAGGCCAGATCCTTTACTCTCATCCCATTTTGGTATTTATGATGCCTCTACGTGCAGATGTGCACAGTTAATATTTATACAGAAGTATTTTAAACTGAAAGGAAGTATATACTCACATGTGTACATTGGGAAACAGCAGAGGTACAGCCTATTGTTCACACATACAATGTGTCCAAGCTAAAAGATTAATTGCCTTCCTTATGAGACGGTAGGATTCAGCGGCTGTCTGTCCTTGTCTAGCTCCACTTTTCAGCTGCCTCTCCCTGCCGCTATGTTTTGTATCGAATGCCCTCAGGAAACCTGCGAATGCCTGGCAACATCTCAGCTTGCTGGAAATGTGTCAGTCCATGGCGATTACAGTACGGAGGGAGAGCGAACGGTATTTTGACTGCGGGGTTTGACAGATGCATTGTGGTCAATTCTCTCCTGCGAGGCTTCTCCCAGTAGGGAATAAAGTCATTTCCCCCCAGAAAGTAGAATTTCAGGGCAGAAAGAAATTTAGCAGACATGGCAGAACAGATATTGAAATCCAGTGAGGGACAATCAGGACCCTAGACATTCTTTAAGAAAATTTTAATCAACCCCTTAGCAAACAATTAAGCTGCCAGATAATGAGTTTCTCTACCCCCCTATCCACCCCCCCCCCCCCTTTTGGATTGGTTCTGTATCATGTATTAACCTACAGAGGAAGCCTTCTAAAGCTCTCCAGTAGCATTCAATATGCAGCTGAATTCCGTGTTTCACTCGGCACAGACTGTCACATAAGCGCTGCTCTCGAGCTTTGGCGGGG
The DNA here is from genome assembly GCA_015164015.2 of Brevimyrus niger. NCBI lineage: Eukaryota > Metazoa > Chordata > Actinopteri > Osteoglossiformes > Mormyridae > Brevimyrus > Brevimyrus niger. Next base: position 7,977,698 of record JAABNY020000038.1, read on the forward strand.
CACACGGTCTTATTTTGCCTACAATAGGCAGGCTATATAATGGACAAGGTTGATGTTTGACAGAAGAAGCTGTCACAGATGGAATTATAGAACCAAAAGTCAGGATATCGTCACATAGAGGTTATGTGCGGAACGTTATGTTTCGTCACTAAGCCCAACATGGCTGGCTTACTCTAGCCTGCCCGCTTAGGCTTTTGTGAGGCCTAATCCCCAGTGTTTGTCCCTAATTTCACCTACTAGCTACATTTATTTGGACATAACTAATTAAATGGTTTTTAATTAAAAAAATACAATTTACATCAATGCAGTAAATCGCTTAAGCTATATAGCGATACTGGATCGTTAATAATGGGATATAAGTAGGACACATTTTCAAAGTCGACTAAGTTGATGTTCAATATAGCAGCACTGTAATGTTTTGCTTAAGGGTGTCATATGAGCCGCTAATTGTGAACTCAAAACATGTTTAGCTGTAAGCAAAATAAGGTTCTTCCTTCTTAATAATTTGTACTCATTATGTGGGCACCTGTATCATTTGTCTGTTGAAGGAGTTTGCAAAAAAAAGATTTTAATCCTGCACTCTCCCCCGATTCCCTTTCCAATTTGCAAAGCTTTCCATGTCGACCATGAAGAACATTAAAGCACACTTATATACTATTAAAAATCACTGGCAGTTATGGAGTGTAACCTCCACTGAGGTTTGCCGTGTTGTGTTTATCTTGCTAAAAATGTTGACACATGAAAACAAAAGACAATTATGTCTGGACTGGGTCCCTGGTGGAAGGAGGCTATACAGCACCTGGCTGAGCGTGATTATCTGCTGCCTTGTCACTGGGCCCAGCCAATCCGCTTATAGACAGGCACTGCATTGTGGGTAATGAGGACGGATCCAGGCCCGAAAGAAGCATTTTCAGAGCCCTCACCGATAGGCAATGGGGAAAAAAACCGGGACAATTAAAAACATTATCAGCAGCTGCACCGAAACCCACCAATGCAGCCCCATATCCCCTGAATCCAGCTCCCAGATCAACAGCAATTTATCATTCTGTGGACAAAAACTCCACCCCCCCCCCCCACCCCCCATGCACTTCTGCCACTGGGCTTCCCATAAGCTGAGGTTTAATCGTTTAAAAAAATGTCTCTGACCAACGGTCACCGAGGACATCCATTTAAAGAAGTGTAAGTCAGCTAATTGAAGTGTGCTGTGGGCCAGCACAGCCAAGCAGCTGTCAATAGTGTAGGAGAGCACGGCCATACAGCTTCATTACGGCTAACGGCTGAACGCGAGCCCAGCACGCTGCGGTGGGACAGTGGTCTGAGGCAGCCTTTGTCTGGGGTGTCGTTTTGGGGGGGGGGGGGGTACACACAATCAGCCTTGGCTTCATATTTCCTGACCCCCTACCTTTTGTTTGAATCTGTGAGACCCATGTTCAAGGTTTACAATATGAAAAAGTGTAGAGTTACTTATACATCTCTTCACTCTTCATACTATTTATATTTATTGCATTTGTATTATTGTAGCTAGCTCATATGTACATCTAAGCTGTTAAAATATAAACTTTGCTTTCATCTAAGCCTGTCACAAAGTGTTACAGTTGTGCTGTATAGCTTTTAGCTGCTGTGGTAATGATATTTGCCATTCTGTATATTCATATGAAAATGTGTTTTTAATACAACAGTGTTTAAATTATCATATCACATAATATTACTAATTATGTGGCTAACAGTGCATATGTACTGTCGCGAGCATATTTAACTGATATCAAATGTATTCTAATGTATTCAATTATTTTGAAATACAGTGTGAATTTGAAATTTTGCTTATAAATACACTGCATTGCAATTCACATATGAATGTTTATTTTTTTTTCCACTGTCGTGCTGAGCAGGTACGAAGCAGCATTAGGTCAAACGAGGCCAAAGCTAGGTAGATTTATTTTATTAGAAAGGACTTATCTCCTTACTAGGTTAAGAATCAGCTCACTTTTGATATGTTAGCACATCTCATAGTAGCGTAAAAAAGACCCTTCCCTGGAACATATACACCCCAGGGCTTATATTTTCTATTTTTCAAAGAGGAAAATGTATAAAACCATATAACATTTGATAAAAAAAAAGATTCATATTTATGATTGTATGATTCGATCAAGGTATGATGACTGGTGCTTAACTGCTTAACCAATCACAGGATGCCATATTAGAATGATTGAGTTGAAGGTGGACTCTTGATTTAATGATTCCTGATATAGACAGTAATATGGATACAACACAGTTTTGCATGACATTGTCCACAGTGGAAAAACAACATAAGAAATAATGAGGGAGACTTGGCTGTCTGGTCGAGGTATTTGAAGTCTCATTTGATGTTATAGCCCTGAAGCGTTGTGCATTCTCTGCATCTGCATTTCAACTCCATCATTATAAGGATTTATTGATTTATTTAGATGATATTCCAGGACCTTTTATTTTCCTTTTAGATTTCAAATTGTCCTCAGACTATGTGCACTAATGTGTGATGTAAGACTGACCGATTGACTGAAGATGCATTCCCACAGATGAGTAACAGCATCGTCACTAAATGGGCAAAAAAAATCTAATTGAACTAATTTTAGGCAAATTACAAAACAGAATAAGCAGAATAATGCCTAATATGCTAATAATGTTTATTCTGCTTAATTTGGCACATATTTTACTAATCATTTTTCTCCTAATCTTGATTCACCAATTAAAGAGCAAATTTCCAAAATTCATTCAGTCCAATTTTTTTGCTGATTTTGAGATGAGACCAGTGACCTAAAGTCAGGCTCCCTCTTCATATGCTACAGTACTGGGAACTAAAACTCACTCAGTCTTCATATAATCAAACAAAGACCTTTTGTTAAATTTCCAAGACTCACCAAGTCTACAGACATTTTCTCAAAAAACATATCCCATGGACTGAGTGAGCTTTGGAATCTTGCTACAGTTCTTCCTAAGGCCCTCTCACCACACCAGCACTCTCAAGATGCATAGCTCTACTCTGATGTTCTTGCTCTCAGTCGCTCACTTCTGTTCCCTCTGTGAACTACAGGCTTCCTTGAGCGAGGTAACGTCTTTGAAGGACTGCGCTATATGCTACATTCCACCCACTGCTCTGTAGGTGCTCAGCCAATAGTAAACATCTCAGTACAGCACTAAGGGAAGACACTTGTCTGACTTTCCTGATGGCTCTGTCTCTGCCGCACTGCCGGCTTGTTGCTGCAGACAGCTAACACAGAGCAGTGTGGATCAAACCTGGGGCCCCGCTGCAGGATTCACTCTGCCGAAGCCCATCTGCATCTGACGAGGCCAACTGAAGGCTCATAAGTTGGGTCTTTTTTTCCGGTCGCTGGGGTGATTTTAGACCCCCTTCCTAGCCTGTATTTGCCCACAGAGGCCTCTGGAACGTCTCTGCTTTTGGAAAGAATGACAACACTGGAGAGGAGAACTGGGTTCTTCTCCTGAAGTCCATTTTCCTCAAGCCACCATGTGGACAGTTAAAGTGAGATATAAGGCATCCACAGCTGATGATTAAAAAAATGTCTGAAAAAGTACTTGAAGGGAAGTACTGGGTGTATAGGATCCATCATCCTGAGATGACTATCTCCCCAGGAAACACCTCAGAATGTTTAAATATTTACTGGATATCCATAGGCACATTTTAGACAGACAAAAAAATAACAATGATGGATATTATAGTTGTTCAAGGTCTTCTTGGTCATTTTTTTTCTTGCATTATGTAAAAGTTTATCTCTGATCTGTTTTTCCCCCATGGAGCTGGCTAAGGAGTAGCCCTGTCTAAGAGCAAGATCATGGAGAGTGTGCGAGGTAAAGCAGGCTCGTGTATAGTGTGCGAGGAAGAGCAGGATCATGGAGAGTTCGCGAGGTAGGGCAGGCTCATGGACTGTGTGTGAGGTAGAGCAGGCTCATGGACAGTGTGCGAGGTAGAGCAGGCTCGTGGACAGTGTGCGAGGAAGAGCAGGATCATGGAGAGTGCGAGGTAGAGCAGGCTCATGGACTGTGTGCGATGTAGAGCAGGCTCATGGACAGTGTGCGAGGTAGGGCAGACTCGTGGACAGTGTGTGAGGTAGAGCAGACTCGTGGACAGTGTGCGAGGTAGAGCAGACTCGTGGACAGTGTGCGAGGTAGAGCAGGCTCATGGACAGTGTGCGAGGTAGGGCAGACTCGTGGACAGTGTGCGAGGTAGAGCAATCTCGTGGACAGTGTGTGAGGTAGAGCAGACTCGTGGACAGTGTGTGAGGTAGAGCAGACTCGTGGACAGTGTGCGAAGTAGACTGAGTGCACAAAATTTTGCTCTTCTCATTTCCTCACTGCCAACAATGGGAGACTGCCAAGCTTCTTTCAAGAGACAGAAATAGGTATAAGAAAAAAAGCAGAAACACGTTGAATGATTGCTATTACAGAGAGTGTTTTAAAGAGCACCTATCCGTTATATATATATAAATCCCCGGTGATATAGTGTCTGAAGTTCCATGCATTTGGAATGAGATGCTGTGGGTTTTGACTGCCATATGCTGGACTTAGTTTGGCTTGGGTGATATTACGTTTGGCTGAGAAACTCTGGATGAAGCTTGTTCAGAACATATGGAGAGAAAGTCAGATGGTCAAACTAGGAGAAGGGGCTTACAGGACAGGGGGCATGAGAGAGGGAGGCTGTGCATTTGACTGCACAATTAATCGCACGGAGGGTTTTTGTCAGAACACAATTTTGATTGTGTATTGAATCATGTCTCAGAGCTTATCATTTCAGCTCAGAAGGAAGGAACAGGTTTTCATTTCTAAAGTCTTCTCAGCAGTAAACATTTGCTCTGACACATTGCTGGGGGCTGCACACACTTGTCTGATTCATAGGAAATAGGTAACACTCCAGGTGCATACCATGAGCTATAACAATGCTGCATGGGGTATGTATATTAAAAAGACAGCATTCATTATCTTCCATTATAATCCTTACAGGGATTTATAATCCTATCCTGTCCTGAATTTAATCTGGAGGATTATTGCTTCCTAATCATATTTGATGATGGCATGTTTTACAATAGTGTTTTTTTTAGGATCTCCATAACTGTCAAAAAATGAAAACATATTTTGTTTTAAAACGATAGTCTCTCCATCAAACGCTGAAAGGAAACCAGATTATGTATGTACACATCAAACATGTAATGGTGTTCAACAGATAATATGAATAGGGAAATATCAGATTTTTTAAGGTATAATAGACTTATTCTGTTCAGACATGTTTTGGGGTTTTTAGAATAAATAATCATATAACATTTTAAAAGTTTTGTTAAGTTTGTGTGGGAGTACAAAAGGAGCTTTGTACCAGTTGTTGTGATTAACTTCAATCGTTCAGGACTCTTCGTATTCATTTTAGCAGATGCTCTGGTCCAAAGCAACATAGAAGTGAGACAGAGAATGTGGGGAGAAAGCAGGGCCAGCCAGGACCCCTGCGGCTCCAGGACCTAGGGGCCTTTCCCAAGGCTCCAATGCTGATGTATTAATTGAGTCAGTTATAGGCTTTGAACCCATGACCTTTAGGCACAGATCACTAACCCACTGAGCTACACACCACCCCGGCCTTCACTGCACACCGACTCAGACTCCAATGCAAGGAGAACCTAGATGTATTACTTTGAGGTTACTGTGAGGTTATTGTGAGGTCACTGTGAGGTTATTGTGAGGTTACTGTGAGGTTAAGACACACGCTGGGCCATCTCACCAGGAGGCCGAAGGCTGGACACTGCAGGAAACAGGAAAATGTCAGGACTCGGGGCCGCAGACTGGGCAGAAGGTTCCACAATGAGACATGAGGAGGACTATCAATCAATCAAAGCATCGTCCAATCGCTTATCCCGGTCAGGGTCGTAGGCGGGGCTTGGAGCCTACCTAGGCAGCACAGAGCAGGTTGAGGTACAGGAGCTGTGTGCTATGCCAGCATTTTGGAAAAATGCTGACATTATTTCATATGTATATTTTCTTGTGCTCCTTTTTAATGTGCGGCAAGGATCCTAATTTCACATACAGCTAAGATCTCCCCATGCTAACCAACATACAAATACAGCCCTGATTGAGATGCCAAAACCTGACATATCACAGCAATGTAGGAGTGGGTGCCAGGTGTACATCACACTGTAATTAGATCTGAATTTGATTAAAACTGTATAAAAAATTACTGTATCACCACATTACACTGACATTTTCTGCAGGCAGCTCTATTCCCAAGATATGTTTGTCACCAAAAACATCCATGAATCATTTTAAGGGCTGTGGGATGCACTGGCTTATTGTCAAGGGAAATTATCGTCATAATATATTGTTTATTTCAAGAAAATTGAATAGTTAGGGTACAGTAGATATCGTCTATATAAAAGAAGCTTGCGTTCTTACTCTCATTCCTGGTATTACGTCTACAAAAGGGTCACTTTGCAAGGACAGTTTTTTGGGGTTGTGGTGTTTTGGCCTGTAGAATGACCTACAGTGTGTCCCACAGACCACTTCTCCTGGGGAGGGTTGCAGTCGTATTTAACTATATTCTATATATGAAATATATGACGCTGTACATTATTTCAGCCCTGGCTGTGGGGGGATTTTGTGGATAAATCGTAAGAGTGTACCTAGATGGACCTATAAGGACCTTGGACATGCACAATCATGAAAAACGTCATTAAGAAGGCTCTCCTGCATAATGAAAACAGGGCCAATATCCAACTAACCATTTCTGAATAAAGGAAAAAGGTTTAAGTGACTAATTGTGGGCCTCTTGCTACGGTTATGACTGTCTACGCTGTAGTGGATATGTGAAATTACATAAACAAATAAATACTAATAATTATATATTAAAGTGGGTATATTTGCCTGAACCGGGCTGATAATGGTGTCCAAGTTCTGGGGCGGCTCATTCATTACCGCCTCCTTAAGTGATCCCTCCCTCCAGTTGGGGGGGGTCTCCTTCAGCCGCCTGAGCTGGCAGTTGTGCTCGGCGGGTGTACGCTCCCATGTACCTCTCTGATAGAGCTAATTACTGTCACTTTCTGTCACAGCCTCCCCTTGAGGGCAGAGACAGATGCGGCAGCCACCTTAATAAAAAAAAATACGGCCTCCTTAAAAAGCGGAAGACGACAGTGACCGGGGACACGTGGCTGGGGGGTGTCACAGTCACCTGGGGACCCTGTAATAGTTTATGCCTGGAAAGTAAAATGACAATGAGTGTCATCAGAGGCCGGAACACCAGGCTTGTTATTTTTTCCTTGAAGGCTGTCGGGGCGGGGGGTAAGACTATGAGTTTTTTTTTTTTATGGCAGGTGAGTCATGGCTGCAGCTGTCAGAGGTAGATTTCGTTGC
>JAABNY020000038.1:7994206-8004916 GCA_015164015.2 Brevimyrus niger
GATGAGAGTGACTGGATGAGACTGACTGGATGAGAGTGACTGGATGAGAGTGACTGGATGAGACTGACTGGATGAGACTGACTGGATGAGACTGACTGAGCGCAACAGGATGTGGGAGCGTCTGCCGAAGGGGGTCTATGCAGACAGGGAAGCACGTTTGAGATGAGTAATGATTACACTGAATACAAGAAAAATATTATTGATAAAAGTAGCAAAAAAATTGCAAAGCACCAGCCACACAAGTGACTCTAGATTTATAAGAAAGCTACATTTTATTTTTTAGATTCATAAGAAAGGTAAAGGTAAACTTTTGCATTATATTCAACAACTGGTGACTATTCTAATGCACATTTAAAAATGGAGGCCAGAACGTCAAATGTTGGGATTCTTCGAAACGCTCAAAATGCGAGGAAATTGTAACAGAGGCGATTTACCATGAAGATGAACACTTTCACTTTCCTGACAGAAAAAAAACGATTCACAGGCAAGGCTTAAAGTTTCCGTTCATATCAGGGTTTGCATTTATCTACTGAACCTAAAACAAGTTTAGTAATTGTTTTTATAGACACTCAGCATGACATTAAATTTGTTCCATCAGTAATTATAAGACTACATATGTGTAAATGTCACTATGTATCCTTATATAACTATGTATCCTGCATACATTTATCCAGTGTGACATCTTTGTTAAAAAGCGTTTCATGCGATAAAATCATATTTCCCACTTGTTGTGTGGTTTATTGTGTGTTATACTTAAATAAACCCTTACTCATATTTTTTTTCCTGTGCTGGAAAAAGCAGAAAGTAGTTAAAGGTTGGATTTGATATAATGATATGATGTTTTTTTCCAGCCAAGCTCACAGAAGGCCATGGATTCTACGGCACCCTTTCCGTTTTCCCCAGCGTGACGGGAGGCAGTGAGATAAGGTGCCAGGGACCGTTCCTTTTGACATTCAGGATGGAGCCCTCATCAGTCAGGCTGTCAGAAAGTGGGGGTCTCTCCCGGCTTCCCAGTTTATGAGAAATAATGATCACTGGAGAACTGCAGCCAGCCGTGTCCTTGCCTTGGGTTAGAATGCAGCTTGCAGAGCCCTGAGATGAGGCTGATGACAAGTCTTGTGTAAACTGCTTTTTTTTCTTTGTGACCCTATATATTGATGTAACTCCCCTGGTGTTTCCATGGAGATTTGAGCATCAGGTTTAGAGTTTTCCAACTATGGTACTCTGTATATTTTCTAAATATACTGAAACTTGAAACAATCATTTTTTAAATGCCCAATTAACTTGAGTGATTCTCATAATTTTAAAGAATTCGTCCCAAAAAGTACAAGATAAGATAAGATGCAAAATGCATGTATTTGCCTTGAACTCATACCAGTGTCCCAATGTAATAAGCATTTTCTGTTGATGTATTGCTTAGTATAAAACTAACCACTTTGTTATACTCTGGTAATAAAAGCAACACAACCTCATTTTTGTCATAAGTCAGAAAAATGTGACACCTAAGACATCTTTAGGAGTTTCAGGTGCGTGAGGTTGACGGGTCTTTGTGCTGACATAGCCTACAGATCTGTCTTGGAAGCAGGAAAAATCAGATGTAAAGGCTTGAAGCGTATTCCTTTGAGGTTGTGCGCATTGTGCTTCTGAGCGCGCTCACCAAGCGGCACTGAGAGTGACACGGGGCCCCAGAGTCGTCCCTAAATGCACATGTCACAAGCTACGCCTTTAGTCACCTCCCAGCGTCCTCCACACCGCGGTTCACAAGCTAAATGAATAATCTGAATGGGGTTCTACTCCAAAACGCAGAAAGGACACAACAGTCACTTATCAGACCCAGGTAGGGTAGGAGGCAGTCGATCAAATATTACAGATGCACAATATCTACAAGACAGACCATTTAATTATTTATCTACTTTTCCAACGATGGGAATGAATAATAACAAAGTCATGCTGCCGTTTAGCATGATGAGGTGCGTTTGAAAGTGTTTAACACTCTAGGGCCTGTTTAGGGTGAGTATCTGCTAATCGCTTAATCTCCCTTAGCATAGACGGATGAGCCTTAAAGGTGCGTGTCTCTGTAATACAAACACAGCAGATTGTTTCGGTTTTGTTTTGGGGTCAGGGGGCTCCAGGGATGCCGTTGTGGAGCCGAGGCGTGGAGACAGCTCTATTGGTCTAGCGGGACAGAAATCAGGGTAACTCTGCCACAGAACAGGGCACATTTTCCATGCATTTAGATGAAGCCGCAGCAGAGTGAGAAACAGAGCACTGTGGCCTCTGGAACAGGTGCTGCGGCGCAAAGATCAGATTCAATTTCTTTGCACCCCCACCCAAAGAATCTTTAGTGGTTCAGGTCCATGCTGTAATACTATAGACATCAAATAAAATCTAGGTGGAACTGCTATTCTCCTTAGGGAATAAATAAAATAGAATCATTTGAATGTAAGCAACCACAGCAAGTTTCATGAATTCAGTCATGAACAGGTGGTAATTGGTGATCATAAGATATTGTTTAATGCTTTGCAAGGAACATTAATAACAACTGACTTATATGTGCATTGACTCAATCAGTTTAGCATCAAAAGCAGCCATGCACCGTGGCTTCAGCTGCACGGAGAGAAAGAGTTGGGTAAACAAGTGTTACAAGCTTTGTGCCAAACGGGTGGGGTGCAAGCAGATGGGCGCTATGTGCTCTGCACATCTAGGGATGAAGTCAAAGGAACTACAGGAGGTGCTTTATGGGCGCAAGGGACAGGATGGTACCATTTGTGTGATATGCTAAATGTATCATCATAAAAGTGAGTAAAAATAATAATTACCAGTGCTTGGACCCCTAAAAATATTTCTTGGGTGTCCGTAAGACTGACACTCCCGTCTTGGACAGTGCACACAGGTAACCAATCAGGCGAGCCGGCTTGCAGGGGGGGCCTGGAAACAGACAGGCTAACACGCCTCCTAGGCGCTAACGTTCAGTCAATAGCACTGAGCCACCAGCAGACCGTGTTGGGTGTGTGATGAGTGTGACGAGTGCTCACTGATGGACACGGCCGCTCACCATCGCCCAGCTGTCTGGCCGAGACCCGGAGGAAATGCCACATCTGTGACTGCGACTGCAGCAGGGGAGACGGGGAAGGAGCCATTATGGTTGACAATTTAGGTGTTCAAATGCTTTGCTGTGTTATCTTTGCCTGCGCAGTGTATCATTCATCAGAAACACATCAAACATTAACAAAAAATTATATATATACATATAAATTCTATAATAATCCAATAATTATGTATTTTAATTCTAAACAAATTTCAAGCTATCACTAATAACCAAATGATAGCTAATACGTGAAACTTAAATTACCAGAAAGCATTGATTGTCGTCGCAAAATCCAGGGAGGCTAGTCGATTCCACTCCCCTTCCCGCTCCACCATCGCTGTGCCGGGTGCACCGGAGGATGATGTCATCTGGGATATTTCTCATTGGTTTTTATTTCTGGAACATTGCCTAAGAACAGCATATGTATCCTGGTGAGCCAGAACAGCCCTGAATTGTAAATGATCATCCAGTGAGAGCTCAGACAAGCTTTCAGGTAGCAGGGCAGAAGTACTTTCTCCCTCCTTTAAGATCGCACTGGATACAAGGTTAGCCTCACACATACAGACACACACACAGATACACAAGCCTCTTCCATCAAGCCTTACCAGCACGATGTTTTCCAGCGGTGTCATGTTGACACAGTGCAGTTGTGGAGTCAGTATGCCTTTAGCACAGGAGTAGAGCGATGCAAAATCCCCTGCCCTTACTGATCACAGATCAGCTGTCTAATAATTGATGGCTTCTGCTCAGTTCATGGCTGGAGATTCTTATGAATGACATTAGTGTATAATTGACATGGCATTTCAGGGCTGCTTTGATCACCCGCTACGTGGCTATGGCTTGTTATGTGCAGATCCATTCCCCGAATCCCCACAGAAACAAACTCTGCATCTGTCTATCAGGCAAAACTAGGCTCCACGCTGAACCTGAACAAGCAGCACGGGATCCTGTCTGAGTCGTCGGTCCGAAGGCAAACCTACGTTGCTCTCAATAGCTAAAGACTTGCAATTTATATGATGCTGGTCCTACCCAGAGTCCATTGTTTAGATGCTGAAGCTAAACAAGTTAAATGTGACCATTAGGATGAGCGAGTGTCAGGGTATGACTGAGTAACCAGAGCAGAGCAGGAGGGGGATAAGGATAATTAGGTAAGAAGCATTTAACGGCTGATGCAGTAATCAGTGGCACATACGCTAATGAGCAAATTAATTATTATGATGGTGGCACAGCTAATTAATTGTCAGGTAAACCCATAGTAATAGGGAGAGACTGTACTCCACGGGCTCCTGTTTCTGTGCGTCTGTGTGCAGGAAACAAGACATAGTTAGAATGCAGTGCCAGGCCTGTCAAAGGAAAGTGAGTGGTAATCATTTGGGAGCAGGGGATGTATTAGCTGGCCAAGTGCGAGAGAGTCCCCCTGCCGGACCTTAAAAGGCTCCATATCTCACAGAGGTTAAACATCCCACTCGGCTTATTTGAATTGACCTGCATGCCGTTGGAGTTTTCCGCTGCTCCCGCAGCTTTCCGAATGCTAATGTGGAATTGCCTGCGGAATCCCTAGCAGAGGATGAAGAGCTAGATACTAAACAGGCAGCAGAAAACCACGCGTTCAGCTGCACCAGCCAAGTTTATGACTGCATTTCAATGCTCTTTCCAACTGGGAATACTAAGCCCGAGCAATTCTTTTTCTTCACACATCCCTTTTCTGCTCCCAACAACAGTTGCTCCATAGCAAACATTACTGATATTTTATTTAATCTGAGCATTGGAAGTCAATTAGCATAGCAAATACCGTAAGACTTTAAGAATCTATCATCCATCCACTTTCTAGCCAATTATCCTGGTTAGATAGCATAACACGCATGCCTGTGGTGAGGACTGGGCACACACACATATACAATCACAGAAATCTCCATGGGCTTCGAACCGGCGGCCTGGGAAACCGTACAACAGCTGAGTCCCAAAATCCAGCAAGGGAAAGTGTTCTGCAGCGGACAGCATTCCTGCTTGTACATTTACGTTGCTTTTTACGTCGCTTTAGTGTGACTCTGACATGGGGGATGTCATGGGTTTCATAGGAAGGGGACGCTGCTGAAACCAAGCCCCCATACTGACCTCGAATTAACTGCAAATTATTAAAAGTAAGTTTCGGAGCAAGAGTCCGGACACAAGAATCTGGCTAAGGTCAGTTTTACATCCTGTTCATTTCAGCAAGCAAGATGTGTCTCTGCTCCACGCCTGGCTTGCTTACCTATCAGCGGGTGCCCAATAAAACCAGCCCCCTTTCATCCTCCCTTCCCTGTGCCCCGTCAATCAGCTTTCCATAATGAAGAGGCGGGTTTGTTAAGGCACTTTTAGAAAAGCTGATGAATTCCTGCCCCAAATGAGTGAGGTCAGCTCACCCAGCCACCTACCTAAATGGCCCTTATTGAGCTAAAGAACCTGCTAATGAGGTCATGGGCTCAAACAAACATACAGCTGACCGCCATAAAGCCTGAATGTTATTAGTCTAACATTGCGAGGGCACCCCATTAGCCAATGGATCCACAGTTATTTCCACAGGCCTAAAAACACCATTGTGTTTTGTTTATGAAGGACAACAGTTGCAAAAACATCAAAACGAACCTGCCCTATTGGGTTATATGAGTTAATGTGTCAGCCAGAGAGATTACATTATCAAGTAAGCACATGAGTGAATTTCTCCTGGACCGAGGCCTCACTGAGAGATTGAGGTCCAGCACTGGAGAGAGTGTCTTCCAGCTGGAAGCCAGTGCCTGAGCGGTGGATCTGCCGGGGGCTGCGAGCCCCTGTTTATCCACACTGAACGGGGCCACAGCACTGAGCCGTTATTCAGCCGTGCGTCAGGTGGCGTGCATTACAGCCCAGTGCCACAGCTTAATCAATTCAAGCAGTATTTAATTAGCATTAGCATTATATTTTTGACTGATTTTTTTTTGCGTAAAACGTTAAAAAATTAAATGCTAAAATAGCTTTTTAGCAAAAAAGGAACAAAAGCTAATAGTGATAGCAATATCATGTAATGTGTTCTTCCTTCCTAGAGAGGAGCACTGAATATGGTGCTGGATTTATTTCTCAAAATGGACCTCACAATGGGGTAAATACAAACGCACACACAAACACAGGCACAAACCACACACATACATTTGTAACTCAACCTTCTGTGAGAAGCAGATACACAGGTAGATAAGATAGACAGACTAATTTCTGTGTGCATATTTTTGAACCTGGGATCTCACTGCAAATTCTCTTTTCCTCTGGCTATGTACAGCCCACAAACCGATTTTCAGACTTCCAGTGTAGAACATTATTCCTTAGACCATATCACACTTCAGCACTGCTCACAAAGCCATGTCCCGCAGTTGCTGACCCTCTGGCTCAGCAGACATGCATTGGCTAGTGTTCTGGATAGATACAGCTCATCGCCTCTGGGGCTGTCTTGTGAAGGTCGGGCTCGGATCCTAAAGACAGAGAATGTTCAGAATTTTTCAGATGCTGTATCTGAAATTAAAGAAATAAGATGTGGTGACATATCTGTGATAAATGTATGTTTTTGTTCCATAATGATCATACTATATCAGAAAATTCTGGCTGTAATTTCTGCTCCATGAAAGATCTTTTGTTATCTTCTGGTAGAAAGCTGGTCATTTTATAATCCACTCCTGCTTTAAAGCGTTATTAAGTTCTGTGAATGAAGATAAACATCGAAATAGCTACAGCAATTTTCACATTTTACTCTCTATAAGCCAGAGTCTTTGCTTGAAGCGGCACCTTCCTGAAATCAGCTGGGTGTCCACCGTTCGCCCCCTGCATTGCTCTGCAGGCTGGACTCGCACCTGCCGATTCTGGGCTGTTGACTGCGCGAGATCCCCTTCACAGTTGTGGCTTTGTGTTCTTTCAAGCGATTATAACATTTGAAACACTGTTTGTTTGACTCACGTGGTGCTGCGAGAAGAAACTGGGTCAGGACTACAGCGCACCGCCGAGATACATACAGATGATCGCTGTTAGGGTGAGAGGAATGACGGGAAAGGCCACATGGAGGCAGCGCTTCCTGTGAATGCTATGCAGGCTTCATACTCTCCTGTTTACATTTCGTTATAAATAACCAGGATCGGGTTAAATTATCATGCCGAGTGTGACATTCACCCTTAACCACGACATATTTTCTTAAACATTTATCTGGCGTTTCTCAGTTTTGCAGCGAAGTTTAGCCCGCAAATCTGCAAAGCCTTTGATATGAGACTCATAGACCTGCTCACCTTTAATTCACTCAATTTAGTGGCCTGTTTGCAGGTGAGATTAGGATGCAGACCATGATGTCACAGGTGCTTCCATCTCACAGGCACGCAGCGGTAAACACGGGTTTACAGCACCTCCAGATGCTTGTAATTTAAATCAAAGGGTCTTTCCGACATGCATACTAAGATTCAATTTTTTTTTTATCTTGGTCCACTTACACTGTTGCAGGATTTCATTCTGCCACCTGTTTCCTGGATACAGTGCCCTAGCTGTAGTATTTTAATTGTATTGTAAAATGTACATGATGATAATTAAAAATAAAAATAAAAAAACAAAAAAAGAAATAAAGATTGTGGAGATCAAGGAAGCAATAAAACACAGAAATATTTTAGGTCAATTTCGTTTAACTTCATTGCATTTTAATTGTAATTCTGATATTGCAGAATGTGTGTAATCATAAAAATGACTTAAAAACAGTTTTTGGTTGAAATCAGTATGACTTGCCCCTTTTGTCAGCCCCCCCCCCGATGTGCCACACCAGCTCTGCCACTTCCTTTAGATGTTGAAGCCCAAGGGTTATTTTCCTGCCAAATGGCCCACATTGCAGAAATCAAGACCCCACTGCAGTATCTCAGCGGTGGACTTCCGACAGTAACCCACTATCCCGAATTGTCTGGGACATCCCGCAATATGGGCAATTTTGATTTGTCTCATCAGTAAAGGGACGAATCAAAATCGCCCATATTGCGAGATGTCCCGGACAATTCGGGATGGTTGGCAACCCTGTCTGACAGTTCACAGAGGTTTTGTGAGCATCTAGGGACAGGCCAGTTTTCAGTCCCCCATTAGGGCGACCTTGGCAGGGGAAGGTCTTCCATCTGCCAAGTACAAATGAGTACAATTTAACTAACGTTCTTGTGTTTTATTCCATCTCAATTTAGCATTTACAGAATCACAGGAGATACTCAGCCTTTGTAAATGCTGCATTATTTGCAGTAAATGACCTCACCTTTGAGTGCTAAATAAAGGCCTTAAGCTTTGTTTTGTATTTCTGATTATGTAGAAAAAGAAAATGAGAGCCAGCTGTACATAAATGAGATCAACCTCTCATTTTACACATCATTAATCTTCTGCATTTTTAATATCCATGGCTGAATGTCTATGTGCATGTACTGTATACATTTCGATCTACTCTGGCAAGATTATGCCATTAGCTGATACCAATCATTTCATATCGGCAAAGCAATTTAACCCCCGAGATGGCAGGGTCCTCTTATGTACAATTACGCCGGGGCCCCTGCATTCTGATTAAGCTCAAACTGAAAAATAATTCATCAGGAAATATGGAGGGATTCATCAAGACCTGGAAACCACTCAGGACCTCTGGACCCCCTAAATGAAACGGAAGCAACGATTAGCCTGCTGTGAGAGACCCGTCCACTGAGGCCGGTAAACAGAGCCACAAGCCACGCGGAGGAGTGGCAATCCTGCCGCGTTTATTCATCTTTACCTCCCCCAGGGAAAGGAACCAGAATGGGGGTAAAAGGGGAATGGAAAGCATCTTCTGCTGTTGAATTTGAGGACTAAATGTATAGAGTATATTAAGTATACCATTACCATATTAACTCAAATATATGACAGTGCTTTTTTTCAATTACATGTAAAAAAATCTTATATTTCAGGAATAGAATTTCAATATCATTATACACAAAACAGTAGATGCCATAAATGATCTGCCTCCTGGCCCTACACTTGCCAACTGTAACCAACATAATCGCCATGGTCTTATCAATGTGATGTGAGGCGATGTGACGGGATCGTCGATGTGAGACCTCTGAGTGCTCCGCCTGTCATGGCTTACGGAGTTTGTAATATTGCTGTTTATGCTGTAATGCGATTGCTTGTGGCTGCTTAATAACAATGACATTGTTGTGAGTGTGTGTACATGCACAAGCCCTACGACGGCCTGGCTTCGCCACCACAGTGTGGCCCAGCTTCTTGCCTCCTGCGGAGCCCCGACCAAGATGTTTGGAAGATAATAATTCAAGAGTGGGAAAAGCTACTGCTTTTATTTGCTCACCAACACTTATCGATTTTATAAGCAAGGCCTCAGGACAGAGATGCAGGAAGCCCTTCAGCCGCCACACACACAGAGAGGTTTAGGGATTTACGGCCGACTGTGGACTGTGAAACGAAAAAAAAGCCTGTGCAGGGAGCCGTCGGGTCAGTCAGATGGACACATGCTTGTATAAAACAGGCCGTCTACTGGTTATGAAAGGGGAAGGAGCAGAATCTCAGGGACTGATGTTAAGAAGAGGGAGGGATGGTCCAGTGCAACAGGAGAGTGACGAATGAGGCAAGCAGATTGACGGAGGAACGTAAAGAAGCAAAAGGAACCGACTTCTGGCAGACATGCTAAGTGTTTTTAAGTTCCTATTTGGTTCATTGTCAGCCAAAGGACACAGACAAGCAATACCAGCCACTGTTATCTCAGTGCAGCCCCAAAAGAACAGCCTGGAAGTTCTGCTGCGTAAATCCAGAGAGAATACAGACACCATACAAAAAAAAAACACAACTCGGAAAACAGATATCACTCTATACCACAAAAAAGCAGGCTAGAATAAATAAAAAATAAAAGCATGTTTTTCCAGAGCACTGATGCTGTATTCTTTACATAGGATGAGGGTTAGAAGTGATCTTTGAATTGCAAAAGGCTTGAATGCATAATCATACAGAATTCATTTTTCAAACACAAGGGACATGTTAAAGTGTCCTGGCAGGAACAAAGAAGGAAACAAACCAGAGAAGCAGCAAGTTGGGGAAAAACCTGAAGACTCAAACATCTCACTCTGGCCTGAAACAAAGAAAAGACAAATGAAAGTCAGAATGCTTTCATACAAAACAAAAGATCAATAAAAGGTGGAATGCTTTCATACAAGACAGACAAACAGAAGGCAGAATGTTTTCATACATAAAAGACCGACGAAAGGCAGACTGTTTTCATACAAAAAAAGACAAACGAAAGGTAGAATGTTTTCACACACAGGCAACGAACGCAGGCGGATGTAAATTCACAGGAGCACCAGTGCAATGCAGTACTTGGATCAATAAGCAGGAGATTACAGTGTGATGAACAATGAGAAACACATAACTGCATGTTAACGGGCTGCAAAAACCACATCCACTGAGCAGCACCATTCTTCCCTGCTAATATCGCTTTGTTCTCCATTAGTTTTGTTTATATGTCATTCACTAACATAGAGCACAGAAATCTCATTTTGCTACTCATGAATATTTCCAGAAGACATCAGACATCAAAACCGTTCGACATGGTATTAAAATATCCAGCCCCTTTGAATGTT
>JAABNY020000038.1:8014102-8024986 GCA_015164015.2 Brevimyrus niger
TCCCCCACAACCATTTCCTCCAACTCTGGCTCCCTTTTTGCCTCACAGGGGCCCCCCCCCCCCCCCCCAGCACCCCATCAGTATAGGTGAGGTCATTCATCTGGACTCACCAGTAAACTCCATCATCGCTGCTCTCATTGGTTCAGTCATCAAGGGTCCACTGTGTCGGCAACAAGTTAAACATTTTAAAACATCATGAAAATAAGAATACAGGGAAAACAAGAAGCCTTAACCTTAAGCTGCTTAATACATGCAGAATTTAATCTAATTTCGCTTAGAATTTCATTGAGTTTTCCACTGAAATAATTCTGCGTTACACCTAACACTGTTAAACCTACATCTATGGAAAAATTTAAGAAACCACTCTATAGTTTTTAAAAATCTGCATTTTTTTATTTTGTTTTAATCCTGGTTCCAGGCTACACTGAGCAGCAAGTTGCTTCTAGGCCCAAAATGTCAATGACAGCAGTACTAAGGATAAGGTGAAGCAGAAGACACTGGGAACGACCAGGAACCAGGCAGACAGAGGGCGGAAGCGACTTTATAACGCCAGTCAACCTATATGACAGTTTCTCGTGAATTGTAGGATGACATCAAGTGACCTTCAAAAGGAGGGGAAACATTGAGTTCAGGTGTAAAGTGTACTGCTAGGACAGTTTGTATCAGGCTTCTAGAAGCAGGACTGAAGACTCATAAAGCAAGGAAGAAGCCCTTTATTAATGAGAAACAGAGAAGGACCAGGCTGCAGTTTGCATCACACACACACACACACATATACATCATTCATGACCAAAAATATGTGTTTGTCAGGCCTGAGTTTACAAAACCCGAATGAAGAGCATATATTACAATGGCTATGTTGAAGACTGATCTAGCATTGAAACCAGCTCTCTCTTACAGACATAACCGTCTACCAACAAGCCATTACATCACATTTACAACAGGCTCCAACAGTCAGACCCACAAACAGATGGAGGACTGAGGTGAGCAGAACTTGTTTACATCCTTCCAGTGTAAATATAAAAGCTTTTGTAGGAGTTACGGAAAATCTGCAAAATGGAGAGAACAAGAATAAGCCTGGACAGCAATACATCCCTCTTCTTCAGGCAGTGTAACATGTACACACCTCTAGTTCGTATTTTTCCATTGTTTTTTTTTTCTTTTTATTGGTCCCTGGTTGTTCACCCCCCCCCCCCTTCCCCCCCAGCTGCTCTCCCAGTGCCGAAATCTGCTCTAACACGCTAATCATTTATTGATGAAATGGGCCACACACCAATTTTTAATGCCTTCCGTCTTCTTCAACAAGCCAGATAAAACCAGGAAAATCCAAACATGCTTCCAGGGAATCTCTCACTTCTGGCAGACAGTATAGACTGATGTAGACAGGACTGTTCTGGATCGACATACAGAGGGAGAAAGAAAGTTAATGTTTCCACAGACGACACGCATGTACACGCAGAACCCAGTTGAGATATATTTTGCTCACCGGGTCCTGGAAGACTCAACCAGACGTCGTTTGATTTCTTTTTTTGCATCTTTCGGGACTGTAGGCTAACTTTCGCAAAAGCCAGGCTGCCGGGAAATGTAGCTATCCTGTGTGTGCGCTTTGCAAGAATGCACTTCAGGCAATGATGCCGGTTCATCGGCAACTGCAAAACCCAGGGAATCGCAGGATATACATGTATCAGCTGCATTCTTTCAAATGCAAAAGCAATGTTTGTTGAGGTTCCTTTGAATTTCACGGACCCCCGGTGAGTTTCTGACATTAAAAATTCAAACCCTGGGCAGAATTTGCCTGGGTGCCTGTAAAGTTAGATAAAGCTGAAACGGTTTGCTAGATACTGCAGACCCTTAGGTGACATTTAGACTCGGTCTGCTTCATCTAGCAAACCCGCTCACGTTATTGCACTGCAAGGCAGTTCACATTTATAGTCCCTCGCTTTCAACTACTGTGTTTCACCTATAGCTTCCCTAAGCCTCCAGGAAATTTCGGGAACATGCTACAATAGCGGTGGGAAAATGCGGGATGGGATACTGCAGCGTCACACTTCACTGAAAATACCGGAGACCGCGGCACCGACACTGACGTGGGCTGCGATTTTGTCTCAGTGGGAAAACACAATCACTGAAAGCAGCTTCCAGAATAGCCAGGCAATGATAAATCAGATTACCTTTGGAAAATGTCAAATTAAACGCTTTAAAA
The DNA here is from genome assembly GCA_015164015.2 of Brevimyrus niger. Classification (NCBI taxonomy): domain Eukaryota; kingdom Metazoa; phylum Chordata; class Actinopteri; order Osteoglossiformes; family Mormyridae; genus Brevimyrus; species Brevimyrus niger. The sequence goes on from JAABNY020000038.1 coordinate 8,016,306, forward strand.
GCTGTATTTTGATGAAAGTGTCAGATGGGTAAAAAGTTGTTTCAAGAAATGCATTTCATCTGAGGAAGGCTAACAGAGGTCCAGGTAAACATCCCGAGAGAGAGTGAGATATGGGTTTGCAGGAGGTTGTCAACAGGACAGTGCTAGATTACCATGGATCAGGTATGCTAAAATAAATGAGTTACTGTCTCCCCCTTCTGGTGAATAAATGCAAAACAAATCATACATCAATTACTCACATATACAATTTTCCGGGCACTGGAGTGTAATTAGCACTGCATAGATGAACAGACTACTCAGGGGAACTTCAAAACAGAATTAATACACATCCTAACCTGTTTTGTGAACCACAGTTGGTCTACTCTTCATCATCAGCGAGTGGAATCAAGACCACCGTGTAGCTCAAAGACCCGGTTCAGCACTCCCTCTTTCAGGAGCACTCCCTCTCTCAGGAGCACTCCCTCTCTCAGGGTTCCTGAGCGTCCTACGGTGGACAACGACAGTCTGGCTGCCTTCTCTCTTCTACCTCTGCGGCATCCGCACATCCACATGCATTACCACAATCTCCTGTAACTGATCACCTTCATCTTCCAATGACCCTAGGAGGGGGAAAAAAAAATAAAACATTTGGGTAATTTCCTGAAACCCGATTGGTAAACGAGATTATGGTTATCATGTGACTTATGGAGGCTGACATGATGCTGACTGCTCAAACTGCGATTTCTCTGTTTATCTAGAAGAACATAGCAGGATGAGAAAAGGCCATTTCCAAGTGACTCTGCCCTCTTACTGTAAAATCTGCTCATAAGGACACCTGATAGATCCTTAATGTCACAAAACAATATCCTCTTAGTGGCTTTTTAATACGCTGTGGTGGATCTGAGAATCTCAGTGTAACAGGTTATTATCTCATTTATTCATTCCACATATTATTCATTCTGATATACAATTTTCTTTTGGTTTACTGACCTTTTCACGAGTGAAAGAAAAACAAAATAGAGGAGCATGTTAATCACAAGTGCTGTTAAGTAACACTGAACACTGAATCACACAGCATGCACAGACACACAGGACAGCACGGGAAACACAGGGACACACAAAGGATATAACATGTAACTTTGTGTGGCTTCGTTATTTCCATAAATCTATTATTTCCTAAGACAAAACACCACATTCCTTGAAGTGGCATGCAAATGTAATAAAAATGTCTTCCTCCAGGTGGCGCTATTCGTCCGAGGGCATTTTCTGGGTCACCACCGGAGCTGCAGGGGTAACAAGGTCCTTCCGGCACAGGTGATCACACAATAACGGACACTCCCTAAAGCAATGGGGTCACACCCAGTAAATAGCTTGGTGACCACTGGCAAAAAGAGGCATAAAGAAGGACTGATGACTGTGACAAAAAAGAGAATAAGCTCATCAGAGGCAAGAGAAGGGAGAACCAACATGATCTTATAAGTGACATGGAAGATAGATCAATAAGGACGTCACAGGTCAAAATAACAAAATGAAAAAATGATAAGGAGGCATGGAGAAATTGAAAGTATAGATTGAAGGTCATGGTCAATTATGACAAAAGTCTTCCAGACAGAAGTATTAATATTAAACATACTCCTCTTTCTTTAGACATCTAAGCATCATCAGGTTTTTAGTAAAAGCAGGATTTTTAAATGAGGATCTTTCTCTATAAAGAAGGATTTAGTACCCCAAATTCCTGCTAAGCATGTTTTTGATAGTTGGTTCTTACTAAAATACAGATATTTATAAGGGCACTTCTAGCTATTTTCAGAGAAAGGTTTTTGGGCCCAGCAAACCATGGACCTTGGCCTACCTAAGTGCAAACTGCTCCTGTTGGGAGGTGCAACCTTCCTGTAACCATAACCGTGACCATCACTCTTTCCCAGTTTAATAGTGGAGTCAGTATCCGAGCTGGACTAAGATCTATCACTCACTTAAGGTTTTCCAAGACCCAATGTCCAGGCCTCTAGGTAGATGACATCATTTTTCAAGCGTATGTGGGGCAGGTTTTGACATCGTCCCATTTGTCACTCGCAGACCTTTTCACCTGCCGTCTGAAATCCCCAAAACAATTTTGATGGCAAAATGTTTTGATGTCAAAATGCTATAACACACAACTGCACATCTTGCTGTGTTTTGCGGCTTGATCAGCAAAGTAACTGTATACAGTTTTCAGAATTGAAAGAAATCACATGTGAAAAGACTGCTAGACATCAAATGACCAATTCGTACTGTTTGTACACTTGGTATGATAGAATGTTTGTGAAAACAGTGTATGCAGGAAATGATGGAAATTAATTTGAAAAGGATGGGGGGGGGGGTAAGTTTTGGACCCACCCTGTTCACTTGTTTCTCCTTCTTATTCACAATCACTATATACAGTAAGTTTTTCCTTTCTCGCTAAAGCCACAGGGACCCCAATATCTGAGCCAACCTTCAGCTGAGACCCAACTGAGACTCTGAAATGATTCTGTTTAAAACCACCTGCTTATCAAAAAGAGCAACTTTACTGCAGCATGAATAGATAATACTCAGTTCTGCAGAAAAGAACTCTCAGTGCTTTGAGATGTCATCCTGGCCTGAGAAACATAAAATATAATGAATTTAGCAAAATACAGAAGAAAAATGTACTGAAAAGAACAGGGAAATCCACAAGCATATTTGGAGGTGCTGTCTAATGGACAGAATACTTCCTGCATGGCTTCAGTCTTCGATCCCGTCTTCAGTTGTGACAGGGAGGAGCCTGCAGACTCATACCAGCCTTTTAATGTGATGGGCTGTTGATTGAGTCTTGCCTGGTATTGAAGTTCCAGATCTCTCAGCATCAGCATTGTAGGTGTAGAATTTACTTCAAATGGATGAATCTTTCTTCTCAATGGATTTTTATTTCTTTGCTTAAGACATGTAATTCTCTGCTCAATTGAACCCATAATGTATTGCACCATTAGTCAAGCACTGGTGCCTCCTGGGACTATTCAGATTGCACTTAGACGTTTTATGCGATGGGTATTTAAAGTCTCCATTACTGAACATGATACAATGCAGTTTTCATCGGTCGCTGCTAAATGACACATAAGGAAGCTTGGGGCTGTGAAGTGAAAGCGGGGGTCAGTTTGTCTGACGGGACACAAAGTGACCTTTACAGGTGACGTCTTTGAATCAACAGGACCACAAGAAAGACTTTCTCTTTCTTTCAAACAAGACCTCTAAGTCATACCAGGAGGGGAAAGACAATCAGTCTTTGTGTTTCAATAATGACATAAAACCTCATTAGCGGGCTGCTTTAAATATTGTATTCAAATTCTATGTGTTCATTGTAAGCATTTTCAAAGCTGAAGCATCACACAATAATCTTTAAATTATATATGTAGTCACTCTGAGGTTAGTTATTTCACAGCATATACACTTCTTTCACAATGATTAACAATGTTCAATGATTGAATGATTAATAATGAGACCTGATCATTTCCCTAAGTGTTTTAAAACCCAGTATTGTGTCTGCTAGTTTAATCCCTGACTGGAGGGCATTGTTCCAGACCCTTCTCTTTCGCCCAGTGCCTAATGTCGGTCCCCTTTGGGCTAGACGGGGCAGCATTTGTCAGGTTCTGTGTCAGCCTCCGAAAGCCTCCTCTCTCCCATTACTGCTACCCAGTGCTTTGCTGGACTGTCAGGCGGCCAGGTAGCTGTCAGATGGTTCATAGTTTGCTGCCAGGGGGTCTGAGGAGTGGCCTTGGGTGACCCCAGAGGCGCATCCTGCTAACCCCCCCATCGGGGGCGATGATCAGGCGTACGTGTGTGACCACCTCCGCTGGCTGCAGGGTATCTCCAGAGAAGAAGTGTCTGTGGTGAGCTTTCAGCTGGAAACGAGAAGAGTGAGCGGCCGTGAAATACTTCCCCATCTCCGCCAACTCCACCAGGCTAAGTGTAATGGTATATTCCTCCTTGAATGGTGCAGTAAGGCTCCCTACTGAAAAGGGCTAATTCTGGGGGTTGAATCATCCCAGCGACGATTCCTGGGCTTGAGGTTCAGGCTCTTTTTTCACCGCATCGTGTTCTCATGTTGTTCCCCATTGCGTTGAGGGGTAGGTTACATGCCAGTGTTCCCCAAGTGTTTTAAAGCCCAAACCATATCCGCTGTGCTCCACCTAATGTCTTTAAAATGGATCCATGTAATGGCCTTGTCATTTTTTTTCCCCGAGATGTGATTAAGAGGCTTTGGTTACACCGGCAGTATTGGCTGCGCGGCGCTGGCAGCTGACCAGAGAAACGTCTCGTCTTACTCAGGCGCACTTGTTAATCCACATGAAGAAGAGGAGAGTAAATGTGTGAAGTGAAGGCACTTAAACTGAGAACGTCCCGCTTTTTCTGTTGACTTACTGACCTGCAGCTTGATGTGTGTCATGCTGGCTGTGTTATGCACTACATGCTGCCTTCACAGCTGCCGGAAACATTATGCCGGGGAACATAGGAGGGGTCAACCGTACGATTGGCCGAGGATATGTTGTGAATCGGTGAATGACAAGTGAAGGGGCACTCCACAGCCTATCAGATTTCAGCTGGGGCCGATGCCCCCGTGGTCCCGCTCTGGTCTAACGTCCTGAGCACCGCACCTTCTGCTGGGACAGGAGCGCCTTCCACGGGCCGCCGCCATCACTCCACTTCCACTTAACCTGCTGCTCCTCCTCCTCACGGGTCAGCCGACAGGCTTCGATCTTACACCAGTCTGGGAAGTTTCCTGCATGGATCACGTAACGGTAGCAGATCCGTCACGTATGTGTGCAGGCGAGCAGCATTTGCATACGCCGCTGTCATCACCTTTGAAATGGTTGGTGTCAATCTCAACAAGGCCGACGACCCCGGGGTGCCCCAATCGGAAGACAGCCCACTCGCTGCCGGGCACCCGGAGAGCTCCCGTCTCATTGGTCTGAAAGGGATCACATGACATGAGTCTACCGAAGGGTAAAGCGCGACATAAGCAGAGACAAACAGCCAGGCAGGGCTAATCATACAGGCATTTTCTGAAGGACAGTGACTCTGCGTTTGTGCTGATTCAGTCTGCACATCCATCCACCAAACCACACTGACGTTTCAAAGCAGATAAAGCAGATGTCTGCTCTTGAAGTCAAGCTGACTAAGTGCTGCAGGCCCCCCACCCCCACCCCGGATGACCTGTAGTATTCTGGGCCTGTCCAGACGCCTTGCCGTCTCCCATCCATCTCCCATATTGGCAGCCCTTCCCAAACCTGTCAAGTCAAAATGCGAACACATGTCACCTACGAGTTAACAAGCGCGACTGACAAGGGCTGCGAGCAAAATGCAGGACTTCTTCTGCTGGTTTGTTTTTGTTTTCTGTTCCAGAACTACTCGTGAAGTTAGAACCAGAAGTTATTTCTCTTGTTTTATCTGAAGAAGAGTTTTTGATGGAATTAAGCATTTAACTGCTGCTTGGTCAAATCTATGAACATTTTTTAGGCAAAACTCTTCATTCAAGGATGAAAGAGATGATCAAAAGTTCCTTTCCTTGTTTTGGTTCCAACTAGATACTAATAGCTGCTACTAATCTGGCCTTTGAAATCCAAAAACAAACCATTGTTCCAGTCTGAGATGAGGGATTTCCTGGGCTTTAATAGGACGCGGGTGTCTGGGCCGATAAGAATTATGCGGTCGGTCAGGCGTGGCCATCAAGAGGGAGGCGAGCTCACAAAAGTTACTTCTCCTACCTATCATGTTGCGCGGGTGTCCAAAATGGGCGTCGCTGTATCCCAGACACAGTCCCCCATTGGCCATCGCTACGAGGTCCACTTGCTCCTGGTTGGACACGGAGCTCCAGTCCCTCTGCCCGACACCGTACACCCTTAATCGAGCGATCCCTCCATCTGCACACACACGGCAAGGCACAGCCTCACCGAGCTGAAAAGCTCAGGGGCCATCAGCAGTGGTGGATGAAGGAGCCATTATAGACAGCTGTCTTTAAGGGCACCCATGGAGAACATTGAATCTGGCTTATAATTACAGTCGCCCTCTCCAAATCATGGGGGTTATCAGCACAGGTCCCCGGAGATCTGGAAAAACCACGTAAAATGTTTGGCTCCCCTTGGTGAGAGGAGCAAAGCAAAAATATACAAGATAACAAGAAAAGTCAGATACAAAGATCACAGTGAGATCACTGCAATATCACTGCAAGATCACTGTAAGATGCTGCCGTAAACACGCTAAGCCTCCAACCAGCCAGTACATATATCTTATGTATTTGTAACTAAACCTTTCGTTTGTCGTCTGCCGCTTTTCACAAAACTCAAGAAAATTCCCATTTAATTTCTTATGCCGATATAGGAGAAAGTCGCAATGCAGGAGGGTCGACTGTATTCTGTAAACTTAAGTAAGGCTTCAAGTTGAAGCCTCAAGCTTTATCGTCACGTGATCTGAGGTACACAGTGAAGTTGTTGTGCGGTGGAGGCCCAGGGTGGGGGACGGAGGCATGGGGGGAACATGAGGAGGTGAGTCAGCATTTCGGTGGAGTACCAGTTAGCAAAGTCTGCCACTTCAAGAAGCAGACTATTATGTCATTTTGTAATTATATTACTGTGGCGTACTGAAAATAATTAACATTTTCAATTTGTTATGAAGCCATATTAAAAGCAAATACAGGACTCCGCTCCTGGTCTGCGGGGTCATGTGACCCATTTAGCTCGGAGCTGTTTGAGGAGAGCGAGCTGTAGAGTGGGGTGTGGGTACCGGGATACACGTTCAGCCGGAGGTGGGTGACTCTGCGCAGGCAGCAGACGGAGAAGTAATTGTGACAGGTGTCGGAGAATCCGGGCCGCAGGCTGGACACGGGGACGAGCTCCTCCCACGCCTCTGACCGCAGCTGTCAGGCAAGGTCATCACACCATCAGCTCACCACAGCACATCTGTAGTAATGAGCTAGCTGCTCAATTATAGTTTTCCCAAATTTGTGTTTAAAGGAACGCACCCGTTGGCTTTTAATTGCGTGGTTCGAATCGCCATGCTGTGTTTCTTTATTGATATATCTTCTCTCAGGTAACCGTTTTAGTCAGGGTCATTTGGCCTGCAGTGTTTGTGCTGTTCGTACATTGTGGCCTTTAGATCGACCATTAACAATGAGTCACACACAAGAAACATCTAAGTGAACAGAAGCCAATCAAGTCCCTAAACAGTAGATGAAGCAAAATAACTGCATTATCTAATAATGTGGTCGGCTAACTTCCATTCATCATCGAGCCTCTTATCCTCATCAGGATCGCAGGGGGACAGGGGGGGTACAGTGGATGGTGTGGGAGGGCACATACCCGCACACTCAGTCACACCATGGGAAACTTTAAAATGCCAATTAACATAATAATAACACTTATAATGGTTTTGAATTGGTGAAGTACTCTTATAAGTGAACAGTACATTTTCATCTGTATGTTTTGAAGACTTTTCTGTCCAGACTCTTGGAGTGGTGTAAAGCACGCCACCCCTGGACTCTGGAGCAGTCGGAATGTGTTCTGTGGAGTGATGAATCACGCTTCTCTGTCTGGCAGTCTGATGGGTGAGTCTGGGTTTAGCAGATGTTAGGGGAACGTTACCTGCCTGACTGCATTGTGCCAACTGTACGGTGTGGTGAAGGAGGGATAATGTGGGATAATGTTATTTTTTAGGAGTTGGACTAGTACCTTTAGTTCCAGTGAAGGGAAACTCTAAATGCTTAAGCATACCAAGACATTTTGGACAATTCTATGCCTCTACCTTTGCGTGGACAGATGCCTGCACAGAGCTCTGACCTCAATCTCATGAAACACCTTTGGGATGAACTAGAACAGATACTAAGAGCCAGACCTTCACGTCCAACATCAGTGCCTGACCTCAAAAATGCTCTTCAGACACGCTCCAAAATCTTGTGGATAGTCTTCCAAGAAAAGTTGCAGCTGTTACAGCTGCAAAGGGGGGACCAACTCCATATTGATCCCTAAGGACTTAAGATGCGATGCCATAAAAGTTCCTGTAGGTGTAACGGCCAGGCATCCCAATACGTTTGACTATATACTGTAGTGCATGTTTAATATGATAAGAACTTCTGTTTGGCTTTGGTTACCGAAGCAGCTCCAAAGAGATCACACTCACCATGGCGACAGCTTCAAACTCCTCCTGCGTAGCTGCTGTGCCAATGCGGTCGGCCTCAGACCTCCGCAGGGCCGGAGGCTGGTCGTCTAAGTCAGATGGGGAGCGATGATGTGGGACTGAAAGGGAGGCTGCTCAATAACAACCAACTTCACAGAATACAGAGTTTAAAGCTTCATTAATGTGGGATGGACTGATGTGCAAACTTACAGGCAAGCTGTCCAGCTCTGCTATTGGCAGGCATGTCAGTCCAAAGAGAAAGACTACATTCCCCAGCAAACCCAGGTCTATGATTCCATGGGACAAGGAACCATCCCTTTTTCCAAAACTGCTTATATCCTATTCAGGGTTGCAGAGAGTCTAGAGCTTACTCCAGAGGCTATGGGTTCAAGGCAGGGAACAGCCCAGGATGGGGCACCAACCCATCGCAGGGCACACACACACCAGACACTCACACACCAGACACACACACACCAGACACTCACACACCAGACACACACACACCAGACACTCACGCACCAGACACACACACACCAGAC
>JAABNY020000038.1:8040653-8053485 GCA_015164015.2 Brevimyrus niger
CAGCACAGCGTCCAATGTTGGTATTAATATCGTACATCATCCAGTCCTCCTATAGCCATTTTTTGAATTCAGTACAAAATACCCCGCCTTGCGTTGTGATGTCATTCAGCACCAGCACCAGATTTTGCAGCAGTGGAAAACCAACACCCTGGAGTACCGTCATTTTTGTACTCATTTTTTGTTTGTACCAAAAGTACGGTACTTGGTGCAGTGGAAAGGCACCCTTTAACAAGAATGCAGAATGACGGAGCACTTGAGACTCCTTGGAGGAAAATAGGGCTTGTTTTTATACAGTCAATACAATGCAGAAGAACCATTGACATTTCTAAGTTAGATCGCACAGAGGTGTGAATCGAGATCGTTTTTTTTTTGCCGAAACATACTTTGTTAGTACCACAGTTGAAGAACAGTTGTTCCAGAGGTGATTGGTCTTGCTATCATGGCAGGCCTCCTTGTGCCCATATTACATTATCAATTTACTATGCCAGCCTTTAGCAACAATATCAGTACTGAACTGCGAAATAGCAGTAGCCTCATGATACTTGTGATACCTCTTGTAGATGGAAAAAAGTGACATTGGCTATATCTGTAATTATATGTAATTATATGTTTATTATTTAGGACACGGTATAAACAGTTATAAGTTCATGATCCCTCACCGTTGGTGCAGCCTTATGGCTCAGTGGGATTCATGGGTGTGTAAAACCCTCACCATGGTACCCCAGACTCCTCCCCTGCACACCCGTGCCTTTATCCAAGCACCGCTGTCTTTTTTCAAATTGCAACAAAAACTCTCTGATTAAGAAGTGATTTATTATTTTTAGCCTTTAACTTTCCCGTGTTTTATTTTCTTTCTCCATGTTTTTTCTTATTTAATACTGTGTGTATGCAAGTGCTGAATGATAAATTGTTTCAGCATAGTCATCTCCATGTGCGTGTGTGTAATACTCATATCTCATATGTCAGTACTGCTTTGTTAATGCAACTCATGAGAACACCGGCAACTTTCTAAACTACTAGTTTAGTTCTTTTCGCCAATGGCTTAGTTAGGGTTTTGTGTGGCGTCATAATTGTGCAGCCCTAAATATGTATTTATCCATGTAATGAATTGTACCACATAACACAACCAAAGGGTAAACATCCTCTCCAGTCATACCGTACTCTTGAACAGAGAAGTATATAAAAAGTACAACTACATTTTTGACGCACTTGACATTGTAGATGTTTGTACGGCAGGTTATTTCTTTTTTTCACCCTGCCCTCCTCGACTGTATTTTCCACTATAGATGATGTTTTCACCCGGAACCAAGCTCCAAACTAACTCGAAAGCTGCAGTTTGAACTACACAACTTAATGACAGTGTTTGGGAACGTTCATAGTTTGATATATTATGCAGTGTTAGAACTATGGTTTTAAGAAATGCCTGCATCATTCTTGAATAGTTAGAGCTACACAAGTTGCTAGCATAGCTTTTGGGAAACGCACCCCTGGCCGTCTTATTAGAGTGAGTATTAATTGATGTGATGGGCTGCTATACTATTCAGGGTGCCTTTAATGGGTGAGTATTAATTCCTGTGAATGGCTGTTACACCGTCTTGGGTGTCTCGTTTGGGTGTTACTAATCACTGAGGTAGGCTGCTATACCATTCAGCGTGCCTTCTATGGGTGAGTATTAATTCCTGTGAATGGCTGTTACACCGTCTTGGGTGTCTTGTTTGGGTGTTATTAATCACTGACGTAGGCTGCTATACCATTCAGGGTGTCTTCTAGTATTAATCAATGCAGTAGGCTGCTATACCATATGCTGGATGAATAATGAATGAGAATCATATAGTAAATTGTCTATGTGTGTTTGTGGATTTCCTTATATGATCATTTTACTGTGTGCTGCCAGATTGATGCTGATGGCAGCTCGCTGTGCTGCCGTTGCACAGTGGAATTTGAGACCTGTGTGCCTCCATGGACACACTGAGCGTCACTCGCCTCGTCATTAAATCCTCCCCCTTGTGTCTGCAGCTGCACATCCCAGGCCACGCGGGCTACCTGGGCAATGAGGAGGCGGACCGGCTGTCCAGAGAGGGCGCATCCAAGCCGCTGTGATCCGCACGATTGGGCAGCCCACCCCCACCCCAAGTTAGATGGGCATCGTACTGTCATTCATATGTGAATGGGAAGTCTGTACAGATATGTAAAAGTGGCCCTAAATGTGCTGTTTTGTTTTAGCCCAGCTATACCAAGGCAAGTTATTAGGCTTTAAGTTCATATTTGCCTGCACCAGAAGGTGATTTAGAAGCTCCAGCATGTTGTGTGGGCCTGCATTCTATCCAGGGTCTCCTGCTTGGTGTGTACTGGCATAGGCTCCTGGTTTGCTGGAGACGTGTAATGGATGAATATGCATCTTGTATTTGTAAATAAAGTTTTGAGGATTTCATGTCGTCGTAAACTTGTCAAGTTCTGAAACAGTTGCAGTTAAATGGGACAAAGTAAGGGAGAGATATGTACGGAGATGTATGTATGTGGGCCTCCTTAGGTATAGGGTGGTGGTGGGGAGGGGGCAGTGGGGGGGTCTGTATAAGTCACAGTGACAGAATGTGCAGTATCGCCTGAGTCCAGCATGTTTTTAAACCAACGTTGTTTTGTGGGTCATGTTTGCAAGCAACTTCATGCGGTTCATTTTTTTGTTAGCATTTGACAATCAAGCTTACCGTTGCTCACGACACTAAGGAATTCAAATGCTTTGACTGTATCATAAGTACTCACTGCTACCTGAAAGGGGTTCATCCTCACAGCTTCTCACTGCACTGCCCCGATCGATGCCTTCCAGGCTCTGCAGGCTGACATGCTGTGGCGACATCACCGGCTTTGTGCGAATGAATTCTGTCTAAAGTCTCGCACTAAATATTTTGCATGACTTACCACTAGTGTACTGACTCCAAATAGACATGAGGATGTCAAGGTTACCTGCAGTAGTTTTCACAAAATGAGGCTTAGTGCCCGTTTCAAATACCCTTGTATTTAGTCAGTGTCATATTTCTGCCAGTTACCTACATGCTTCTGCATACCATATGCAGACATTAATTGTGACCAGACTTATGGACACTTTCAGCCGTGTGCTGAAAATATGTTGTTTCTTTTTTTGGTTGACCCCGGTAAGCTCTTCACAGAATTTTAATTATTGCATTTGAAAAACATCTATAATGTGACAGTGATCTCATTCAAACACCAGATGGCGCTCCAACCTTCGATTTTAAATCTGAAGAACTAAATCCTCTGTCAGCTGCAGTTCTTGTACTGGAGAAGGGTAGCTCGACCACTGTTCCCAGACTGATTGACTAAATATGTACCTGATAAACTGGATAGTTGATGGAAGGGACTTTTGGAATTTCACTGGAAGGTAGTATGGTGGTTCTGAACATATACTCTGTGTGCTACTGGTCTCAATGCCACTACTTGGTCTGATGCATTCTTGAGAGATATTAAACATGAGTACTAAGGATTCAGTTGTGAGTGTGTAGAATTGTAATTTGTTACGCATAAAATTCATGTATAAATAATAAAACTATAGAAGAGTAGCATTGTGTGTAATATTAGAACCACGATGTTTCAGTTCCTGGCGCGTCATGACTAATGCTCCTTATCTCGTGAGCCTGTCAACACGTTCTCTGAGGATTCAACGGAGCTAAGCAGGATTTTGGAGAGGAGTCTCCTCTAAGCTTGAATGTTCCAAGCTCCCCGCTGAATCTTCTGCTTTAAAGACGTGTGTTGAATATGTATCATCATTTCATAACAAGCTGAGCTGCAGACTGCAGGCAAATGTGGAGGGAAATATCAGTCGAGTGATAAATGATGTAGAGAAACAAAGCAAGACGGCACCGTCCAGGAAGGCTTATTTACCAGCCACGCTAATGTCTGCGATCTCTCTCAGAAATCTCCGAGCCCGACAGAGAGTGGCCGAGGTAAACGGCAAAGCCGCGTTCGCTGTGAGAAGGAGGGATATAGGCGACGCCTCAGATAGAGGCTCCTCTGTGTGATTCTCCATAGGATTGGCATCAGTGTTGGTGAGGGGGGGGGAGAGACACTTCAAAAGCTCATTTATGCTTTATTCTTTGGTCGGCAAACTTGGTTGGCTCAATCGCCTTTAGGTGTCTAATTATTTTCATTCTGAAAGCGCATCCTCTGAGCTCTTCCTGGAAGATGCCGGGCGAGCCTCTACTTCCCTCACTTCTCTTAGCAACAACCAACAGTTGGTGGAGGGATACGGTATCTGGAGCAGCCCTGACCTCTGCTGCTGAATAGAGGCCGGCCGCCACAGAGAACTTCAAAGCGTGATCCTGATTAATCGTTCCTCTATCTTCCCTTCTACTTCCTCTTCCCTAAACCATCATTTATTTCTCAACAAAAATAAGGAAATAAAGGAGAGAGATCGACTCTCGCTCGTTAGTCCTTGTCTCGTTTAGTCATCACAATGACTCATCGACGGGACCCGTCTCCTCTCATAAATGGGGGAGAAAAATCACTGTGAGAGGAGACGCAGGGGAGTGTTCTTCAAAGGACCCGTTAATGCGAGAGGGAAGTCTTTGTTTTCGAGATCAAGCGGCGCTAGGTGTGATGAGGGAAGGCCAGCTGCTTCCCTGGTGCGAGCGTTTGGCGTCTGTAAAGACGCCGGCCCCTAGCACAGCTGTCTGAATCAGCCGGCCCTGTGTCTGAGGAATACGGCTGATATTTCGGGCGAAAGCAGCTGTGGAGCCACTGATTAATTTCACAATTTCAAAAGTCTTCGCATCTTCTGAGCGAAGCCAAGCGGGCGCTTTGCGGCGTGGGATGACAGCGGCCCATTAATGGGCCATGGGACAGGATTGCGGCAGAGATCTGACGGTGCCGCTCTTTGGAAACGGGGGAGTGGAGAGAGACGCCGAATGGGGGCAAGGTGGAGCATTTCGGAATGGGTCGGAGGGGATGGCAGGAAATGGGAGGCCGGCAGGGAGTTTGGTAAATAAGCGACTGCCTTTGATGTCTCCCAACAGATCTCAGGAACGCTAATGGTTAAGTGCGACTGCGTAAACGTGAAATTAGGCAGTGTACGAAGGACAGAGTGCGGAGAAAGGCTGGGAAACAAGTGTGGGGAAATATAAGCTACCCGGCCGCAAGAGAGAGATGGGAATCATGTTTCGATACGGCTCATGGACAATAAGGCCACTCGCCAGGCCTGATCTGTACCCAAGCAGGACAGGCTGTGAGAGCAGAGTCCCTGGAGGCTCCCCACTGTGCTGCTGATGCAGGGAGTGGCTCAGGCTAGTCTGGTAGCCGCTTGCTGGCCGGGCGTCCTCACTCAGCGCCTTGTAACACTGGGCCAGAAAAAGCACAGCTACGGGCTCTTAAATATTTGGATCATTTGAAATGTTTTCCAATCGCTAATTCTAGGTGGCTGCTTTTTGAACATGAATACACCATGTAATCTACAATTTTTTTTTTTTTTTTTGTGATGCAGTCTGATAAACAGCGAAGTGAGGCTTCTCACGTGGTCTGCATTTTGATATTATCTTTAAGGGCTTCAAAGTAAAGTGTTTCACTGCAAATTCACTGCTTTGAGTTGCTGGGAGCGACTGTCTTTGTGGGGGTAACAGATGTACAGTGAGGCATTACAGCCGTTCCGATACACAGGACAGATTCGGAGATGAAATATACTGATATATGAGGGAGAGTCATGAATATTGAATACTGGGAATGTCATCACCGCTGTCACCCCCCACCCCATAAGACGCCGTTTGAGCCGCTTTCACGCTGGTAATGTGTGAATGAGCCAGTAGCATCGGTAGCCTTGCAAACACAATAGGGGCCCAGGCGGAGCATGTCAAAGACGCAAAAAACACGGGTTGTTTAAAGAGGGTTTTGGAGGAGCGTGATTCCTGCGGCTAACCCTCCTGCATATCGTTCTCCTGACAGCCTGGGGTCTGCTCACCGGGAATAAGTTCCTAAGTTTGCCGGCAGCCCGATTCACTTGCTGGCAGGCTTTGCTTACCCTGGTCCTCGGTGTATTGAGGGTTTTAAATCTGCTCGATCCCTTAAGCACCCAAAAGAACTAATTATTATGAAATCTGAAGCAACTTAGCCTCCTCTGGCTTGGCTTAATGTAAGATGCTCAGACGCACTGTGACCCTTCGGTGCTCAGGCTCAGAACCACTGCTCTCCGATAAGGCAGTCAGGGCTGGGACTATCAGGGCTATCTAAAGCGATATGCAGCCCTGCTCTTGCTCTCGAGTGATAATCTAATATAAAATAGCAATAATCAAACTGAATAGATAGGCCAGGTTTTGTTTGAATACAGCCTGTTAGATTTAATGGCAGCTAGATTTTAGAATACAACTTAGAGGTGTTGGCTAAATGCGAGATACCTTCACTAGTCTGATTCCAGGGCTAAACTGCTAGATTATAAATATAGAGAATAATGTATGTCAGCTACTCATTGAGCCATTGACTGTTTTCTAAGAGCATAGATTGGATTATATTCTATGCTGTAGAATTATTTGCCCAAAATGGATACAAATGGATTTCTGAATATCAGTGTGAGTCTCCTAAACTGATCAATGGGTTTTTACATCATCACGAGACACTGGTCACACTTGCTCGGCTGAAGGTGGTCAAACGCTAGCATGGTGCTAGCCATGGTTTGGGTTGGTGCGGTTGAACGGGACACCAGTTGATTTATACCTCGCTTCTCTTCTCTATAAAGCCGGCGGGTCGTTAAAGTCCAATGACCCCGCAGTGAGCCCGAGAGACCCTACTGTGACAGGGGTCTCATAGAATGTCAGAATACAAAGGACAGGCCAGTAATGTCAAAAAAGAAGGCATTCATAAAACAGCAAACAAATAGTAAGCTCTTCTCGTTTCCCTATCAAATCCAGCAACCAGGTATCATTGACCCGAAAACCATACGTGCTGGTATGTTAAGGGGTTATTATTAAAAGTGTGTGGATTTCGGAGATGGAACCTGGGAGCACTCCCCTTGACAGCCTATTACTCATACCTGGCTGCCTGTAGCAGAAAGGTTTTGGGGATTGTCACTGGTGGGCCAGCTTGCCATGGCTCTGACCTTGATCTGGGGCTGACAGGATCTCCACTGCTGTCCCCTGGCACACGCTTCTCCAGCCACCCAAGGATGGGGCCAGCTAGGAATAAATGACACCATTAAAACCTGCCACTCTTTCTGCTCCTCACCGGTGGAATAGGTCACATCCTTCGCCCGTAATGATGACGGGGTCAGAGTTATTTATCACTTGTGATCACTCGTAAGTAAGGTTTCAATAAGGTGTTGTCGGCAGGCCCGGAGCTGCACGAGCGCCCCACCATCGATCCTGACCTGCCTGCACGGAATCCTCTTACAGGGTGATTGGCACAGTCCCGTTTGTAGGGCAGAGAGAAGGGTGGCGATTTTAGCGTCACCCCGCTGACCCGTAAATCTTCATTAGGACAAAAGATGGAGCCGAAGAAGCCTGGCAACAGAGGGGCACAGACCGTGCCGATAAACTACATCCGCCAGTGCAGAAAGTTAGTGCTGTCACACTCTTATAATACACCATTAGAGCAGCCAGCCAGAGGCTGTCCAGCAGTGCTGACTGGTCTGTCTCTACGCCGTGGCATTTCAGTACAGCTTTATCTTGTCTGATAATGCACAGGGGACCACAATTATTTCAGTACATTATACTGAAATGCTTTTAATGTTCATGAATGTGTCTCTATGGTATTTCCCCAAACTTCGTTAGAGCCGAGTCCAAATCATACTCATCCTACTAAGCAGAATTGTATAGTACTTTCCTTTGGGAAACATAAATCGTCTGTGTCTGTCTGTCTGTCTATCCCTCCATACATACATAAATGGGTCCCATAATTTGCTGAAGACGACTGAAATTAAGTATTTTTTTAAGGGCAGAATTTTCTTCCCCAGCTATGTGTCATTTCCCCGGCGCTCCGGTCCCAGGCCGGTTGAGGGGGATAACCCTGTTACTGAAGCATCTCAGCTGCCCTTAGGCAGATGTGGTGGAGGGCCATCACACCGTGGCTGTTTCGGAGGGGGAGGAATTTCTGTGTTCGCCGGGTTGCACAGCTGGGAGCTGCAGCTAGTCGGCTACGGGGCACGATGATTGACAGAATCAGGTCACGTCATTAGCTTCTCGATCCGCTGCATCTCGGCAGCTAGCGATGCGCCTCGCGCCACAGAGAGCTCCGCCGCCGCCGCCGCTTTGACCACCCTAATGCCGCCGCGCGAGAAGCGGCTCCCCCTAACGAGGGCCTTAAACGGCCGACGTTCCCGGAAATCGCTCTCCATCCATTAGTTGCGGAGTTTCACTCCGCAGAACCAGAAGCAGAACGGGGTGGGAAGGATAAATGAATAAAACAAGCGAGTCGAAGGAGCAGATGTCAAAGAAAGTTGGGGGAGGGGGGGGGAGGGAAAAGGTGAGGAAGTTGTTTTTCTGAACGCGGCCTTCCCTGGAGAGCTTAACATGAGATGGAGCAGAAAGAAAAAAAAAAACAACAGACTGAAAAATAAATTAGCATTAAAATCAGCCTTATAAATGGCAGTGGGTAGGGAGGAGGAGGAGATCTCAGAGAGAACAGATTGTGGTAAAGGTGCAGAGGGTGTGTGCATTATAGGGGACGGACGGACTGACGGTGGAGGTGAGGTGAAGGACAGACGGACTGGCCTCTCTGCTGGCTCGTGGCGGGGGGGCTGTGGACCCCGGGCAGCGTCGGCCCCCGCCCCGCCGAACTCTCTCTCGTAACAGAGAGCGAGCGCCGAGTCGGGTAATAATGCAGCTCTGCTTCGCTACTCGCTCGCTCGCTCCGGCAGGCACACGAATGACAGTTTAGAGTTTATTTTTTCCCCCCGCGACAGGAAGGAATTTTGCCATGCTGGGAGGAATTGACATCGGAGCCTTTTAACGTGGGACAGGCTCCCTTCAAACCTGCCAGTGTAAGCTGGAAGGATGTGATCCGCCAGTTATGCAATGTAGGAGAAGCTGACTATGCCCTCTGCCTTAAATGGATATTATTATTTTTATTATTATTATCGTTATTATTATTATTGACTTTTCCCTTTCCGATGGCACTACGAGCAGAATGCTAGTAACAGCTAAGATGTAATTAACATTTTACAGCAGTAAAAGGTAGTTTGAAAGAGCCAGAGGGCGACAGAAATTAAAAAGCCACTTTTATCCACTGGTACAGATGGAGGAGCTCAGGCCAAGCGCCCAGCTGAGGGTGCAGCAGGGATGTTTGCCGGCACATGCTGCTGGATTCCTTACCTAGAGAGGTACTGGGGTGAACCAGCAGCAGGGACTGAAATGAACTCACGGCAGAAACCGCGGAGCACCTGGGCGGAATGTTCCGGCATTTTATTTATTTATTAGACGCTTCTATCCTGGACTGCATTGGGATGCATTATTTATTTGCTTAAAAGATGCTTTTATCCAAAGTGACTTATCAAGCAATTCAGACACCTTTTCCACAGATACATCAGCAGGACCCGAAGCCCCGTGACCTCTGCCTGAGGCAGTGCTACCCACCGGAATGGGGACACGAGGCACGTAAATGCAGCCGGAGCTGCAGGTGTTCCTGCCAGATTTATCAGTTAACAGACAGCTGCGATTCAGGCGAGGAGCCAGTGCGAAAAGTCAGGGCAAAGCCGCCAGCGGCCTACGGGCTGCAGGGCAGGCAGCTGTCCAGTTAAAGGGGGTCCTTGGGGGTTTGAGTGCAGCCACTGGACCCCGGGATTTCTGTCTTTGGGCAGGTGCTCAGCTTGAAACCGTCAAGCTAGAAAATGGGTCAGCGAGAGGGGGAGAGCCCGGGGGACGTATCGGCGGGAGGCGCCGGCGGCTGGACGTTCGTGTGGGGGGGGAGCCCGGGCGGCCCCAGATCCGTCGCGGACGTATCGGCGGGAGGCGCCGGCGGCTGGACGTTCGTGTGGGGGGAGAGCCCAGGGGACGTATCGGCGGGAGGCGCCGGCGGCTGGACGTTCGTGTGGGGGGAGAGCTGGGCAGTGCGGCGACACACGGCCATGGAGCTGAGCCGTCAGGACTCCAGGCCTGGGCCCCGGGTGTCACGGCGCGGCCCACAGACACACACCGCGTCACGGACGAGGAGCTGCAGCAGGAAGATAGATACACTAATCTACCAAAAGTCCCAGGACATTTCCCAGAATGCCTCCTACTGAGGAAGCCAGAGCACATCAGAAAACTTCAAGTCATTCCATAGTGGAGTGTAGGAATAAATTAATGAGGTACTGTAACCTTATACTGCCAAATAATAATTAAAGCCAGCCATGATTAACGTGTTATTAATATATATTCTATTGGTAGTGTATAATTCCTGTTAATTAGGACAGGCAAGGAAGAACAGACATATAGCTCAACATCTTCTATGTTTAAGCCAAGCCAAGAGAAAAGAAGTATACCACCATGATGCTGAAGTAAAAATACATTTGTATAAAAAGAGCTGGTTTAACGTTATGGCCGATGGTTGTACTTAAGAATCTTCTGAAGGCCAATAATATGAAGAACAACAATAACAATAAGCCTTTATCTTCTCTGGAAATGATCAGTTGTCTCATCTTCTTAAAAATCTCCCCCTCAATACAAGTCATCCATACCCTGCCCTCTGACCCCCAACACTTCAGTTGAGTTCACTCTGATCCTGTCTGCCCCCCACATCAATTCCTTCCATGGCCCTGTAGGGGCTGAACTAACATTAGCTTCAAAGCCACATGGTCTGAGGGACCAGCCATCCTCATAGCAGCTAAGCTTCATTCTCTGAATCACCGGCCGCAGGAAAGCTTGCCTTGAGCAGGGTACCATTGTAAGGTCTCTGTTTTATCCACAACTCTCTTTCACTTAATTTTCTAATTTCTTGAGCCTGACAAAATATAGTGCTTATTCAAACACAGTTTTTTTGGCCTGCATTATTCTTTGTAATAGACTTATTTGACCAGGGAAATGCTCCAAGCCCCCTACAAGCCTGTACTGGATGGATGGATGGATGGATGGATGGATGGATGGATGGATATCCAGGATTTGATGGGGCCACATTTTCATAATCCATACCCATGGTATTGTACTATATCCCCAAAGATCTGCATGTATTCCATTGAAGAACATTGTATTCCATTGAAGAACATTGTATTCCATTGAAGAACATGCTCACACTCTGCTCAATAGTTAACAGGTCACACCAGCTGAAGTTCATTAGCACCATCAGTTGGCAAAGGAGTGCATCGGGTGCCATTGGTCCACAAAGGACTTCTCCCCTCTCATTCTGGAATTCCAAAATATCTCAAATGAGTTTCGGTAGAATTACTCACATACCTACCTGATACTATCCAATGGATAGTGCTGGATAATGTTCTGTAATAAACGTATGACTTCACTGGGTTGAATCTGCTTAAGGCCCATTGACATGGTTAGAAACACAATTACATTTTCCACGATTTCCACGAACTCCCAGACTTTCAGATGCAGTTCTTGTGTGGAACTAGCCATGTGCTGTGCTATGCAGATCAGTATGCCTGGGGGGGGGGGGGTTGCTTTTATCTTACGGCGGGAGGGAAAACGCAGAGTATGACAGATTGACCAACAGTTGGCCGTAAACGAGTGGGTGCAGTAATGTGTGTTTTATCAAGAATAGCAGCTCTGCAGATTTCTCTGGCAAACTATGAGATTTACCTGTATGGTACAGTATGTTCTGCACGTATTGTATATGAAATCTCAGTTAGCACTGAGCCAGACAAAGGTAGCTCTAAGAAGGCAGCTTTAAATGGCTGGAATCCAAACAGCCCCCAATAGCAGAACTTTCAGGCTTCCAACTCCTCTTGTTTTTACATAATTAGACTGGTGTGGAACATCCGACTATGAATGTGTGGGATTCTTCGGTGAAATACGGCAGGAACGCCCATCCACTTCTCCCCATTCTCTCTACACCCCCTATCCAGCACTCGAGTGTATCTGTGCTTTGCTCCACCTGAAATCCATAAATATGTATGCCGATTTCCATCCGCAATGGTCCAGCCCAAGGTCGATGGCTTTGTCCATTCTGAATTATGTGAATGTCCTATTTTGCGTAATTCCCATCTTTTTCAAATGATAACTAAGAAATTATTTGCATTAGAAATGCATTGTGTGTCAGGATCGCCACAGAAATAACAGGGATTCTAAATATCAGAGACCTCATCCTACAGTCAAACTTGCAGTTGGACTCCATGGGATACGTTCACAGATGCAGCGCATTGCAAGAATGGCTGCCAAGGCCTTTACTACCACACATAAAAACTTAAGGCAGTTCCATTCAGACGAAGCCTCCTGATACACTCCTGTACTGCTAAAAATAACCTAAAATCCCCACAGCCTATTGAAACTTTAATATCTGATGAATGCCTATAGTAGGGAAGAGCATTTCTTGTCCAGTGTTTAAAAATCTCAGACCGGGAGCCTGGTGGTACCACTGCACACCGTAAAGCGAAGGATCACACATTTAAATGTGGAAAAATCTAGAAATGAAAACGTACGTACCTTGGTGATACCTGATTGGGCCATTAGCAGAGCAATTTGCCCATTTCCATTTTATTTATTATTTTTATTATACTTTGCTTAAATATTTTTACAGTTTCACTATTTCTATTTGCTATTTTTCTCTTTATATCACCATAGAAAGCTTCTCTGGAAAGCTAATCTCATTGCTTCCATCTATCGCTTGGCATTCCAGCCACCAGAAAAAAAAAATCACAGTGCTGAGGTATCGCCCACTGTATGGCCCACTGTATGGCCCACTGCACGGCCCACTGCACGGC
>JAABNY020000038.1:8053585-8064075 GCA_015164015.2 Brevimyrus niger
AAAAAAAAATCACAGTGCTGAGGTATCGCCCACTGTATGGCCCACTGTATGGCCCACTGCACGGCCCACTGCACGGCTGCACTCAGGTTCTCATCCCTGAGCTGGTTCGTCGTATAGTGGGTGCAGCAATGCGCTGTAATCGGTGCCTGCTCCTCACCTCATCTATCGCTCCTTGCTGTACACTTGTGCATTTGATAAATAAACTTCAATTTTGTGTTATTTGGTGGGCAAAACTATCCATCCATCCACCCACCCATCCATCCATCTATCTGGAATCCTGTCCATGAGCTCAGACCCCCTGCTAAGCCTTACAGCGCTGGGCTTCTAACTCTGGCTGCTCCTGGACTATGGCTGCTCTCTCAGCCCCAGCCTCTCACTAACAGCTATGCTGCGGACAAAGGTGTCTGCAAAATATGGCAGATTAGGGACAAAGGCTGAACAGAGGCAGTTGTTCATAGGAATACAGGCATGCAGAACTTGCAGTGGTGTTTAGTAGAAGTGGAATGTTCTGGGCCAGAAAGTGGAAATCCAGACCAAGATTTCATTTCAACCAACCAAATGAGTATTCATGTGACTCGTGGTGCTCATCTGGGTGACTGAAATACAGTTTTGGTCTGGATTTGTACTTCATCCAAACCTGAACTTCCCATCCTCTGGTGTTTAGTGAACTAATACAACAATAGAAGAAAGACTGTTCTTGCATCGTGTCATTTTAAGATAAATGCTATTATCATGTGTAAACTATGTGAATGAAGGTACAGGGAAACCCAGAGACCAAGAAGAGAAATGTCACGTGTACATCATCTAAACCTGGGGACATTCACTATTATCATGCGGTTTACATACATGTAGACATGTATTACTGGGAGGGGGCCCTTAGCTCCAGTCGAATTTCTTTTCTACGCCCTTGTTCTAAGAAAGGTCAAAAAGCCGTGATCTAGACACGTTATAATTCTAACATTCTTTTCAATGCTCCATGACCAATGGGATGCAGACGACCTCTAAACTGTCATTGAAGCTTGTGGCACCTTGGCAGACAGTTGGTGTCAGTGATGTTCCTGTCACGGTTTGTACTTGCATGGACAGTTTTCATTAGTCATTCATTCATCAATATTAATATGAATAGTAGCTGCGGTATTGGAGTTATCAGTGTTATGTTTCACATCTGTTAATGTTTTGTGTGTGTTTAGAAATTGCGGTCTCTTTCTGCACAGAAACTGGTGTTGTAGGGTAAGGTTTTCAGTATTGCATGTGTTGGCTCTTAATCTGACAGCAGAAGTGATGCTGGATGTGTGATATAACTGATCACATTACTTCAAGGTGGAATGGAATTTTTGTCAATCAAGACCTGAAAATGAACAGGTACAATTACCAATAAGGAAGCGTTGACTAAAAAAACTGAAGGTCCCAAAGCCCTCATTCTGAGGAATGTTCTGCAGCAGGACCCTGCAGCAGACAAGAAAACTATTGGCCAAACATGGACTCACTGGGAAAACACTATCCAAAGGCAAACATGATGGGGAATGATCACTCCTTGTGAAGTGAACCAAATGTATTTGTTGTAGGGTAAAGCTATCAAGACCCCTGACACTTATCTCGTAGGAGGATACATGACTATTTGTCTGGTCTTTGTCCTTTCAGTGCTACAGTATCAGGTGTACAGTTCAAGTTTAAGCTATTCATGTATTTACCAAATTTGAGTATTTACAACTAACAGTAAACATCTCTGCTCCATCTTGAGAGGATGATTTATTTTGAATTATGTTCCGAATTCTATGAAATACTGCCTTGGAAAAACAACAGTATTTCGCCTTACGATTTATGGTCAAACCGATCGCATGCAAATCTCTGGGTACAATAAGAAGAGAGCTCGCATATTGGATTGTATTTTGGCTGCTCGCGTCTCTCCCGACTGCTTTAAAGATTTCGTCTGCACACCCTCGTTCCATCTGGCGTCCTCCGTAACAGACTGACTAATCATGACTTTAAGACAATAAAAAAATGCTGAACGCCAAGTGTTGGAAGCGAAGTCTGCAGGCTGTGTTTGGAAGCGGCTGAAATGGCCCCGTTGTCGCTGCGGCGGAGACTCTTAGCTGCGCCGTTGCGCGTCTGAGACACTCGTCGAGATGAGAGCAGCCCCTCGACAGGCACCCGGCGCGTTCCTGCCATCTCCCTACAGATACACATCGCTGACTTTGAGGACGGAAATAACACCATTAATGTCAGCGTCCCCCCGTCCCTGCCCCCGCCGCTGCACCACAGCGTAGAGATACGATGGGTGAGCGTCACTCCTGGAGATAAAGGGGAGCGCCTCTGTGACGGGCAGCTGGCAGGATACAGACGCCGCCACACCATTATGCCTGACCTATATGTATGAGAAAGGGACATCAATACACTGAAATGATAGCACATGTAATGGTCTGATAATATAATTTAAAAAATGGTAACGAGGGCGCGGAGGATTGTGCGTGTTTGTATGCAGATAACACAATGCATAGGGTTTGTGAACTCGGGGAGCTGGAAGACCCTCCCCTTCTGCCGTGGATTCTGGAGAATACTGCCCCTAGAGGTGTTAAGCTACAATGACCGTGTTTTCCTTACTAAGCCTTGATGTTCACTTACTAGCGTGTCTTGTCCTGCTCTCCACCTGCCCCTAGCAGAACTTTGGCTCTCATGTCTGACAGGTGGGCAGGAGATCGTCAGTGTTCAAAGAGGCATACAGTGGGACCTCGGTTCTCTAACTCACTAGAACTCGAATTTCTTGACAGTTGAACAAACCAGTTTGACCTGGAACTCAACCTGATATTCTAAATATCAGAAGTCGAACCTTAAACACTGACCTAATATAAATTGTACGAGCCAGAAAATTAGTCAATTACAATGCAATTCTTACCTGAATGCCTTCTTCACAGACTGGACGATTAACCAAATAAAGCAGCACAACATTACAATAACTGACAATAAATAAACCACTAACTTATGTGTACTATTAGAGCAGTTATGTCATTTATTGAAACGTTATTTCACCAGGTAAATTGACTGAAAACCACTTCTCACTGCTTTACGTGATATTCGGGAGAAATAGCAGATTACACATTGGAACTGCCTATGATACAAACGTCATACGTGTAACTAAACTCTTCAACCAATAAGGGTAAAGGTGTGTCGTCACGGAGGCAGTTCCAGTTTGTGCAGCTGGGTGAGAGGTTGCAATGCATCTAACCGTAATGCATTGCGTCAGGATCAGAATGCGTTGGTTTAAGCCAGCGCTGTAAGTAAGAACAATGACCGGACTGGAGAAACAAACTGACACGCGGACTTAATACAGAGGACTAATGGCAACAACCAGAAACAGTTGGTCACATGGGGATCCCACACGAGGTTAACGAGGGGGCGTGGCACACAGAAGGAGCGGACGATCGGGGCAGGACAGGGGTAATGTTGGGATAAGATCTTTATGGTTTTGGAAGCCATTAAGAAAAAAATGCTCTTCTTGTTTTATCCTGTTCATTTTGTGTTTAAATGCTAAAAAAACGTATTTAGGTGTAATTTTGGGGGGCCGGGAACCAATGAATTTGTTTTCCATTATTTCTTATGGGAAAAATTTGATCAGAACTCAGACTTTTTATGATTCGATCCGCAGTCTGGAATGGATTAAATTCGAGAACCGAGGTACCACTTTATATACGCATGGTGGTGGGGGGGCATGGCCCAGTGGGCCTGTCAGTGGATGGTCACCAGCTGTAACCTGGCCTTGGCTGAATATTCACATATCCATGAGCCCTTGAGCTGGGCCCTTAACCGCACCCCCCAGCTCCCTGGGTGCCAGGCGGTGGCTGTGACTCCCCCTCAGCTTTCCCTCACCTTTATGGGGGGCAAAGAAAAAGGAGAATTTCCCCATGGGGCCTAATGAAGTATCAATATTCTTTTCTATGTTTACTATATGTTGATATACTATACACATGTAGGTACACTCTAATCATACTCCAGTATCTTTAAATATTCATCACTATTCAAACATTAGTTGAATTTTATCATTATCAACAATTATTAAGTGATGATTTAAGTTAATTATGTGGGAAATTGACAAAGATGTAAAAAGAAATGCTGTAATGTAGTTTGTTATTTACATTTTATTTATTTGTCAGATGCTTTTAAGTTTCAGAGTGACTTTTAGTAGAGAGAAGGGTTACACCTTATGGGAGCTTGCTGGGATATGAACCCACAACCTTTGCATTAGCACAAAGCTGTATGTGTTGCACTGCAACAGTAATAAGCAAATCTGGCTCCAATGAGCAGCATATGGTAATTCTACCACCAGGTCATTCTTAGTTTACATTTTAGGAGTACGAGCCATAGGTGAGGCTAATCTGAACCAGCACTGAAGGGGCTGAAGTATCCTTGAATTTCATCAAACTCTTTAGGGTTGTCAGCAAGTTACTGATAAGCGTGGACTTCCCGTCTTGCACCTTAGTCAGTGGACACCTTTGCAGCAGCGAGGAGGCGTGCAGGACACAGACAGAATGGAAATACAGCGGGCGTGAGCCCTTCAACCGCCCATCCCTCAATCCACAGACCTTGGAGTTTCTCTGTCACCTTGGCAACACAGCCCACAGCCACGGCAACGTGACCTGGTGTGATCCTCACCATCGATTAGCGCATGTTTTCACTCACACTCACTCCTGTTTCCCGTTTCACTTTTTTGCATTTTCTTCATCCATTTTAGTTCGTCTTACGTGTTCCTCAGACCCCAGAACTGTGCCTGACCGATGTACAGTTTCAGTTTTATCCCATATTCTTGGATCATTTTTGGCATCATTCATGACATTTTTTTTACTAATCTCCACTGTATTGTGCAAATGAAATTGCCACTGGTGGAAAAATCATTACAATATTAAAACCTCAACAAAGAGACTGTAGCAGATTAATGAATAAACAATGAGGAAATTTACCCAAGGTTCTATAATATGTTTGCCCTCCTCGAGAATCGAGCTGCCTTCCATCTTGCAGAGTGTAGGTGGCACCATGCATTCATTCTTATTGGGCTGCTAACATGCCGCTATAATTAGCAGCAGAAAGCAGTCGATTTGTGTTAAATGCCTGCGCGTGTCCTCAGGACGCAGGAAACGCGCTCAAACACACCTACATGCAAATGCACATGCATGCAGCTCTTCTTTGTAATACAGATCCTGGGATAAATGCCTTCATGCCTGGAATTGTTTTAACCCATTTGTTCCACAGAGATACAGGGCACCGGTCTACCTCAGCCCCGACCCCCCCGGCCAGTCCTGCTGCCATCATCAGGAAGACCAGGTCGCCGGGGGTCTTACGTTTGCTCCGGGGTGAGATCAACGTCAATCACGGTGGGAAACGGACTGAATTAAACATGCACTGAGGACAGCTGAGGAGCTCTTCCCTGAATCTCTGGCGCCTTGTGCAGCAGCTTGGGCAGGAAGGAGCCACCGGCCCCATGGCACTGACTGTCTCCTGCCGCGGTTCTCCCCACCTCTCAGAGGGACATGGACCACCACCCCCCCCACCCCCCAATGCCCAGCCTTCAGCCGCCCGCCCACCCCAGAAGCCGCCCTGGTTCCACGCTCCCTCCGCTTCCGGAGCCTGTCCTTGCCCCTCCGCTCCGGCGTGGATCATATTTTAATGCACCTGCTCCTTTCTTTAAAAGGAAAGGGGACACCGTCTCCCATAAGGCCAATTTCGTGAGAGCCAGTCCCCTCGCCAGCTTCTTCCGGATAGCCTGCTAATGAGCCAGAGTCCGCCAGGCCCTTCCAGAAGGATCCGCTGTGCTTGTCAACAGTGCCGCAGGAACTGTTTCGAAAATCTGTGTGAGAACGCGGGTGTGTGTGTGTCTGTGTGTGTGGATTATTTTTTTAGTGCATTGTGGGGACCCCCCCACATTGTAATAAAAACCTGTTCGTTTGACGTTGTGGGGGCTATTTTTCAGTTCTGTGACTGCAATAGAAATGCAAAAAATACAATGCAAAAACTCTTGTATTTTGTTTGGTTACTTGTGGTTAAGGTTAGGGCTGGGTAGGGGTTCTCCCCCATAAAGATATAATTACAAATGTGTGTGTGTGTACGTGGTGATGTACATTTTACATTGCGGGGACCAAATGTCCCCACAATCAGATAAAAGCCAGTTCTTTAATCACATATTTCACTTCCCACCAGGACTTTATAGAAATCTGTGAATTTTGCAATCACAAAATTCTAAAAATGCCAAAAGTTCAGATCCTACTGTGCCAGTTAACACTGAATTATCAAGGGGTTGCTTATATCAGGAGTGCCTCTTCATTCAGTGAAAGAGACTTGAAGGTGCAGCAAGTGGTCCTTTGAACCTAGTTAATGGGTCAGAATCACGTTCCTAATTTATTTGTGTAGATCTCTATGTAACCGAAAGTCTACATTCAACACTGAACCATCCTGCAACATGTGACACTGACATCTTTTGATATGTTGAAAATATAGACCTACATTGTCCCCCTCTGGATCCACCCCAAATCTTGTTGTCTACAAATGTTCTTTGGATTCACCACCTATTGAAATCTCTCCAGAATAGCACAGAGTTAGTTACCACTGTAGTGAACATTATATGAAATGTATGATCATCATCCACAAATTACATTCTGAATTCTACCATTGTACTGGATACATAACTTATATTTGCAGATTCTCAGATTATGAAGGTGACTGTCCTTCCATTTTCTTCAAGGTCAGGATCGCACGACATTTCTAATAAGAGCACCTCAAATCATGGGAGCTCTGATTCCATACTCCTGTGTTATTAGGAGCTCTCAGTGTGTTTCAGGAGCTCTGAGTGGTGTTCACTACTGAAGCTGCAGGATTGCTGATTACGTGGAGCGTGATTGACGTCTAAGAACCGTATTTGCTTTTGTTCAGTGCGAATATGTTTGTATCTTTTTCAGTGCTTTGGCTGCTTAGCGTGCATATTGTTATAAATGTACCCGTGCGCTTGTGCACGTTGGTATGGATAAACCGCTGTGTCTATGTGCATGTATTTGATTGTATGTCGTATATGACTATATGCAGGTCTGTGTTTATGTGTTTGTGTATAACACAGTATGTATTTATTTTGTTCTTACGGGACACAATTTCTTACTAGAACAAACGCAGCAGATGGATAAAGAGGTCTGGGTCACATGCCTGCGTGCCTGCTGTGTGTGTGTGTGTGTGTGTGTGTGTGTGTGTGTGTGTGTGTGTGTGTGTGTGTGTGTGTTGCTGATGTACGAGGGATATTATCTTCCTTTCTCTGGGTCTCTGTGCTCGTTCACATGTGAGGTCAGCCTAGCCTCCTGCTTGTACCCAGATGTAACTGTCTTCTAATTAGCTTGAAAAATTGAGCCTGCGCCTGTTCCCGTAATTCAAGCATGTTAAGCCACAGAAAACATAGGGTGGTCAGGGTCTGGAAGGGAACGATAAAGGATTTTATTCCTGAAACCAATTTACATACACCTGAGAAGGGGAAGAAAGAAAGACGGGAAGGTATGGAATGGGCCTCGTATTCCATGGTGTGTGAGAGTCTTCCTGACTCCACGATGATGTAGGTTCTGGCTTCCAATGTTATGATGCTCAAATGAACAACCTGCAGACACACAGAACACTCCGGAACATAGAGCCGGGGCGACATCTCCAACGACATGAGCGCTCACATGGGTGCTTTTAAGTTCCGGACTCTCTGGGTGACCTTCCATTGGTTCGCACAGTAAAGCAACGCGTGACTTTGTAGCATTGAAAAGGAAATCAAATTTAACTCCAGACTAAATTGTAGTGTCTTTTAAAAAAGCAAATTATGTAAAAAAACAAAAACAAAACATTTGTATTCTGTATGCCCTTAGAGTGTCTGTTTCTGGAGAGATGGAGCCTCCAGGAGTCACCGGGGAGAATCGCGGTTAAGGACCCGGGATTGGAAGCCGACGGCCGGGTGCCAGACGGACGGCTGCCTCGCCCCCTTTTCTCAGCTACTTGACCCTATTTGCTCCAGTAAAATATTCAGCCTCAAGAAAAGTCTCATATTGGATAAAAGCATCAGCTAAGCAAATGTAAATGTGATGCTTTAACTATATTGCGGTGCTGATGAGTGCTGCCTGCTGGGGGCGCTGTGGCCTTTAGAAATAGGAGCGGCACAGGGGTCAGTCTGGCTGTTGGCACAGCAGGATGGTTCTGGTGCCAGGCTAGGCTGACCACACGCCTAACGAGCCGCCCCCGTACGTGCACATACTCCTGGAAATGAAACACAATACCCCTGACTCACACTCACACACACGCACACACACACTCACAAGCAGGAAAGCTTTCACTTGCACACACACGCAACAAAAAGCTGACCAGTGACTGACCCTCTCCATTCTCTCCAGCGAGACACTCATCAGAAGACTGGCGAAAGCTGCCCCCCCCCCCCCCCCCCCCCCGCTTACGCTGCACACTCAGCCGCAGCTTAAAGCCACTTATTAGCATAATTGCATTTCTGCGACAATGAAGTCTACCCGGAGAGCTTCCTTTTCCATCCCCCCATTTCTCCGCCTCCCCCCCCCCCTTCAAAAGCGTAATCTGTGTTGAGTACAATCGGCATCTTCCCTCTGATACCGATATGAAAATGTATCATTACCCCTCGTGCCGTGAAATGTTTACCCATCCATGCTTTTAGTGACAGGAGAAAACAAAACTGCAGCCGACTGCAGATCAACTCTGTGGGTTTTAATGAGTTTTAATGAGTTTAAGTGTGAGTTACGCTAGAGTCAGGTGTGGTATCGGGTGATTGTGGACTAGGCCAGGTTCTAGTATGGTTGTACATGTGTATTTTCATTCTGCTTTACAGTGCAGATGCGAACCAGCTGTAGGTCTATTTGGCCACGGGGCATGTTATCACACTCAGTTTGGCAATTATGAAAGGTTAAGGCAAAATGATACAACTATGACAAAATAAATGAAGTGAATTTAGAAAAGCCCGAATTTAGCGAGTTGTAAATAAAAGTGGCAAAGGAGGCAGTTCAGTACAATGCTGTGCAGTGAGGACTTAATGTAACAGAAGAATGACAAGAGCATGGCAGAGATCGGAAAGCACATGAAGAGAAAACAAGATAAGATAAGATAAGATAAGATAAGATAAGATAAGATAAGATAAGATAAGATAAGATAAGATAAGATAAGATAAGCCTAAATGCCCCCAAAATGTGATAAAAAACCTGTTATTCTGATGTTGTGGGAACACTTTTTTCAGTCCCCCAAAGGGTAAACTCAGGTTTATAAAAATTTGTGACTGCAATCAAAAAACTTCAAATGTCTTGTATTTCATTTGGTAACATATAGTTAAGGTTAAGGGTTAAGGTTGTCATTGTAGGGATTATGGATGGAAGGATGGCTGGATGGATGGATGGATTAGACTGAAATAATACACTCGGACAATAGTGCAACCCAGTCCTCTCACTCATCCTTATCCTGTCTTCTTGTGATTTCTTTTAGGAAGTCATGGCAGAAACAGCGTGCATTGGCGCTGGAGAGACCTTTCACATTGTCAGTCACAGCAGAGGTAAGTTTATGCTGCTTTAAAGGCGAAGGGGCTTCAGGAGAGGAGCTGCATGCGCATTTTGAAAAGATGGGCTCCCAGACCTTAAGGGGACAATCTTAGCTTTTGCATGCCCACCTTCCCCTTGTCAGGTGGAGCTCTGGAGGTTACCCTATTTCAGAGAGTCCGCCACCAGAAATGCATTCTCCACGTCAAAATGAAGGCTACTGTGCTCACATGAATCACTTGAGTCTGGCGCCCCCTAGTCTCAAGCGTGTGGATCATTTACATTCCGTTCCCATCAACTGATGCTGTATAAGTTCAGTCACATTCTCTGAATGATGACACCCTGACGGGAAGCCATGTTCTGTGTCGTATGCATGAGCCCCATAGAGAGTTAACTCTTTTTAACTGGTTTCCTAGGCGACATATAGTTAGATGCATGGAGGTGAACTCCTATGGCGATTTGCTGCTGTTTTTGTTTCCTTTGTTGTTTGAATCTGAATATTTTATCATGATTTTCTATTTCGGGGGGGTGGCACGGTTGCTGTTGCTTTTTACCTCCAAGGTTTTGGGGGCTTGAATCCCATCTCCGGTCTCTGTGTGGAGTCTACATGTTCTCCTCGTGTCGTATGATTTTTCTTCAGGTATTCCGGTTTTCTGGCTAAATGTAGTGTGTGACTGTGTGACCGCGGTTGTGTGTGTGTGTCTGTGTGTGTGTGTGTGCGCGTGTGCGTGTGTGTGTGTGCGTGTGTGTGTGCGTGCGTGTGTGTGTGTGTGTGTGTGTGTGTGTGCGTGTGTGTGTGTGTGTGTGCGCGTGTGCGTGTGTGTGTGTGCGTGTGTGTGTGCGTGCGTGTGTGTGTGTGTGTGTCTGTGTGTGCGTGTGTGTGTGTGTGTGTGTGTGTGCGTGTGTGTGTGTGCGTGTGTGTGTGTGTGTGTGTGTGTGTGTGTG
>JAABNY020000038.1:8083150-8095605 GCA_015164015.2 Brevimyrus niger
ATAATAACTAAAATGACAGCTTGACACAAAGACTAGACTAAAACTAAAATTAAGACAGGCCACCAAAAACAACTATACTGTGTTCCACTGTGTTAATTTTCTTAACAATGGTATAGAAAATACATAAATGTTAGAAAATGTGTAATGAGGGAGTGCTTCACTGCTCTTCACTGTGTGCTCCCGTCACCTTTATGATCAGTGCACTGTACATCCAAGGGCTAGTTTTGGGTTGATATATATAAAAGAACAATATGACGCAAATCTAATCAGTATTCACAATCAATCAAATCAAAGTGACGAGACAACCAGTTTGCATAATTGTAGGACAGCGGTCTCCAACATTATGTACAGTCTTATACTTAAGTAAAGAAAGTAAACGGGGGAGTTATGTGATTGATATAACGCGTGATAACATTCAGTGTGGGGTGGCACTGACTTTTGTAAGATGGTCATTTTAAGAGAGCTTCCCCCACAGACACATATTCTGTCTCTTATGGGGGTTTCCTGAGCTCTATTACAGTTCAGCATAGTAAGGGAGAGACAATCCATGTAGCAGCTCCAACAAAGCAGAGTTTATTTAACAAGACAGAACAAGAGAAACAGAAAACAGAGGGACCACGAGGGGTCAAAGCTAAGGCAAGGAGCAACACTGGGAGCTACAATACCAAAGCTAGGGAGGAACACAGGAAAGTAAATAACTAACAGGGTGTAACTACAACTAAGAAATACCCAGCTTACACAGGGATATAGCCACAATGAATCACTGAAAAACAGGCCAAGAGTAGGAAATTAAATGCACTACTGACAAGACATGATGCAAGACAGGTGAGAACCACAATCAAATAAGCCAATCAGTAAGGGCTCAGGGCAACATGGAACAGGTGTGATATATTACAATTAACAGGCATTAGAGACTAGGAAACTAACAAACAAGTGACTGGGAAACTAATAAACACTTAGGGCTATCAACACTAGGGGAGCTTAAGGAACGTAAGAAAAAGTAAAAATAAAGGCATGGACAGGGTAACCATAAACTAGACATAAATTAACCATACTAGAAACAAATAAAAGGCCAGTCTCAAACTTATGACAGACAAGATACCTGTCTCTGAACCACCCACCCATTGAGCCATGTGGCATCCCAGGGAGCTGAGGAACACATTAGGGCAACGGGAAAGCCAGCAGGAACCACTGGCCAAGCAGGGAGAAGACACATGGGACAGGGCCAGATGGGCACCGATCCTGACAGTGTTCTTATTGTGAGTCCTGGGAGCCTCCCAGTTCCTCCCTAATTTAAACCCTAAATATAATAGTTTATTAGGGCAAACCTGCATCCTTCTGTGTTCAGGGGAGTCAAGGGATGGAAGAGCAAATAGAGAGGGACAGACTGCAAGGAACAGGCCTTAGAGATGATGGAGGAGATAAGGGGAAGACAGAAGAAGAACAGATGGAGATGAAAGGGAAAGATGTAGCAGGAGAGGACCACGAGAAGGGGGAAGATGGAAACAGATAGGAGAGGTGAAAGAAATGGGAGTGTACTAAGAGGGGAGACATGCCAAAGACAAAGGCTAGATTTCAAGGCCTCATTAAACAAGAAATAATGAGCAAATAGACTGATGGCCAGAGCGTTGTTTGTCTGGAAACCCCTTGTCACACACCAGGGCCCTTCCTTCTCTCAACCTTAAATTACTTGAGTTATTCTGGGGTCATGCAACACAAACAGTCTAATGAGCAGACAGACTGATGGACACTGCGTCATTTGTCTGGGAACCCCTGTCACACACCGGGGCCCCACCCTCAACCTTAAATCGCTTGAGTTATTCTAAGATCACGGTTCTTGCAACACAAATAGCAGCAGTAAAGCACAGGTGAAAAATGGTGAACGAAAATAAACAACACGTTTTAATTAGTTGACTGTTTAATGAATGAAGATATATAGCCTATATATAGCTGTGTATAATGGCAGGTGATTTGTGTCTTCTTATGATTTAGCAAGTGGATGGGGCCCCCAAGCTGGTTTCAAAGACAACCTCTAAGAGTGGGACAGCCCCCTTTTTGTGTGGCTATGCTGGACCCCACCCCCAAACACCTACTTTATCAGGAACACGCACCAGTGGTTCCTTATCAGCCCTGTGATAAATATTTAATGTTCCATACTGCTGCAATCCATCTGTTGTGGTTTCTTAAGAAACTCTGCTCAGATGCAAACAAACCCACATTCCATTCCTAAAATCCCTACAATAAGTGACTAGCTAAGGTTGGTGTGCAGAGGTCAGGCCCGCAGCCCCCATCGCAGGACCCAACAGAAGGTTTTCTCAGGAAACTCCAGCCCAGACGCAACACCGTCTTCTCTCAGCACTCACACTGAACCATTTCTTTGCATCTCTTTCCACTTCTCTGACCTCCATAAAACATGTCACTATCCAGGAGGGCGGAGATTACACTATTTCAGAGAAAAACATACGTCCAAGTGAGGGGGCCAGCATAATGTTCTATATTTCCAGTGTGGCAAGTCATTTAGCTTGTATTACCGTCCAGGATCTTTATTAATTCGTTGACCCGCTTAAGCTAAAGCTCGTTATCCCTCTTTACAAGAGTAAATGACTTCCCCCATCAACATGACATTTCTTTGACATTAAACAAATGTGACACGATTCTGGGGGAGTTTCTCTCACAGCCTGTCGCACGCGAGAACCCTGTAATATGCAGCTTCCACTGGTGTCCATGTGCTATGTGTGTGACACTTCTGCCGTACACAAGCACTACAGGTGTGGAATTGTAAGCAGCGATGTCTCCCATAGCCTGTGGTCACGCTTCTGTCACCATGCCAATGGTGTCCCTTCACAGCAAGGAGACACAGGTGCATGTTAACGGAGTCTAGGTAAAATTTGCCTGGAAAAAAACGGAACATGACTGTATAGAAGAGCGGGGCGCTCCTTGCTGGGTTCTGCTTCAGTCCAGGCTTCATCAAACGAGCCTTTACATGATGAAATGTGTCTCAGAAATTGAATGTTTTTTAGAGACCATTTTAAAGGACTATCAAATCCCTTTCTGCAATGTGTTGATGTGAATAAACCTGTTCTCTTTGTCCACTTGTGTGGCAAATGATCACTTTAATGAACAGAAGCATAAAAGAAGTTAATTATGATTAATTAACTTTTTGAAAGGATGTCAATTTAATTTAGCCCCGAGTCTCAGTTTTACCTTGGTTCCGAGCAGCATATTTCAATGGCTCTCCTTAGTCAGCGAAAGGAGGGTTGGCAAGGTATAAATAATAATGTTGCAACAGCCAAATGAAAATCAGCTGTGGATGAAAAAGTAAACTGAAGGGGTTCCTGATGCCAAATTTAAAGAGCTCACACAACTCTGTTATCACGCATGACTCTACTTTCCGACGTGACTATGCTGTCGGACACAACTGCTGTCAAACATGACTCTGCCTTCAGAAACGATTATGCTGTCAGATACAACTCTGCTGTCCGACACAACTCTACTCACAGACGTGGCTGATCTCAAACCCAACACTTATACACAACTCTACCGTCAGATTGGACTCTGCTCTTAGACACAACATTGCCATTGCTTACAGCTCTGCTCTCAGACATGACTCTGCTGTCACATGTGTCTCCTTATTAACTCTAGTATTGCACATGGCTCTGCTCTTACATGCAACTCTGCTCTCATATATGACCCTGTTCTTTGACATGACTCTGCTCACAGACATAATTCTGTTCTTAGACACAACTTTGCTGTTAGTCGACTAAGACATGACTCTTTCTCACATAACACTTCGGTTTTGCATACAACACTCTTAGATACAACCCTTCTCTCATATATGTCCCTGCTCCTAGACACAACTCTGCTCTCAGACATGACTCTGCAGTGAGTCACAGTGCCGAATGTCTGGGTCACATGATCTCAGCAGCACACTGTGGGGTATTCCATTGCGCCACTCTGAAGTTGTGTCGTCTCCTCCCTCTTTGAGCCACAACCCATTGTGTTAGCTCCAGAGTCTGTGGTGCTATGAAAACACCCCGAGGGTGTACTGCTGAGGTCATGTGACCCAGACATTCGGCACTGTGGTGGGGCCTTGGCTCCTGGATTCTTTGTGCTTGTCACCAGTAACCTTTCATGGGCGCAGATATCACTTTACTGATAAGAATACTGATACGATTTTAAAAGGGGTGACGTGCAGAATCAGAAATACTCAAAAGCACTGGAGCCATCTTCCTTTGGGGGCTGATGTACTAGCCAATAATGAATAATCGTTTTAACAGCTGACTTGCTCTGTCAAATAAAATATTCAGGTGTGTAGTCTGATGTTTTTAGGATCTCATGTCATTTTCCACTTCCCCACATCAGTAGCTCATGATCAGTTTTAGGGCTGCTTTTTCCTTAAATGTCTGCAGTAATAATATGATGACCTTTCTAATAGATTATCCACCCCTGTTTACCTAATAGGGGCAATAAAGCAAAAGTAAACAGAAGATCCAGAGTTGGATATAGACCTGAAGAAGCAGCTCAGACAAATGGGGCTTCCCTCCCCTCATGTGTCTATAGACATCTTCATGAATTTGCATAATGTGAGATTTTCAATGCTGATTCTCTTCATTCAAGATTTAACTTTTGTATTGGTGAGGTTTTTCATCTTTCAGAGCTAAATAAATGAGTAAATTACTATGATGTAGTTGTAAAATGGGAAAATACGCATGCATTTCAATTATCAGTATAAAGAGGATATGGAAGTCTCCTTCTCCATACTTGAATACTCATTAAAAAAATTCTTTGTGCAAAAAAATTTGATAACTCCATAAAAATCAGTTTCATGAGAAATAGGTTCTTATGAGGTTCATCAGTGACACCATCCAGCCAAGACCTTTCTTTACTCCGGTATTGCAGCAGATTTCAGCTGCCGTCAGACCGGAAACACAGCCAATGGTGCAGATATAAACCCAAGCAACCTATGGGCTACACTCAGCGGTCTTTTCTATAGGACTGCAATTTTGGCTGCTTTTTTATGCATAATGTGCAGTTTCATTTAGCCAGAAGAAATGAGCACAGTGCTCTTGCTGGAAAATGTACCTGCGATCCAACCGTTTGTAAATTTAGGCACTAGTGACCGGGGTAACATCACTTTTTGCACAAGTACAGGTACACTGGAATATCCCGTCACGCTCTCCTTTGAGACACCGTATGTACAGGTACACTGGAATATCCTGTCACGCTCTCCTTTCAGACACCGTATATACAGGTACACTGGAATATCCCGTCACGCTCTCCTTTGAGACACCGTATGTACAGGTACACTGGAATATCCCGTCACGCTCTCCTTTGAGACACCGTATATACAGGTACACTGGAATAACCCGTCACGCTCTCCTTTGAGACACCGTATGTACAGGTACACTGGAATATCCCGTCACGCTCTCCTTTGAGACACCGTATATACAGGTGAGAGCAAAGCTTGGGGTCATGCATGGTCAGGCCATCTGGTGCCCCTAGTGCATTTTGGGGGGGGGGGGTTTACTCAATATCAATAATAATAAATACCCTCAATTTCAAGGAACAACACTCACATTAGCTGCTGTATGCTATTTGTTCTTTTGTTGCTGTGTCTGTTCATTGCATCTATAATAACATAATAACACCCCTTCAAACCCACACCCCGTTGACTGCGTCTCTCTCCTCGCCCTTTTTTCCCATTCAGCTCGACCCAGCCTGAGACTAGCTCATAATGTAAGGTTGTTTCCTCGGTAAGGAGCTGTTATATTGAATGTGATTACTGGGATGTGCTTCTTCCCCCCCCCCCCCAAATGCTAAAGAATAGTTAATGAGACATTATTCCATAATTTAACTCAGCTGGCCTTCAGAACTGTCATCCTGATCTGTGGAAACACAAGTGTTTTTTTAATATATATATAAATAGCTTTCCATTGAAATGTCAGAGACGTTCCTTTCACCAGTAGTTAATCACACAGCATTCATACACTCAGGGCTTATTCCAGACGCTGGTTGCACTCTGGCGGACTGTAGGGGGAGCTCAGAGAGAGTCTGCTCTGTCCACAAATAACAGCTCGAGCAGGAACCAGGCCTTGGCCCCCCTCACAGGAATACCAGTACAGCTGTACCCACTGAGTCGTCGCTACCAATAGCATCACACTCAGATTTCCTTTGAGTGCTTGTGTGAAATGAATGGGATGGCATTCCCGCTGGTGAGCCTCATGCCCTGGAGTACCCAGGACGGGCTCCAGGGTCACTACTGCCCTGTGCTGGGGAAGCCGCTGGAAGATGGATGGGCAAAATAAATAGTTGATTGCTAAATTCTTCAAGCAATTATAAATCACAAATCACAAAAAGGAAGCTCGGGAGTGACTGAGGGATTACGCTATAAAGCTCCACGGTTTGGCCCTAACGACACACTTGGCTCTCAGCGAACGGCAATTTTCCAGATCCACTGTTTCTCCACTTCTTTCCGCTGCCGTAGCTTGTCCGTTTTATGCAGCAGATTTTCATTTTCCCACTTTCAGCTGTGCTCTGCTTAGCTGACCTTGTGATCTCGTCAATCTATGCTGCAATACATTGCAGGTGAATATTATAATAAATGAGGCTGCACCGTTAAGGCTGTGAAAAGCATTTGTCTCTGTGGGGGTTAATGGGGAATGCAGGAATTACATTATTTATATATAATGCGAACATACTCATAAGCTGCTTTGTCAGAAGCAGGAGAACTGAACGAGGTTTTGCCAGGTCATGAATATTCTGGTCATGCATATTTTTTTTTAACCCCTTAATGAATTTAAGAGCAGCAAACTAGTAAATGGTTTACTTTAGGTATGAACCGGGTTTCTGTCTGGAAAGTGTGCTTTCTGTATTTTGAAATCATTTTATATGAAAATATGCCGTTCAGAAACCTAATAAAGCTTCATTCATAATTGAAGTTTGAAAGTTTGGGATGTCTGCTGTCTGAGCAGCGGGGCAAGCCTTTGCTGGGAATGTCAGTGATACGGGAGAGTTAATCGGATGTGGACAATGAGGCAGCCTTCATGGAATTAGCTGACGTAGTTCTGGACAACTGCCCATTCTACAACGTTTCTTTCCGTTTGTCTTCGTCTATATCGCTTATTTATTTATTGTTTTGTTTGTCTTCCTGTGGGTGTGAGTATAGTTGGCGCGTCTGTACCCGGTATTCCTCGGTGTACGCGGCTCCGCGTGTGCGCTCACGTCTCTCTCCGCATGCGTTTGTGCCCGCGGGGTGCTCCGGTTCCTCGCAATGTGCGCGGGTGGGGCCGCTCTAGGAGCCACTCCGTCCCCCCGGCGCATAAGTCGATTTGCATTCCGCCCTTATGTGCCGGCAACCTGGCACAGACATCGCCGTCGCGGGCGTCCTCCCCAGCCCCGGACATTTCGACCGCATGCGCTGGAAAGGTACGCAGACGCAGCCCGGGCCGCGGGCATGTGCGCGCAGCTGTCAGCGCCGTGCCGAGCTCGGAAGCGCAGCGGGTTATCTTCACGGCGTGTCACGCAGCCCTCTCTCTTTTCTCCTTCTCTCTCTCCCTCTCTCTTTCTCTCTCTCTCTCTCTGCCCTCGTTCTCTCCTCCTGCGCCTCTGTCTCCCAGAGTCTGCGTCGCTGTCTTCCCGTGGGCTGTCACAGTCACAGTGGTGGCGGATCAGCAGCCAAGGTTTTCCGATTTAGTGCAGGCATCGCAATGTAGCCACTGCCGTCCTTTCGTTTCATTTATGGAACAAGTCAGTGGCTTTTGCTATGAAACCGATATCGATATAATTTATTCTCAATATTGTGCATCGACGTCAGAGGATTTATGATGTTAAGTTTGCGGATTCGG
Source organism: Brevimyrus niger (assembly GCA_015164015.2). Lineage (NCBI taxonomy): Eukaryota > Metazoa > Chordata > Actinopteri > Osteoglossiformes > Mormyridae > Brevimyrus > Brevimyrus niger. The sequence continues at coordinate 8,090,995 of JAABNY020000038.1, forward strand.
TGTTTGCAAATTCAGCAAAATGTAGAAATGTAGAGATGCAGTATGTGTGTAATTCATGCTACATTGGGATCTGATGAGCTCCTTGGATGAGGAAAATAAAGACCAGAATGAATCACAGTGCTGTGCTTCCGGTAGAAGATACCATGTTTGTGTCGCTGCTCCTATATGTTGCTTTGACTGACGTGTGTGTGCATATGTGTGTGTGTCTGTGTGTGTATCAGTTTCTGTGGCTCCCTTGAGCATGTGAGTCATTCAAGTCTAAGAGAACCATAATTTCCAAGAATACAACAATTAAACATCACAACTGTTAATCTGTGCTTACATGTTGGAGGAGTTTCTTTTGGACAATATATCTTCTCTAGAGCTCACTGTTGTCTGACAACAATTCTAGTGTGCTTCCATCACTGCATGGCCTGATGTTGATACTTGGATTATGACATTTGGATGCAAGTTAATTATATGTCGTCAGATGTAGTGTCAGGGACTGCAAGTCGAGGACATTGGCTCTAGCTGAAAGCTGATTGGCCCCCAGAGTGCCCCCTCCCATGACGCTCCCCGATTCAAAGAATATAATTGGCTAATGATAAGATTGCTCGCTCTGAATGACTTATGACCCCTCTTCTGGCCTGACTTAAAAACATCGGAAAATCACACCCAGTATTGATGCTGTTCTCCGGTGGGTGGGTCCATGGAGGTTAGCTGCCCTGGCCCCGACTCCTCCCCCTTGCTGTCAGTCATCAGGGAGCAGTGTTTTGTATCCATACCCACTGTGAGCACGGCAGGGAGCAGCTTCAGCAACATCACAAACAGCGTGTTTCTGACAGAACTGAGCCACTTTGGCTGGTTGTGTTTTAAAAAAGATTGGAAAATGCGGTAAAAGGGGGATTACAAAAAACATCACAAAAATACTGTTGATTTTTTTCTTGGGATGGGGGGGGGCATTGAATTTAAATTAAATTGTATGTTAACATATATGAGTCATTGGCTTTCAAGATGCCTTACATGTTTTGTAGTTTAGTGTAACAGAGGTTCCGTTCAGCAGAGATTTCAGATGTGATCTGCTTAATGCCAATATGATTACAGAGCTTAACACTAGGCGAGCTTCGTCACCGGCGGAGCCTGATGTCGACGTTCCGCTGACCCCCTGGTGCGGCCTGGCCTCCGAGTGGCCTGGCTGGGAGTGCGGCCCGCGGCGGGGCTGCGAGCGGCACACAGCCGCGCGTGGTATGAGCGGCCAGGCGCCCTCCGCGGAGGCCGCCCCCTTTTAGCCGCTTGGGTCTTCCTGCTTCCTGTAGGCCGGCTGAGCCAATGTCCAAGCATTTAATGAAGGAACCATTTTTAAAACTGCTCATGCTGTGATTCATCTGTCACATGGAGGCAGCCTAAAGGCTCAGCGGGCCTTGGAACACTCCCCGTGTGTGCGTTAGTCTGCGCGCGCGTGTTTGTGTGTGTGTATGTGTGCGTGTTAGTCTGCATACATGTGTGTGTGTATGTATGAGTGTGTGTGTGTTAGTCTGCGCACGCGTGTTTGTGTGTGTGTATGTGTGCGTATTAGTCTGCATACATGTGTGTGTGTATGTATGAGTGTGTGTGTGTTAGTCTGCATGGGTGTGTTTGTGTGTGTTAGTCTGCGTGCGCGTGTTTGTGTGTGTGTGCATTAGTCTGCATGCATGTTTGTGTGTATGTGCGTTAGTCTGGGCGTGTGTTTGTGTGTGTGTATGTGTGCGTTAGTCTGCCTGTGTGTTTTTATGTGCGTTAGTCTGCAGGCATGTTTGTGTGTATGTATGTGTGTGTGTGTAGTCTGTGCGGGTGTGTTTGTGTATGTGTGTGTTGTATTACTCAGTCTGTGTGTGCATGTTTGTGAGTGCATGTGTTAGTCTGCATATGTGTGCATGTATGTGGTACTCAGTCTGCACGTGTGCTGATGTGTGTGAGTGCGCGTGCATGTGTGTGTGTCTGTGTGCGTGTGTGTGTGTGCATTCCTGTATGTGTCTATGAGTGCGTGTGTGTTACTCAGTCTGCACACACAACTGCCTGTGTGTATGTGTGTGCGCATTACTCAACCAGTGTGTACATGCATGCATGTAAAAAAGAATTGTATTTTGTTTGGTTACTTATGGTTAAGGTTAAGGCTACGTAGGGGTTAAGACTGTCATTGTTGAGATTAGGGTTTTGCCCATAGAAATGAATGGGCGGTCCCCACCAGGGATATGAAAACAGGTCTTTGTGTGTGTGTGTGTGTGTGTGTGTGTGTGTGTTAGGGTTGAGTAATGTGAACCTGGAATATGACACTGACTACAATTAAACATCATGATGGATAATGACATTGGCGTTGGGGGTCATCTTGTAAAGCAAGGTTCTTCAACTCTGGACCTCGATTCCAAATCCAGGCCGAGTTTTTAGTTCTCCCAGCTAGTTGTTTAATAATTACTGATTCTGATTGGTTAGAGTGCTAAGAGTAGGAGTTGAATAACCCTGTTGTAAAGGTATTGTAAATTTTTATATAGTTTCTCTTATACTTGTTAAATTACCATTCATACTGTAGCGCCAGCTGGGTTTGCATGTCCCAGCATGCTGTGTGAGTACTGTAAATACTACACTGAGTACTGTAAATACTACACTAAGTACTGTAAATAGCCTCTTGTCATACTGTTGTTAATAGTTGTATTTCCTGACTGTGACATGCATGTTTGTCTGTGTCTTTTTTGCACCCTGTCCGATCCTTGCCTGTCCTTAGGTTTGTATAATTCTCCCACCATGTATGTACCTTAAAGTACGGTGTCTGACCTCCTTGTTCCTGCTATTGTAGTTGATTTGGTGCTTGTTGGCGGTCTGTTATAGTCTTTTTAAGGACTACAATAAAGGAGCGTGTTCTTCTCCCAAGTATATATCGTTGCAGCAGGGAGCTGAGTGTGGAGTGGGCGTGGCAATGCCGAGTGGGAAGGGTTTGTCACGAGGGTGGATGCCTCGGTCGTTCTTCCCAGCAAGTCTCCTCGCTGTTTCCCGCTCTCACTAAGCGTTGGTCTACAATACATTCAATAAACACTTAGTTATTATTTATTTATAAATGCGCTTACCACGTGTCATTTTGTGTTTTCTAAATAAAGGTGTGATTGGGAACAAATTAATTCCTTTATTTTGATTTATAGTAACATATTATTTGTCTTTTAAGATAATTATTAACTAATCAGAAAAGTTTAATGAATTATTTCTAATTGCTAATATCTGGCCAGGTAGGGCCACTCAAATGCAAAGCGAAGTAAGGATTATAACAGCCTGAATATAACAATTATATCATCAAGAGATTTCTTTAGTCATTAGAATATTAATAATCCATTGATTATATTTTTCATACCCATGACATATTCCCAGTTACCAGTGCATGGCGAGAAATGGCAAAGGACTTATTTAAGACCGATATAGCAGAGCCAGACCCACCCAGCAAAAACTGAAGAGAAGGTGACTTTGTCATATGTCTCAAAAACGTTGAGATTTGGTTGAAAAGTAGAAGGTAAAAAGCCGTCTTTTTCGGGTCGTAGAAAAGACCTACATTCCTCTACCAGTCCAGTTCGGGTAGTTAACCAATTAACGTATTATTATTGTAATATGGGAATGGTGTGTGTGTGTGTGTGTGTGTGTGTGTGTGTGTGTGTGTGTGTGTGTGTGTGTGAGAGAGAGAAAGAGAGAGAATGTCATTATATCTTATTATATTGATAATATAAAACTCAAAAAATAACAATAAAACTTACAAGGTACATAGAAATGCCAATAAAACGTTTAATTATTAGACATCTCCGGGTCGTGTTATTAAACGGAAAAAGGTTTTAAAGATTAAAAAATTCTTAATCTTATTAAAAATTGGTGTCCTTTTATTATTTTGACGTATCGTAGCCCTACCGCCAGAACGCCCAGGAGCATGCTTTAGGAGGTCTGCCAAAGCACAGGATACGTCATAGTCGGTGGCACTGCAGTCCCACTTTTTGACAGCAGCTGCAATGAGAAAGAACTTAAAAGTACAGTGGTACCTCGGCTCTACAACTTAATCCGTTCCGGACTCCTGATAGAATCCTAAAAAGTTCGAGTTCTGATCAAATTTTTCCATAAGAAATAATGGAAAACCAAATAATTGGTTTTTGCCCCCAAAAAATTACACCCAATTATATTTTTTTAAAACATTAAAACGCAAAATGAACAGGATAAAACAAGAAGAGCATTTTTTCATAATTTTTTCTTAACGATAAAGATCTTACCCCAACACTACCCCTGTCCTCCCCCAATCGTCCACTCCTTCCATGTGCCACGCCCCCTCGCTAAGCTTGTGTGTAATCCCCATGTGATCAGCTGTTTCTGGTTGTTGTCATTAGTCCTCTGTATCTGCCTTTTAGTTTGTTTCCCCAGTCCGGTCATTGGGTGCGTACAGCGATGGCTTAAAGAAACGCATTCTGATCCTGACGCAATGCATTACGGTTAGATGCATTGTGACCTCTCACCCGGCTGCACAAACTGGACCCGCCTCCATGACGACACACCTTTACCCTTATTGGCTGAAGAGTTTAGTTACACGCATGACGTTTGTATCCCAGGCAGTTCCGATGCGTAATCTGCTATTTC
>JAABNY020000038.1:8095705-8106555 GCA_015164015.2 Brevimyrus niger
TACAATTTATATTAGGTCAGCGTTCACGGTTCGACTTCTGATATTCAGATCGAGTTCTAGGTCAAACTGGTTTGTTCCACTGTCAAGAAATTCGAGTTCTAGTGAGTTCGAGAACCCTGGTACCATTGTATATGAAAATGCATATTGTGGAAGGGGAAATGGTGCTAATATTGTAGACAAGAAATATCGCACACCACTGTAATGTACTAGTATCCAAAATGCTCTAGTACTATAGCGAGCACCACATATACCTGGCCTTATAACATGTAGACAGCAACAGACGGGGACTAAATGACTGGCAAACAAGCGGGACGGCGTTGGGTAGGAGGAGAGAATAGACAGGATCGAATTAGCGACGGAGTGGAAGGGTTATTCGGATTTGGCGCGGAGTCTAGATCCATAAAGAAATTTTCCTCATCTTTTGGCATGTATGCACATTTTAAAAACAGCATCACAGACAAAACGCCTACCTACATGCCTGTGCTCAATTCAAATGGAAAATGTAGCCAAGTCCAGTTTCACTATGTTCTACCTAGTCATGGCGCTTAGCTGCCGACGTGCACAGCTTCAGATTTCGCCGACTGGGTGTAGAACCCGCCTCCCCAGGTTGTAGCATCACCAGTTATTTATTTTCTATAAAACAACTACGTGCACCAATATGTGTGCATGTCATTCATATTGGGAAGAGCAATGGATCAACAGCCGAAAGAAAATTTGTGTTACTGTCTTATAAGAGAATGTCCTGTGTGCTTTAGTACTGATATTAAAGTGAAGTTGCACACTGTATCTTGCAATCTAACTGAGAATTACTTAAAGAATTAGGTGATCAGGGGTCATTGTTAACACAGCACAGAGTGTGCATCAATGAAATGTGTCCTCTGCATTTAAGCCATATGTGACTTTCGTGACATAGCAGGGGGCAGCAAATTCAGCGCCCGGGGAGCAGTGCTTGGGGACGGTACCTCAGTGGTGACTTGATGGTGGGGGATTCAAACCTGAAATCTTTCGATTACAAGTGTGCATCCCTAACCATCAAGCCACCACTGCCCACCAAATGCTTTATCATGAGTGGGGCTCGAACCCACACAGACATACCTCCATTGGATCTTAAGTGCAACGCCTTAACCACTCAGCCATCCTGGTGAATATATTCGGTCTCATATAGGATTTGTGTACAAAACACAGTAATCATCATGATACTCCCCACTTGCTGCAATATATTGTCATGGCTGTATTAAGGCCGTAGGTGGTCCGAAAACATACAGTATCCATCTTGGGCTAAATGTAGACCAAAACAGACAGACTAACCCAGCCCAATTTTCAACAACTATTTTTGGTCTAAATAAAGGGCATAACAGGCCGACCAGATTTAGCCCAAAAAACAACGGTCATGGACGTCTGGCGCTCAGTGGGAGAATCTACTCTGTAGGTAAGTTTTAATCTTCTGTTTTTCAGTACAAATAAAGTCCCATATGCGTATTTACTGGGGCAGATGCAAACCAGATTCTTATGTGTGCAGCTAGCAGAGACACTGGAATTGTCCATGTGCACATTGGGTGGGGGGTGCAGGGGATCACAATACTGGCTGAACATCGTGACATCAGTCAGCCATCGCCAGTGGACACTGTGTCTGTGGGTGTCTGTGGGTGTGTCTGTATGTGTGGGTGGGTGGGGGCTGGTTTCTGACTGACACACTAAAGCTACAGGAAGTATCATTTGTGCATTTACGACCGTGTCTGCATGCGAGCATTTGCTGTCAGAAAATCAGCATCTATCCAAACCTGGGCCAGTGAGCTGCATCTGGGCTCCAGGCCAGTGAATTACTGCCTAGCAGCGATGTGAGTTTGGGACAAAAAAAGACAATGCAAACAGACACAATGGACACCTGGGTCTGTGCATGAAAACAGACTGAACAAAGGATATACACACCTACACGTGTATTCATGTGCTAGCTGATGGTGGCAAACACACAAACCGATATCCAGGGGGAACCTGCAGTTCTGGCCAGCCTGAGAGGCAGAGCAGACTGTGGGTCAACCCCAGCAATGGAATTGCCTCATTGAAATACACTTGCACCTGTTAACCAATAAGCTTGACAGAATCCTCTCTGTATGCACGTGCCCTACAAGATCCCAGCTGGGCGTCACTGTCTTGGTGATAATGCTTACCGATGACATGAATTCAAAGATGTTGGCAATAAAGAATATTTCATCGCTGAAATAAGTGGATGCATCATTTTGAGCTTGTAGGATGGTTCAGTTCTCTCTCTGTCATCGCAATATAGCCAATGCAAATCTGAGCCTGGGCTGCCTCGCTCCATTATAGATTTTTTGCTTTGCAGTATACAGGTATCACGTTGATAATTCCCGAGTTAACATTAAATGTGAATCTGCACAGAATTTCATTGTGCTTGGTGGTGGGTTGCACAGACAAGAAACAAACGACATCCTCAGGACGTTTGCTGATGCCCCCATAAGGGGCGTTAACAGGACATTATTATTAACATTCCAAACAGGTCCTCTTTAATAAGTCCGGACAGAACATTCCGGAAAGGATGTTCACAGGACGTTTGGCAAAGTCAAGATATGGTCCCTCACTTAAGAGGACTGAGGCTGAAACATTTTGCTGCATTTATCTACACCCTTCTGGCAGTGCTGCCATTGCAGTCAGGTCTCACGGACTATGAGGACTAGAAGTTGTCCGACTTGGCTGCACTCCAGTTTATACTTCACCCCTGCAGCTGCAGCCAGATGGTCTTCTCAAGTAAGCTGCAGACAAACCTAAGCCCAAGTCAAACACAGCCAGAGATTTGATTGCTTAGCCTTGGTATCCCGGATGTATAACTCATATTTTTCACCTTGTATTTTTGCATGTGAATTCGGACCGTCGAATTTCCAATGCATATTTCCAATGCATAAATATTCAATGTTAGAATTAGTGCTGTGTCGATAAAATTGATTCTCTGATTCTTAATCGATTCTCATAATGATTCCTAAAGATCGATTAGTACGTCCAAAGATCGATTTTATCCTTTAACATTTTCTGCCTTTTTACAGCTAAAATATGAAAAAAAAAGTCCAGACGGGCATTTTGAGGGTTAGGTGTTAAAGGGTTAATATCTTTAATCACACGCGTCGTGAATTCAATGACGCGACAGTAGGTGATGTTAAAGTTCACCGGGGAAAACTGTACATGGCGTCCGACACTAGCGATGCTTTGCAAACGTCCGTAACTTTAAAAGCTGCGGTCTGGCAGCATTTCGAGTTCAGAATGGAAGTCTTGGCTACATGAAGATGACTAAATTGTGTAGTTGCAACATTCAGTTGGATAATTAAATAAGGAAAACTGAACTCATGTCACTATTTCTGGCTCCTTTCATTGAATATGTAGCAACTTTCATGTGTATGAATGACCCATTGTCAGCTGGCCACGTCCGTACCCCCCTTTTATGGCGCTGATGGGGATGTAACTGGATTCCGTTTTACCGCTGCGTTGTTAATCAAATTACCATACGAATGCGATTTGAATGCGCGCTAACGGGCTATTTATAATGTGAATAGCGATCTACGGGTGAAAGCGGTACTATACGCCCCTGATGCAGGTAAAACAAAGTAAGGTGACTTGGTTTACTTATTTGCCGATTTAACCTAATTTTAAAAACTTTAATACTTCCGACAATGGACGTTTTGAAAAGACGACCGATTAGGGAATTAATCAGCGTTTTTTTCATGTTTCTATAATAAGGATTGGTCCTTACAGCCATCTTTAACTCTCAATACTTCATTAATTTGTCGTTCAATGTCAGTATAATACTAGTGTTAATATGACGCACAACTACAAAGTCATGTAATTAAGGTAACAGCTAAAATTTTTTTAAAAAAACACTAACCCAAATCCATATCAGATCGGAACAGATTGGATCAAATCTTGATAATCGATTCTAAATCTTGAGAATCGGAATCAAATCGCTTCTTGAAATTTGAATCAATACCCAGCACTAGTTAGAATTACAGTGGCATATAAAATTCTAATTGTGATGACACAGACTTACTTCCACAGATCTCCAGTTTGTAAACAAATGTGTGAGAAAATTAGTGAAATGTTTAAGAACAATGTTTCTCAAAGAATGATTGGGAGAGCTTTGCATATTTCTCCCTCTAGAGTCATAATATCATTCAATAATTCAAGGACTCTAGAGGAATTCAATGCGTAAAGGGCGAGGGGCACAAGCCTGAGCTGAACAATTTATCATCAAAAGATCAAAGAGACTGTCATTCATCAATAGCTGATATAACCACATGGGCATGAGTTACAATCATAAATGTCACTTAAAACTTTACTGTGCAACAAAAAAACCTTCCATTAGCCATGTCCAGCAGCAGCGTCGACTTCTCTGGGCTTGGAAGCATCTGGGATGGACCATCAAACAGTGGAAATGTGTATTGTGGTCAGAACAATCAGTATTCCAGATTTTTTTTGGACAAAATGGATGCTGCAGACCAACGACAAAAAGGACCATCCTGACTGTTATCAGCAACACGTCCAAAAGCCAGGCTTTGTCATGGTCTGGGGTCGTGTCAGTGCCCTTGACAAAGGTAGTTTATAATTCTGTGATGTCACCATTAATGCTTAAAAGTACACTGAGATTTTAGAGCATCATATACTGCCATTACGATGACATCTTTTCCAGGAACATCCATGCAGTTTTCAACAAGACAATGTAAAACCATATTTTTCAGAGAATGTAGGGAGAACCCCATATGGACCTGTCCCCATAGAGAATGTATGAAGAACCCCATATGGGCCTGTCCCCATAGAGAATGTATGAAGAACCCCATATGGGCCTGTCCCCATACAGAATGTATGAAGAACCCCATACTGACCTGCCCCCATAGAGAATGTATGAAGAACCCCATACTGACTTGTCCCCATAGAGAATATATGAAGAACCCCATACTGACCTGTCCCTAATAGAGAATGAGTGAAGAACCCCATACTGACCTGTCCCTAATAGAGAATGGCTTCAGGAAGATGGCTTCATACTGTCACAAGACGTATGACGTATTTGCCGGAAGAATGGGAAAAATAACACCTGAAATGTTTCATTGCCTCAGTGCCAAAATATCTTTTACTGTAAGTGTTGTGAAAAGTAATGGCAACATGACTAAGTGGTGAATGGATTACTGTCCCAACTTTTTGGAATGTGTTGCAGACCAGAAAAAAACATGTGCATATTGGCAGGAGGGGGGGGGGATCTCGACACTGGCTCAATATCGTGACGTCTATCAGCCATCAGTAATGGACAATCGTCCATTAGCCCAAACCTTGTGTTTGTCTAGTTTCATCTGTGTGCTTCGCTTCACTCATGGAAAGTGTGTATGATGATGGCGGGACACAAAAAGGTGACGATCCACTTACGGCTCAGAGACAGAAGACAGAAGGGGCTTATTCATAATACTGAACACAGCTGAGAAGGCACAAAATAAAAGGGCTCAAAACAAAATCGGAGAAACAAGAATGGAACAAAGAATCAGAAACCAAATACACTGGGGAACTGAGCAACACAGGGGACAGGACTGAGCACCAGAACAGAGCAACAAACACACAGGAACTAACCACGACTGCATACAAATGCAGCTACTTAGCAATAAAGAACAAAGGCAGGCACTTAAATACACTGAGCACAATGACTAACAAAGGGTAGGTGTGGCAGTACAGAAGGGTCAACAAGGAGCAGGTGAGGACAATCAAATCAATTAATCAGTTATGGCAGAGGACGACAGGGGGCATAAATTACAAACACATGAGCTAGGGAACATTGACAAACGCCGAGAGTTAACACCAGGAAGGACCAGAAACAAGCAGAACAGAACCGAACCAGACATAAGCAGGATAAACCAAAACAAGGAAGGAAAGATAAGTAATTAACACTAGAAAAAACAGAAAACCAATAAACAAACTGAAACAGGTGAGCCAGGCTTTGACCCCATGACTTTAGGGTTACATTCCCCATGCCACAGTTCAGGGAGCAGGGAAAACACACTAGGGACTTAGACACACTGGGGCTGAAGGGCAAGAGACAAGAAGAAAGGATGGCCAGCAACACCTGCTGGCCAAATGGGAAGAGGCGCAAAGGGCAGGGTTGGGTGATGACCCTGACGGTGTCTATGCATTGTGTGTGTGTGTGTGTGTGTGTGTGTGTGTGTGTGTGTGTGTGTGTGTTGGACGATTGGATGTATATTAAGTTGATTCGACAAAATATGAAACATCTTGGGCTCATACTGCCTGCAACAAAATAAAATTCAAAGGAAATTTCACAATCCCTACTTTTAAAAAAATGCATTTTCCATCCCAGTTTTTCCTCATTTGGGGTTTTAGTTTATGATTCACTTACAACCATGCCAGTGTTGCATTGTTTCATATTAAATATAATTTATTCTTGTATGCATTTTATGAATGAACAAATAAATAAACAGCAATGATTGTGGGTATTCTGGGAATCAAAACTGTGCCATGAAAGAACAGACATGGACCTTAATATGTTGGCTTGGTAAAAAAAATCAGGTTAAAGAGGAAATATTTAGAGAAGAACGTCAATAGTCCAATAATAACGTTACAACCCCCCCCCCCCCCCCAAATAATTTAAAGTTGACTTTACCTAGTAACTTTACTCAATTCACTAGAACTGTACTCCATGAAGAACATGTATAGGATATTTTATTATTTGGGCTAAGCTGAAGAAAGTTAGTTAATGTTACATGACTGAGGTAATTAGTCCTGTATATAATGGTTATTCTGCTTTTTTTTGATAAAGCCACCATGTAGCTGTTTGTTTTCACTTGGCTAGGAACTTGTTACATGACTGATGGTCATTATACATGTAGGTATTGGTCACTATTTACGTCACTTTCAGTGTTCTGAGCTCCATCAGAATGTGGTGAATCTAGCCATACTTTAAAACCACTATAAAGACAGTCTGGTTGAACTGGTTAAACACCTCCAAGGGAAGGGGGGGGGGTTCTTTATTCCTTAATGCCTAAAATACACAACCAGTAAACATTTCAATACATCAGTAACTTGTTAAAGTGATTTACGGTAGCATTTCAAATTCAATGGCAGTCACTGTAACAATAAACAATCACCCAATATGTGTTATTTCAAGGCTGTCAAATCAAGATATTGTAGCGACATAGGTCCTTGCAAAGATTGTGCTGGACGAAGAGTGGATGTCTTCTGAATGTCCTGTGCGAACGTCCTAATGATGTTTAATGGGCTCCACAAAAGCAACATCTAGCGGATGTTTGCGTGAACATTTTGTTAGCTGCATACTGCTCAGCGATAATGCTTCAAGCTGATCACGTGATTAAGACACTAACAGTATGGATGCCTCAGAGAAGTGCTGGGAAAAGAGAAGTAGCAGAGCGAAAACTGGGCAGATGAAGCTCTTATTGTACCTCAGTTACATGTAATGCTTGAATTAATACCTTTTTACTTACATTTCCATATTTTTGTCTTGAAAAATTCAGTTGATAACTGATATAATTTTGTGTAATATTGTTAGTGCTGGTTGTTAAACTTGCTAGCAGTTATTAGGAGGATAAGATTTCATTGTTTTAATTTTGTGGAAAATGACAGATCAATCTGCTGGATAAATTAAAAAATTAATTATAAACATGTCATATACATAAAATACATATAACAGGATGTACCTATTCCGTTTTGAATGCAATCGATCCCCCCGATAACTAACAAATAATTAACAATACAACTTGTTTCAATACAACAGTACAATACAACAGTTTCTGTATCTCGACTCACGAAAGTGGTCTGGAGCTACAAAGGTTCTAGGTCAAGACAACTGAGGAACTCGGAACCAGAATTTTGCATGAGTTTTGTTTCATTGTAAGTGTTATACTGACATTTCAATGTCAACTTCTTTCATTGTAGCATATATGGGTTATTGTTGCATAAATTGTAATGGCTGACTTGCAACCTGTTGTTGTTTCTGCTTGTTTTTGTTCCAGGTTAAAGGTGTGTCTGATGAGCCGTCTCTTGTCAGCATATGCATTAGGGTTCGCCAGACTGTCGCTTTGAAGCAAAGCGTTCCCTTCTCCTGTGGTCTTATTAATAGCATCGTCAACGACTACGGTACTCGAAGCTGACTTGACTTTCATGACAAAACTGTACACCTTTAAAACATCTTACGTCTTGCAACCAGAGTGTTGCTAGAAATTTTAGGTCACGGCATAACATATTGGGTTCCCCAGTCCAGACCAGTCCAGTGTTTTTGCAAATTTTTAGGGCCTCGTGGAATCATCCTAACCCCCCCGCCCCATACAGTGACCCTGCATGCAATACCTCAACTGCTCTAAAGTGAAGATTTTTTAATGGTTTGGCAGTGAATAAGGCCAGTAGGAAGGTAAGGTGTGGTTCATGGATTAATTAATAGCAGTGCATGAGGACAAATGCATTGCGCATTAACGAGCCTATTAATTGTGTTTACTGATGCATATTAGGGGAGGGGGTAAAATGGATTCAGTAGCAAATCGTGATTTTATATCGCCACAGTTGTAAAATAGATTTTTAAACATTACTTTGAATGTAGATTAATGTAATTATGTTTGTTGCATATTATTTGTGTGTTTGCACATGGGCTGTTTTCAAGGGACTGACATGCGCAAGTCTGACATGGTTCTATCATGAATGTGCAAGCATGTGCAGAGATTTCAATTTAAATCCAAAGATTGGGTAAACTTTGGATTTTATAATGGAATCGGACACTTAGACATGAGTTCGGCTCGCTGCTTAGATTTACAGTTCGGTGCAGTTTTGGTAGCAGGGAAACTGAATTTGTTTCAAGGTTATTATTAAAACGGCAAACATAGTTAGAAATGACAATAAACAAAACATAAGACAATGTGTCTGTTGACATGTGTGGATAATACAGCTTGGGATGGGATGACTTGACTACAATCCTGAGCTGATGGGATAAGGAGTTGCAATGAATAAGGTAAATAGGAAGGTAAGGTGTAACTGACTTCTTAAAGAGCAGCAGTGAATGAGGACAATAAGGAGGGTAGTTGTAGCAAATGGCAAAAACTGCAGTGAATGAGGTAAATGGGAAGGTTAGCTGATAGTGAATGACTAGAAGTGAATGAGTACAATAGGATCTCATGGTGTAGCTTCTAACATAAGGAATAGTTGTACACGAGGACAATAAGAAGGTACAGTAAGGTAATTTGTTTTGGAGAAGTACTGAATATGAAAGGTATGTTTAAATGATACAGAATGATAAAGATGATGATGATGATGATGCAGAAAAGCTGTCAGTGGCAACAAATGTAAATGTGTAGTTCATGGTTTAAGTAACAGCAGTGAATGAGGACAATATGAGGGTAAGATGTAGCTCATGGTTGAAAAATACAGCTGTGAATGAGGACAATAGGATAGAAGAGAAAAGCGTAGCTTGTGACTCAAAAAACAGCAGTGTATGAAGACTATAATGAGGTGAGCTAGTTTACAACAATAGGAGCAACAGTGAATGAGGATAAACATCAACATACAACTTATTTGTAGCTAATGGGGCAAGCAAGAGCAGTGAATGAGGACAATAGAAAGGTGAGGTGATGCAAATGGCTTAAATAGGAGCACTGAAAGAGGACAACAAGAAGATAAGGTGTGGCTAATTACTTGATGAGCATCAGTGAATGGGCGAAGTAGAAAGGTTATGTGTTGCAGATAACATAATGAACAGGAGTGATTGATAACAACCAGAAGGAAAGGTGTTAGTCATAGGTTCAGGATCAGCAGTAAATAAGGATGATCGGACGTTAAGGTCTTGCTTATGGCATGAGGAACAGCAGTCAATGAGGCCAATAAGAATGTATGGCATAGCTCATGGCTTCTGGAGCAGCAGTGAATAAGGACAATTAGAAATCAACATATAACTGAGTCCTTGAGGAGCCTCAGTGAATGCGTATATTAGAAAGGTATGGTGTTGCTGATGAGTTAAAGGAGTACGGTGAATAAATAGCACAATCTCAGGTTTCTTTGGAAATAGTTAGGATACATAGTGAACATTGGAATGACTAATCAACAAATGTTCCTTTAAGAACACGGCTTGAGTGAAACCAATAACAAATGAGTTAGGATTCTATAACGTTGACCCATTCAAAAAATTTGCTTTGTAGTACAAAGACAGCATATTCATAATTCCCGGGTTATATCACATATTGTGGCTACCTCAGCTCTGTGTGGGGATCCCCACTGTTGCAAAGTGTAGCTGATTTGTAATGGAGCACCATGAGGACAATAGGAAGGTGAGGTGTAGCTCATGCCTTAAGTAACAGCAGTGAACGAGGACAATAAGAAGGTAAGATTTGGCTGATTCATAAAGGACCAACAGTGAATGAGAGCACAACTGAAAGGTAAGGTGTTACTGATAGCTTAATGAAGAGCAGTGAATGTGGACTAAAGGAAGTAAGATGTAGCTCATGGTGCAAAGGAAAAGCAGATGAGGACAAGCGAAGGGAATGGGGTAGCTGCTTCCCCGAGAAGGATCAGTGAATGGGAGCAGTAGACAGGTAAGCTGTAGCTGATGGCGTTAGGAAGAGAAGTAATTGAGGACTATAGTAGGCCTGTCACAATAAGTACTTTTCTTAGACAATATATTGACCCATTAATAATTGCTGTAAAGGATATTATTGTCATTCTACGACCATTTTATGCCACTGATATAACGATAATATAGTAGGATAATAATGCTAAGTAGTCCACCCTTTCAAAAAGCAATGGACTTTTGATTTGAATTGATTCCTTGGAATATTCAGACATTGGAATTGGAATGTCAA
>JAABNY020000038.1:8113562-8126180 GCA_015164015.2 Brevimyrus niger
CAACACCGGCCTTGCAGACCCGCCGGCCCCCAACACCGGCCTTGCAGACCCGCCGGCCGCCAACACCGGCCTTGCAGACCCGCCGGCCCCCCGCACCGGCCTTGCAGACCCGCCGGCCGCCCGCATCGATGCCTCAGGTACGGCAGAGCACGCCGGTGCGGAGCTGCAGCCCGTCTGCTCCGCCTTCCTGCAGGGCACGCATGCATAATTACCCAGGTACACCTGCGTCTCTAATTTTGTGGAGGGGGGCCGCAGTGGTCCTCCAATTTCCACCACCCCCCTCCTTTTTCTTGCCAAGAGACAGTCTCAGCCAGCACTCCCTGTTGTCTCCCCTCACCAGAGAAGACAGCAGCACATCCATCATGACACACACACACACACACACACACACACACACAGGAAAAAAGGGAGGCTGAAGCCTTCCCCCTCCCATTCCAAAACTCTGTTTGTCTGCCTCCTCTCCCTCTTAAATCCCCACCCTGCCTCTCGACACAGGTAACTCCCCCGCCTCCCCACTGGATTGAGATCCGCTGCCTCCTTTCACGCCTGCCACCCAGGGAGCGGGTCACCAGCCCACCGCTAAGAGCGGCGGTGGCTGCGGCTGGATCCTGACCTTCAGTCATACGCCTGCCGGTATATTTCAGCGCCGCGGCCCGATGCGCTTTATGGTGACACGGCCACCAGGGGTTAAAGAGCCCTCTGAGAGCAGCTGAATGACAGATCGTCCCGAGTCGGGACAGAACCAGTGTTGCATGATCACTTTAGCAGAATCTAATGTCTAGCCATGACTAAGAGTAAGGACCAATACTGCTGGATACAGCAAGAAGCTTCTCCTGGTCTGATCTGGTAAATCAAGCACCTCTTAAATGCATTAAATTGTTCCTTATAACAATATCAATAAAATAAAAATGATGAAAATAGCAAGATTAATAATGCGGCTATATAAGATTCCCTGTCTGCCTATCTGTGATGTTGTGATTCTAGCCGATTTGTCCATAAACCCCTCCGACCAGCCATACGTCTGCTAACCCCAGCTTTTCACCTCACGCGCCACTTGTTCTCCATATGTACTCGTCCTATTCAGCAGATCAGCTGTAGACTTTTTGTCTTTCAGACTTGTTATAACCACAGAGGCGGGAAACTTATCACATCACATAACCTAAAAGCAAGTCGGTCTTTTCTCCCAGTACCTTTCTGGTAATAAATGCAGCCCGACGACGTACATATTCTCCACCTCCTTACATGGGAGAGGAAATTTTTGACCAGCCACATTTCATATAGCATTTTCCTCCAAAAAATACAATCCTCATTCAAAGCCTGTGGTGGCCATTCCCAGTGGGAATAGACAATAGCATCTCTACTACAGCAAGATGAAACTTCTTGCTGCACACATCCACTTATGCTCTTCAGGCTAAGTTCTGCAATGGATGCATCTCAGAGAAGACGCTGCACGATAATGACGTGGGACCAGCGGGCCCAGCAGCATCTGCAGGTGACCCGGTCCATCCTGCTCAGCTCTCTCTGTGGTCGTTTAACGCCAGGCCTCTCTCCCAGGCAGAACGTGCTTGTTTTCCACCAAACCACTACGAGGTAAGGATGATTTCTTTTTTGTTTCTTTTCAGAAATGCAGACAAATTCTTTAAACACATGGCTGTGTCTTGTACAGGGAGTAAAGGACTCATGTGGCACAGGGAGGGTAGGGGGAATGATTTTCATTTGGGGTATAAGGGTTACAGACACAGGGCTGGCTGGAATGGGAGAAACACTGCAAAAGTGGCAGACGAGAGAGGGAGAGAGATAGATAGAGAGAGAGAGAGAGAGAGAGAGAGAGAGAGAGACCAAATGGGAAAGATGGACAAACAGAAACAGGGCATCAGAAACATGACTGGCTGTCTGTGATCAGGGTCAGATTATTGGGGGCCAGACAGAAACTTTTCTGTACTTTAATATACTATCTATATCACGACACCGGATGCCCGCGTTGATAGGCCACGCCCCCTGGCCCCCACCTCACTGGGCCGTGTCATGCATTTGGGAGTCGCCACCTGCCCAGAGCAGATCACACCGCTGGAGAATGGCAGCCCCCGCGGCGGAGTTCCGATCCCCGCCTTCCCTCTCAGCCAGGCGTCCTCATCACCGTGACAGCAGCCTCCCCTCCCAGGCTGCTTTCTCCTGGGCGAGTATCACAGGCCACACCTGATAGGCAGGCATGCACACAGGCAGGGGGGTGACACTCTAATCCAGACCTCACTCTCTCTCTCTCCACCTCCCTCTCCATAATCTCTCTCTCTCTCCCTCTCTCTCTCTCTCTCTTCATCTCTTCATAAATCTCGCTCTTCTTCCATAATAACTCTTCCTCACTTCACAATTTCTTTTCCTCTGCATAATCCTTTTCTTCTCCTCCATAATTCCTCTCTTATTTTCCATTATCTCTTTCTCTGAATAATCTCTTTCTTTCTCTCTCCATTATCGTTCTTCTCATCACTCCCATAACAGTCTATTGGCTTGGGTTACTTATTGCCGAATCTTACAAGTAGTAGTTAGAGACATAGAAATGTAGTAATAGACATGAGAAAATACTAAGGATACTGATGAGACAGCTGGACAAAAAAAATCCCCGTAACTTTATGTTCTCTTCAGTCACTTCAATTTTTTTTCTCACTATGAAACAATAGCAGAGTCAGAAATCATAGCATGGGTGTACGGGCAGAAAATCAGGTGGGACAGTCCATAACAATTCACTTGGTGACAAAATCACACTACAGACTCAGCTACATTTTTTAAATCTGTTTTTAAGTGGCCAATGGCATTATGAAGAGCAAATAAACAAGGGGAAAGAAAAATCTATTTGCTTCTCAACAACACCTCCGATTGATCTAACCATGCAGACACATACCTGTCAAACACAATTTTATCGTACTGTATCCCTCACTGTGACGCTGAGTGGGGGGGGCCTGAGTTCCATCTGGGTGTGTCCGGGACCACCCAAGCCCACTCGTGCCACAGCAGTAGCTGTGAAAGTCGGGCGTCATGCCGCTGCTGAAGGCTGAAGCTGGTGGCCCTCCTGCTCTCCTCCTCATTGTCCAGTCTTAAAAAGCGTTAGATGATTTACTGAAGAACCGTGTTCTAATTGCGTTTTTCAGCATACAAAGAAGAGCATCATTGTCTGTTCCTCCCTTGCCTGTGGCTACGGTCACATGGTTGGGCAGACTCTTGTTTTGTTTCTGCTGGGCCGTGGTCATTGTGGTCACTGTGGTCACTGTGGTCATCGTGGCTGCACTCGGCCAGGATTGGTCATCGCTTTGACTTTGATTGAAGTTCTATCATTTTGCGGCGGCTGAGTGAAATTTTTGACCCAAAGGCGGTAGTATTTTTGGAATTAGTGAAATATTCCTGCGAAATTCATCATGCTGGATTGCAGCTGGATGCTTTTTCCGGTGGCTGTATTTCCACTCACTGGGTAAACCCCCATGTCACATTTCCGTTTGCAACTGAATTTTATTAGATCACACTTCAGAAAAATTCAAAAACTTTAACCAATATTCTAATGAGAATTTTTTTCCATCCATTCGTTAATTAACTCAATGCATTTGTCTTTGAAGCTGTTTTTACTTATAAGCCATATTGTCATTCTGTTATTCTGGGGTAATTTCAGCAGATCTGCATGGTTTGAGAACTCCTAGTCTGTACAGTGGGCACCACTGGGTGAAACACCTAAGACAAGGATCCAACTGCTCTGTCCATCGGAATATGTCCGTCAATCATTTCTCTGCATGGAAACTTATTTATGTGATGTCCTTTTAAATCATTTTCACAGGTCCCACAGGTCAATGCAAAAGGCCTTTATTGCTTTCGATTCGTAAATTGAGGTTGTCCTCATTTAAAGTTAATATTTTTATTATTCCATTTCGCATTGATTACATGCCTTGTTTTCCTGCCATTCCTTTGAAAAGACTTTCATAAATATTTCAATTTTCTATAACCCGGTTCCTGTGGTTTTATTGAGTGTAAATTATTCCGCTCTTCCTTGAAGTGACTTTGATTGATTAATTCCGCGGTCTCGTGTGAAGTTTGCCCGTAATCTGGTGTCTCGATCTCTGAGTGGGGGGCGAGGGATGGTGTGTAAATACTCCCCAATAAACCAGTCTGCTTCTGCTGGTGGGCTGCAGCCTGCACATGCTCGCTGGCTCACTTATTTTTAGCCATAAGTGCGATTGGCCTAATTGGCCGGCTGATGTGTGCCGGGGAAGATCCCCCCCTTTGCACCACAGCTCTGCCCTCCCCGAATGTGTTTCAGGCCCGTCGACTTTATTTTTTAACCTGGGGGGGGGGCAGAACACCATTTCCCACCAAGACTCTAAAATCACATCTTCACCATTCTGTCCACTTCACAGACATCTGCAGTCATTAAGGCAGAAGCATGCCATCCATTTACTTTCGACCCACTAATACAAAATAAATTCATTTTCATTCCCCGGAATCGTTGGTTTGTAAAGTTAAATGCTTCTCGACTCCTTTCTTAAGCGCCGGCTCCCCCCCCCCCCCCGTCTGATTCCCGAGGCCATGCCCTGTTTATGCGAGCGGCTCGCCGCGGAGAATGCCAAGTAGCCGTTTGAAACTCCCACGTCCGCCATCTCTCTGCTTCGGAGACACGGGTGCGGGAGCCTCGCCGCAGCCATGCCGGTCACAAGGTTCCCAAAGTGACGTGACGGCCAGCGGCAGCGGGTGACGGCACCCTGCAAGGCTGCGGTCATGCGTGCAGTGTCAGGGCAGGCGGGGAGGGAGGCATCCCAAAGCTACAATGGCTAAAAGGCAGCGAATATGCTGATATGTCCTTGTTTATACGCATCATGAAGGTGCCATTATGTGACTATGACTTGGCAATGCTATGTGTCGCATGTGAGGGTGAATCCCACTGTAACTATCTCCCGGATGGTAGAATGAGGTCTGTAATTACAGCCAGGAAAGGGAGATGACCTCATGAATCAGGGGACTCCTGTTCAGTCTGCTCCAGCCCTTTGATGGTCACCTTCGATCGCCCCCGAGGATCCGTCTTAAGGAAGGGCGGGGGGTCTCGGACGAGGCTTCTCAGTGGGTTAGGGAAGCAGCTGGGCTCTTGGGGCGCGTTGCCTTGACGATGCCCAGCCGTCTCAGCGCCTCATTTGGCGCAGAGTTTCGTCTACTCGTCGGGGTGATGTCATCCATGTCATCCACGAGCCGCCGCACGGGGACCGCCTGAGGTAGTCGGGCTGGCATGCGCTTCCTGCATGCGGCGGATTGCGTTTCCTGCGGCAGCAGACGTGCCGCTGGGTGGTGCCGCGGCAGGTGTGTGGGGTTTTTCACATCCTCCGCTCGAGCTTCCAGTTGAACAGATTCAAATTATCAGAGGGGTGGAGACTGGCTGGGATCAGGATGGCGCCATCCTGTATTGTCATAATTTGGTGTGCACTAATTAAAGGGTATATCTTACACAGCACGTCGTCCCAAACCTGGGAATGTGCAGGAAGAGATTATTGATTACCTTCCTGTTTTTAGAGAGTGATTAATTCACTGTGTTCATCTAAAGTTTTTCATTTTTCATCTTTCACTTGGACACTTCTCAGCTCTACGGGGTAAATAATCTCCATGGAAACCAGTTCAAATGTTCAAACATATCTTTAATAGCAACACAGCTAATGTGAAATGTGGTGAAATTTACTCCTGATCAGATGTCCTTGGATCCTTCTTAATTAGCACTCTTAACTGGCTATTTTCTTTCCTACCTGGTCTTGTTGCTCGTTCTCTCACCTTCTTTTCATCTTTGAAAGATTTTCGCATCCTTTCTTCTTTCCGCTGCAGCCCTTCCTGTTGCAGGCTGATTTTGGTAGACCTCTCCACATATGGGTTAAACTGCAATTAACTTCCTTAGATTAATGAGAGTTTAGTGGAGGCCCTTGTTAAATTTCGCTTACTTCTTCTCTCGCTCCCACACTCTTCCGCCTCATAATCTCACTCCCGTTCATGCAAGAATCAACGTTCAGGGATTTAGACACCTGTGTGTGACACCAAGCGGCGCCAGATGAACAGACCGTGCCAGTCCTGGCAAGAAACAAAAAAATTTACCCCATTTTACATGTCTGGCTTTCAGCTCCCGTTAACCCCGACCACCGGTTATGACATATGCGTGCATGCGTGTGGTCATGTGGCACGGGAAGATCGTGTACCATGTCTTTGAAGTTGTGTTAACCCTCCCGCCTCCCAGTCGCCGACGTGGAGAGTTTCCATGCTGACGCCCCCCCTGAGATTAGTGCTGGGAACGCTGGTGTCGTTTTTATTTTAAATTTTCCTTGGAGTCAGTGGAGATATTTACGTGAACGACTAAAGTAGGTCACGCCACCCCAGCCTTCAAACTCATTTCATCAGGGAACAGGGCAGAGCATCCACACACACACACACACACACACACTCACACACGCGCACGCGCGTACATAAGCGTACACACATTCGCACATGCACGCTGTTCCTCCGATGCACTGTTCCTCTGCGCGTTGTCAAATTCTCAGGTTGCTCATCATTGATGTATGAAATTTAATTACAGACTAGGGGTGTGTGTGCAGAGGGCGGGGGGGACTGTTAATTCGGGGGCGGGCTTTTCCGGGCTATTCCGTGCCTCTCCATTGAGCCCCTGGCGCGGCAGGAGGGACTCTGCCTGGCACTCCCTCTCCTCCCAGATGCCACGCTGAGCCGATATTAGCTCAGACAGGGCCGGACGCGCCGCCATCGGCTGTCTCATCCATTAACGTCTCCCTGCACTATTGTTCTGTCTCTTTTCCCTCTGATTGTGATCAATAGTTACTCCATTTGCACTCCGCTCTTTGACCAATTTGTTGTTAGGGCTGTTTCTTGCCAGTTTCATACTCCTCTTTGTGTTCCTGAAGATTGCACCCACTACATGGTTTAGATGGGAGTTCATGCTAATTGTTTTATGTTATTTAAACATAATGAGTTTAAATGAAGGGTCCATGACTGGGACAAGATGGTGCCCCGCCCTGTATTATTCGCTGCCTTGTACCCATAGCATCTGGGATGGACTCCAGACCCCCCGCAACCCTGAATAGGACAAATGGCTAGAGAAAATGGATGGACGGATGGAGCGATGGATAGAAGGTCTATGATGTGACATGGGCAGGAGCAGGGGTTCGAGAGGAATGCTGCCACACTGGTGCCCTTGCATTGCAAACAAATCTTTGACTGCAGATTATATTTGTCCAAGACAAGTCTGACACGCATTACAGCAGGACAGAGAAACGGCAACAGTGAGCCCCCCCCCCGTCCCCCCCCCCCCTTACGGTACATATGCAGGTAAAGACGCAGCAGGGCGATGAATACGCTTGGCAGAGCCGCCGTCTCCGCGGCGCGGCTCTGATTGACAGGGCCGACAGCCCCGCCGTGCGCCACACTCTACGCCGAAAGCACTCGGCTCGCGGTTGCCATGG
The DNA here is from genome assembly GCA_015164015.2 of Brevimyrus niger. Taxonomy (NCBI): domain Eukaryota; kingdom Metazoa; phylum Chordata; class Actinopteri; order Osteoglossiformes; family Mormyridae; genus Brevimyrus; species Brevimyrus niger. The sequence continues at coordinate 8,121,038 of JAABNY020000038.1, forward strand.
CCACCGTAAGAGGGATGTTCCCTTCGCCGGCTTCCTCCTTCATTGCGGTTATCTGCGAAACCATCTGTTGGCCAAAATGAATTCCCACTCATTTGCATCGCCGATAAGTGATGGGGTTTTAATCTGGTGAAACTGAGGGTCATGTTTTTGGGGTATGGGAGACTTCTGCTGGGGGGGGGGGGGGCACCGACACGAGGGGAGACAGGCTCTGTGCAGAGTGTGCGGATCCTAACACCTACTGTCCGTTCTCTCCAGAGCTGGAGACATGCCTTCACAGTACCCACGCCCCCCACCCCTGCTGACGCCCCTCTCCCCGCATCTGCCCCCCAGCTGAGATGCTATTCCCCCCCCCGCTGGGTACCTGTGTCTCTTATTATTTACGATACCCCGCCGTCACACGTGCTGTTTATGCCCGCTAAACGCGACTTTGTCACAAAGCTACGGAAAACAAAGGAGCCACCCCGAAAAAATTCCCCACTGGGGAGCAGAGCTTTCATGTGAATGGGGCTGCGGGGGGTGGGGTGGGTTCAGGAACAAAGAGGCGCCGACTCTCCGGGTCTCGCCGGGTCTGGCTGCCAGCTGCGCGCGTACGGGGGAACGGCAGCGCGCTTCACACTGACCTACTTTCCTGGACTTTACTGGCTTTCGCCAGTGAGGGTTCTGAGCAGTCCAGGCCCGAGGAGGGTGCACACATCCTGTCCTTTTTCCTCCCCCAACAGGAGTTATTTAGCCAATTTTCCCAAACATTAATTACCCTCGCTCTGATTTCCCCCACCACTCTGGCATTTGACTGCTGCTAATTCGCCAATTAATCTCATTAACGTGATTATGCGGGGATTTGCAGCCAACTGCTTATGTACACTTCAGGTCTAGGGGCGTGAGGCTACAGACCAATCCGGCCTGCAGCTTTTATCGCATCATAGCAGGGAAATAAAATAACAAAAATAACTCTGCAGCTCTCCCTCTACGTTGGCTTTTTTTTGTTGTTTTGCTTCTCACATTTTAAACCCCTCTCTGCTCTTTATCCGCATTTTTGCATCCTTTTTTTTACAGAGAAAAAGAAGAAACATAACAATTGTTCTGTAAAATGGAGGAGCTGACAAAGAAGGTCGCGGAAGCAACAATGGTGTAATTTTATACCTTTGTGAGTCTTTTCCTGTCTCATCAAAAAGAGGCCGATAGTGAATCACAATGTTTCCCACCACTGAATACCATCAGGCTGTCCTCTCTCAACCTGTAAGCTCCAGTCCTTCAGGCTGTCCTCTCACAGCTGGTCCCCCTTTGTCACTCAATCTGTCCTCTCCCAACTGGTCCCCCTCAGCCCCTCAGCCGGTCCTCTCCCAACCTATAAGCTCCAGTCCCTCACCCTGTCCTCTCCCAGCTGGTCCTCCTCAATCCCTCACCCTGTCCTCTCCCAACTGGTCCCCTTCAGTCCCTCAGCCTGTCCTCTCCCCACTGGTCCCCTTCAGTCCCTCAGCCTGTCCTCTCCCAACTGGTCCCCTTCAGTCCCTCAGCCTGTCCTCGCTCAACTGGTCCCCCTCAGTCCCTCAGCCTGTCCTCTCCCAACTGGTCCCCCTCAGTCCCTCACCCTGTCCTCTCCCAAAAGGTCCCCTTCAGTCCCTCAGCCTGTCCTCTCCCAACTGGTCCCCTTCAGTCCCTCAGCCTGTCCTCTCCCAACTGGTCCCCTTCAGTCCCTCAGCCTGTCCTCTCCTAGCTGGTCTCCCTCAGTCCCTCAGCCTGTCCTCTCCTAGCTGGTCTCCCTCAGTCCCTCAGCCTGTCCTCTCCTAGCTGGTCTCCCGGGACTGCCCTCACCCTGTCCTCTCCCAACAGGTCATCCTCAGTCCTTCAGCCTGTCCTCTCCCAACAGGTCATCCTCAGTCCTTCAGCCTGTTCTCTCCCAACTGGTCCCCCTCTGTCCTTTAGCCTGTCCTCTCCCAGCTAGTCCCCCTCAGTCGCTCCTCTATCATCCGTTTGCTTCAGTTAATGACCATTTTCTTTCAAGTTCTCCATCTTCACATTTCAGCACCAGGCGCTGTCCACGACTACTGGCAATTACTCTGGCTGGCCTGCCTGACTGCTGTAAGGGTAAATCTATTAAAATAGCATAGGGGAAACTGCATCTCATAATTAAACACATGCTCGTGTATTGTGTGATGGTAATTATTTAATTATCTCTCATATTTTCCTGTCTAGGTTGACTAGAAAACTGGAAATCCTCATTCTAATTCTCAAAGAGCATCACACAGTTAATTCTTTTCTGGTTTCAGTAAAGGTAAAGTACATCTCTTAACAGACCTGTTGTCTTTCATTGTAATATTTTATTCATGAATAGCCGAGGTAAATACATTAGTTGTTATAAGTGCACCTGTCAGAAAAACATCAAACATTGACACTTTTCTTTTTCTCCCACCAAATTTAAACTTAAAACGGCTATTCCTCTTAATGGATTTATTTTAATGTCATAGGGTCTGAACTTGACATTTCAGAGGATGTTTTTAATCGCACAGAAACACATATCCGTTTCAGATAAATGAGGCTGTATAGCACAGGTCTGGTGTCCTCTGCATATCTGAACCTCTATCCCGCCACGTCTTGGACAGTGGGGTTGGAGGGGGCTCTTCGCCCAAGATGGGCACGGTTACTGGGGCACGTTCACCAAGGCTGGAGGTGTTGAACCCCCCCACACACACACACACACCACTCTTCAGATTCCTGGCAGCCGACCACCCAAGGTGCAGTGGGGGAAAGGTGTCTGGGGCTGCAAATCTGCAGCACTCACTGTAGCAAAGTGAGACAGAGAGGCAGAGAAAGAGAAGAGCAAACGTGGGGCTTCAATCGGGTCTCCTGGCCTTCTGAGCAGAGCCAACGTGAAGCTTTGGCAGCATGGCCCAGACCCCATGGACAGTTGGGCACCCGGCCCAGCAGTAAGTCAGACACTCCGATTCTGCCCTGCTACAGTTTCCCTCCTCCTCTGCTCTTCCCATCTCTCCCTCACAGTCTCTCCCTCCCTCCCTCTCTCTCTCACACATTCTGCACATGCAGACCCTGGCTGTTGTGCCCCCGCCTGCCTGCAGCCCTCGTCCCTCCCCAGCAGCAGCCGCATCTCCACCTTCTCTCTCTCTCTCTCTCTCTCTCTCTCTCTCGCTTTCTCTCCTGTCTGTACCAGAGAAAGAGAGTGAGGGCGCAAGTGAGAGAGAGAGAGAGAGAGGCAGAGGGAGAGAGAGAGAGAGACAGAGAGAGAGAGAGACAGAGGGAGAGAGAGAAAAGCTGGTGGCAGACTTTCAGACACTAGCGGAGAAGATGCAGAGAGGAGGTTGAAGTCCCAGCATTTCAGTAGGTTTCCATGGCTGGCCGTTTCACTGGCGGTGAGGATGTTAAGGTAAAGGAGAGCTTTCCTTTGTTCTGCTCTGGCTTGTAGGTGTGAGTGCGCTCGGCTGCAATGTGGAGCGGCAGCCGGGATTACGCTCCGTCTCGCCTGTTTCTGCATTCCATCACATTACTGTGTGTGTTAGAGTGCAACCTACTTTACACGTTTGGGAGCTGCAGCTTATTTCGGGCTGTGGGGGTGCCTCCATCTCTCTATCAGAGGAAATATATTCAACACTTGTCTGGCTTTAGGGTGGCAGTTTCTCATCAGATAGTCGAGAGTCCTGAGAGCCCTCAGTTCTAATCGAACGCGGCCGGACCAGACCTGATGCTGATCCTTCCCTCAGTTCGCCCTCGTCCCCTTCGGCGAGCCGCTGCCCGGATACGCCCCCTGCCACCTTTGCCCAGGGGGGGCAGCGTTGTGTTTTAAAGCCGACAGGAGTGGGAGGCTGGGCTGCCTCGTCGTTTTTGGGGAGACACGGGTCGGTTTGTGACGACGCAACGGAAAGGGGTGCGATGTGAGCCGCGTCGTCACGGCAGAGCCGGGAAAAGCCTCCCGCCGCACCTGAGCGGGCAGCTGTCCTTCCCAGACAGGCGGCTCGCTACCTGCTTCACATCAAGGGGCATCTTAACAAAGTCTGCAACTTCTTCTTGCAGTTTGCCTCTTTGATTTAGGGCTCAACTTGAAACTTGACTCGGATGAACATCCGCAGTGGGGATGTTGCTGTTCCTGTTGTTTTGTTGCACCCCTCTGAGGTTAGCTGACACCTTTAGCAGCCTTTCTTCCCTCAACCTGCTGAACACGCTTCACTTTCTCTCTTCCGTGGCTCCTTCCTGTCCTCCTCCGCACGTCATTGCAGTTCACGGTTATACTGTTTGGCTTATCTTAGGCATCTGGCCTACCGGCCACCGCAGACCAAAGTGCAAAGTTCACGGTGGGCACACAGGAAACAAGCACAAAGGATTGTGTGATGTTGACGTTCGGTGACTGTTTGCCATGCCCTGTGCTTCAGCTTGACAAAGATGCGTCTTTTCCCTCTGAAACCCATGTTTATTCAACAGAAAACAGTCCTGCAAGAACTTTAAACTTTCTAATATTCAAAAAAATATATATTACATTTGCATTTAAATGTACTTATTCCTCATCTTCTATGAACTAAAATATGAAAGTGTTGCTTGAAATTCACAAGAATTTTGTGCAGATGGTGAGCTGTTTGGCTCTGGGTTAAATGCATAACTCCCCAGGGCTGCAGGTACTGATGAGCAGTGCGCTTGCCTCTGTACACTGCATGTTTGGGGTTTGTTTATCTGTCGCTGTTTCTGTGTCTGTTTACATGATTTGATTGTGGCATCTTTATTCAGCCACGGTGGACATGTTTGCGTGCAAATACGAGATTTAGAAGACCGAATTAATGCTGTGCTTGTTTCTGCACACCACTCAGAATGTTGTGTTCAAAGACATCAACAGACAAAAGCTGAAACTCCGTGACATGACCACCCAACCCTAGTTCTTGGTTAATTATAATATGGATTATTCTGGTTGTCTTGTTTGCTTTTCATCATGCCTCACAACAACCATCAGCCGTGACGTTATTTTGTGAACAAAGCATGTTTCGAGCATTATTGCCTAAACAATAAGAGGAAAATCTATGCTTTACTTGTGGGGGGGGGGGGGGGGGGGGGGGGGGGGGTATGACAGATATTTCTTTTGGTGGAAGGGGGGGGTTCCGTTTTGGGGCATGGGTTGAGGACAGTAGAATTCCTTTGGGAGATTTGG
>JAABNY020000038.1:8126280-8136947 GCA_015164015.2 Brevimyrus niger
TTGCCCCCCCCCCCCCCCCCGAAAAAAAGTGTTTGCCGCGGGGGTCCCGGGGGTGTGTTTTTTTGATTTGGGGTGTTTTGGAAAGGTGGGGGCGAGGAAGGAGGGGAGGGTGAGGGTATGACAGATATCTCATCTGGTGCAAGACTGCGATTACGTTCTGGGACATGGATTGCAGACAGTAGAATTCCTGTCGGAGATTTGGAGCGCCGACACCAGGCAGCAGAGACTCCGACAGCAGTGGAAGTTTCTAGGGTAACATGTCGACAGTCACATCCCAGTGGTAGCTGCGTCTGGCACAAAGACAACTTGCTGGTCAGCCAAGCAATGGCCATTTTCATTCTGTTTTTACTCACATCAGGGCCAGAAATGTTGACTATTACCATATATCTTACAAATAATGCAGTTAATTCTCTGAAAATGCTCAGGGTAGTCTGGCAGCTTAAAAATATAAGTCTAAACAGGACATGTGAACAGGCATGAATGCTTAACCAGAACTGATTTTAAAATGCTTTTAAAAGCAGCTAGTAGATATATAAGACTTTTATTGCCATACAAGCTTTGAAAAACTTGGGAAGTAATTGAGGGGAAAAACATCCCATAAGACTGGTATGAATATATGAAGTATGTCATTTCTATATAGATATATAATCAGATTAAAAACTCTGCACAATAGTCTTCACAGAATTGCTCTGCTTTCTCTGGAGAAGCCATGCTTTATGAAAATCAGTGTTATTAAAACAGCTCCCTGATCCCATTGCTTTTTATTGAACTAAACAATTTTCATTTAAATGTTTCGGATGCTAGACAAATGAAGTGATTTTAGCAGTTTACCTTTTTCTACAAACGTACCCATTTTCATTGCATTAGATTCCTTAAAGCCTGTTGAGTTTTTAATACTATGGATGAATTATTTGGAGAACACTCTGGGGGTGTTAATTAAAAATTGGTGGGGCTGGTATTAATGATAGGCAGCAGTTCTAGAGATCTTTCCAGGGCAGAGGGCTACTTCGGAAACGGTAGAGGTGTGAGCAGCTGTTCCACATGGAAGTCTGCAGGTCAGAAGCTTGTGACGCCAAAGAAACAAAGAGCTTGTCATCACTGGGGGCTCCTCCGACATCGCTGGCGGGGCGGTCTGTCCACCACCGGCAGGAAAAGCAAGATATTCACCGCTCCTATGACCTGGCATGTCAACCGGGAGCGACGAGTAAGCCTGGGTTCATTCGCGGAGCTGACGCTGGGCAGGGCCACCAACCGAAACGGCCATTTCCCTCGTGCAGAGGCGTGGCCGTCGTATCTCGGGGATGTCAGAAGTCCTGAAGCTTTGGTGCATCTTGACGGGGAGTTACACACATGGCCTAAGATTTACCAAATGAATGAAAACATGGTGCATCCATGTATGGGCTTTTACGATATGGAGTTTACATAGTGCACCAATTCGGGTCAACGCAGGACAGCAGCGAGTACCTTATGTAGTGGTTTTAGCTGAAAAATATGCTTGACTCCACACCTAATAAACATGTAAATGTTGTTCAGACTAGGGTGTGAATTTGGTGGTGGGTTTGTGTGCACCCCTCTGTTAAGGCACATGCAATTTACATGGGAAGCATGTCACAGGCATGTGCACATAAAACTGAGCCAAAACACTTGCTTCCAGCAGCTCAATTAAAAATCAGTCATGTTTTATATTAATTTAATTTTTATATTGCGCAAAACTGTCAAGACAAAGGCGTTCTCTCGGCCTCTGGTGTCACCAGGCTGAGGAACGTTCATCAGCAAGTCTTACATTGTGACAAACAGACCACAGAGGATAGTGTGTGAAAGTCACATGTCCATAACAGACGGCCATCATCAAAATTATGAGAGCAGGTTGATCTTTAGTGGTCATTGATTTGTTCTCAAGGTGGATTCTGTCTGCTCACACTACACAGACCTGGTAAGACTTGGGAGTGGAATCTGGACAAAGACGCAAGGAAAGATGAACAATATTATTAATTAGCTAAATTTGAACAAATAACACACAGAATTGCAAATATGAAGAACTATCATATGTATAGAACACAAAAGTATATGGTGCATTGCACTGAATTTCATTATTCATATTAGTTGTGACTCCTTTGTGGATATATATATGTCAAAGTGTATCAATTTATCAAGCTTCTTTAGGAAATTATTTGATAAGATTTTCCTTTTCCTTCCTACATTATTATTTAAATTTATTTATTTATAGTTCTTTATAAAGATTCCCCAGCCAAAATCTAGAGACTTTTGGGAGAAGAGACAGTTATTCTCCAAATTGATTTTGGTCTCTAAATCTAGATTTTGGACAGATTTTTGTCATCAAGTCATGATTTTGATCTATGAGTCTTGATTTTGGTCCCCAAGTCTTGATTTTGCTGTCTTTTTCCGTTCCTAAAAAAATAAAGGCCCTTGATTCAGAAAACAACTCTGAAGGCTTAAAGAACAGCACCATGGGGTCAGATATCTTTCAGGGACATGCATAAATACGCGTTGTTTTTGCCTAGAACAATTCTAGAGGGAGAATGACTATTATTTAAATTACTTCAATAAACATCAGCTGTGTATATGGATAAATTGAATTTGTAAACAGCTTTGGATTTGAAAAATATCAATGAATCAAATAGATAATGTAAGTAATGAACTGTGCAGAAGGAGCCAAAGGCCGACAGCGGCAAGTCGCTGATCTATTGATTCTGCAAATTCAATTTTAGCCCAAATGTATAGCCAGTCCTACAACTGGCTGAGTGACACATTAACAGTGGCAGGAGTAGAACAGAAACTCAGGAATCCTACTGAGGTGCATTAAGTAGCTACAGAACAGTAGAAGAGCACGCTGTGGCATTTTTGTCAACACACTGCATCAACTCAGTGAAAACTGGGTTGTGAAAAGCTATATACAACCAGAGGCAGTTTTGCCGCTTCTAGGACCCCTCTCAGAAAGTCACTATTGGGGGGGGGTGGGGGGGGCAAACCCCCACCCTTTCTCAGATTGAATAAATAGCTAGCTTGTAGAGTCAAAGGATTATAGCCAGCTAGCTGGTTAAGTGAACATGCTATTTCAATATCTAATAATGGAGGAACGTGTTTATTTCATATTTAGTGTAGTGACTGCTTGTGACCTACAGGGGGCCCCAAGCGCTTGGAGGCCCGTCACAAAAAAGCATAGTTTGAGTAGCGGTAAACTCTATGTGGCTCTGGAGTAAGTATCATGACTTTCCCAGAGCCAGTTTTTATAAAGCATAAATAGCAGAACGTGTGGGAAACAGGTACTTGGTTTGGTCTCCTAAACTGATCAGGACAGATGGCAGCACCACGAAGACAACAGTTGTGCATCTCGAATGGTAATATTATTTACGGGGTTAAGAGGAGTTATGGAAATCAATTGCATTGCAGTGGTACGCAATGAATAATGCATCGCCAGTCTCGAACCTTGTCAGAGACATAATTACTCTGGATGTAATATGTCGTCGTGTCAGTACATGTTGTATGCATGTATCTACGGTCATGTTTTATGACATTTCACAAACGTGAAAATTCAGAGGTCCGGCATCCAATTTATACAGCATCTGTAACCCAATATTTAAGAGCAGATGGATGGTGAACGTTCGGGTGGCAACAAGTGTTTAACAATTCAGTAACGATGCAGAACTTCGGGAAGATGCTGACTGAACAGGAACAGTTTAGTACTTATTACCGGTCATGTTAAAACTATAATTACTCCATTCATGTCCCAGAATGCAGTGCTCACGGCTGAAATCATTGCCTAATGGCTGCCAACACACTGAGTTTTCAGCTCGTTCCTCATCCCAGCCTCCCATTCTGTCCTCGTTTGAGAATATTTATCTCTCTGATATATCTTTTATACATTGCATTTAAAAGTAAGTTACATAAATGACAAGGTACTGGCCATCAAGAATTTTCGAGTAGTTAGAATATGACGATCAATGAGGGATCTCATCAGTGGGCCAAAGAGAACTTCTTACATTTTGGCAGATAAAGTAAAATATTATGGATATTATTCTGGAGATCCTAAGTTTCGGGTATGTGATTATTAAAGGCCGCGAATGAAGTTTACCAGGAGACAGCAAGGTGACACTCTGCTGGCTCACACCTGCGGGGTTAGGGGGTTCATGTAGGACCCGTGTGTGTGTGCTCATGTATGTATTACTATGTGGGTACCAAATGTCTCCACAATATGATGAAAACCTGTTATTTCTTTGACATTGTAGGGACCATTTTCTTGATCCCCACAATGGGAACCTCAGTTTTATAAAAAAAAAAAACCTGTGAATGCAATCTAAAAACTAAAAGAAAATGTGGCATTTAGCCAAAACCTAACCACTACATTGGATATTGCAGTCACAGTCAGACCACTCAACTGAGGATTCAACACACTAGGGTAGGGATTTTCCCATGGAAATGAATGGTCCCCACAAAAATGTGAATACAAACAGTGTGTTTGTGTGTCTGTGTGTCTGTGTGTGTGATTTGCTCCAGTTAACTCCCACAGTCTGAAGACCAGTCAAGGTAATTGGTAACTCTAAATTGCCTATAGAGTGTGTGTGTACTATGAAGTAACACTTCACCCAGCAATCTGCCCTGTCACGTTCTCTATGGTGCCTGGGAAAGGCTCCCACCCAGTGGAGATCCGGTACTGCAGGGTAAGTCTAATAGAGAATTGTAATTTAATGATCATACTAAACAAGAATGGAAAATTTGAAAACATATATTATTTAATGTTGGTAAACCATTTAGCAAATTGCTTTTTGAATTATTCTTTATTGATGGTACTAAAATGTTTAAAGTAATACATACAAAAATAATAGTGAGCTTATATGCCTTCACTTTTATTGTCATGTTGCACCATGTCGAACAGAATATGGGAAAATAATGTGAAAACGAGTCTTTTATGCAGAACTCCGGGTCAAAACTGCTTGTCTGTTCACAATATCCTGCCTCAGTGCCTCAGTGAATATGGCTCCACGTGTGTGACAGGGTACGACTAAGGTTGTGACTGATGGTACACATTCATATCAGGCATGTGTGGGTGTTTACATGCAACTCGTATGTTAGTGCAATAACTAAATGACTGTCTATCTCACCTGTAGAGCAGCTCAGTACGTTAGAAAAAATGAGGTGGTTCCCGAAAAAGCCTTTGCTGTCCTAACGAAACACTGACTTGGGAAATGCTGCAGCTCACATTCAAACCACATTCTGCCTGTAAGTGCTTTCAGTAAATAGCCATGTCTCTTCCATGAACATCTTGCAAGGTCTTCATCAAGCACCTATTCACAGTAATAAGGTTTTTTTTTTTTACGTAGATTATTACAAAACTATGCATGTTTTTTCATAGTTTTGATTATCTATTTATGAATTAGGGATCATTCTGTTCCGTTACAAATTATAGGCTGGTATTTTATCAGTGATAATGTTTTGTTTTGTCTATTGTTTTATGTTTAATATTTTATTTTGTCTACTTTTTGTCTTCGAAACAATATATGAACGCCAGGTTTTACGTTTTTTAGAAGAATTGGATAAATACGATGGAACTCACCTTCTTAAAATGATCACACTTAATATGTTGTTGTCAATGTTCAAACTATAGTGTTTTTTTGGTGAATGAAGTATCTACAACAGCAATGTGCTGAGACAGACTTTAATGTCATTGGTCAGCCAAAAATGGACAGACACCCCTTTGTGGGTCCCTGTGGATCTGATGGACAGGGTTGTCCTCGCAGGTGCAGAAACGGCCTAAGATCTGGGGCAGTCGCTTACCCAGTCGCTTACCCTGAGTATCCTTTATCTAAGTACCCCCACATTTATTATTGAGACTCTGGGTTTATGTGGAGGTGAAAAAACAAAAAAAAAAAAGTTTGTGTCCCCACTGTGGTACTGACCTCATTTTCCGTTGTGGCCCAGCATTTTCTGTTGTGCTGTGGTTCAGATGAGCTCAGGACAGAACACCGAGCTGGGCTGATTTATACCTCCAGTGTGGATGTAATGGCTGCTCTGCCTCTTCGTGTGCATTAAGGCGATGAATCGGGCCGCAGGCCAGTACGTCAGAGGGAGGCAACGCTAGGATATTTTAAGGTGGGGGCCATAGGGGCTAGTCATAATTCATATAGTGCGGCCAACCTTATCATAACCAATGATATGTTTTGAATTGGTGAGTGGCATGGGAGTGGGCCACCCAGCTTGCAGCTGGGGCCAATGCCCTGTGGCCCCACCCCTTTATACACCTCTGAAGTTACCTGCCAATCACACCTAATACCCCATTAAGTCATGTTATGTGAACCTGAGCAGTTTCGCTGAATATGCTTATGAGTGGCACACATATTCCTGTTGGTGATGAACCAGGTGGATGGCAAGCAATGGACTCATTGATCTTTGTGCCACTTTAAGTTCCAAGTACAACATTTTTGCCATGCTGAATGCCATTATAGAACATCTTGGCATCAAGATAAGCAAAAACACATTAAAAAATATTAATGAAATGCGATTTCTTCCTTTGAGTACTTCAGCTATTTAAGTGCTCTGAAGTGGCCATAACAGACAAAATGAAAACAACTGTTAGTCTCACTGGTGTGTAGTTTGACGCCGTTTAGCTACGTAGCACATGACTCATTTGTCAGAATCAGACGAGACACGACAGAACAATCATATACGTGTTGATATGCTGCATACACTATTGCCCCATTACAGTACAAGTCCAATATTCAAAAAGGGTCTCCCTGTACACTGGTCTGCATTCTGCAGGCTGTATTAAACCTCCAAACTGATCAGGGGAGACAGATGGAGGTTTAGAAAGGCAAGTACAGTAAAGCTACCGCGTTCCCCCTGTGTCAATTCAGCGTCACCAGCTGGAAATCATTCTTACATTATTTACATTATATTGCTGCAGTTTTATGTGGCGCTGCCTGTGTTAGATTTATATATGCCTAATAATGAAATATATCCAGGTGATTAAGTCATTTAAAGCAAAAGTTATATTAATTTGTCTTAATATGTAAACAGCATATTTGTTTAAGCCAAAAATATTTCATTTGACTGTAGATGGATGTGAATGAAAGATTGTACCTACGAGCAATCAGCTTAGCTAATAAAATTGCATTTTGACGCAATAGTTCTATTCCAAAGTATGAGAATACAATAAAAGCCAACCTGTGTTCTCATGTTGCAGTGGTATAAGTCCTATCGCATGTTCAGTGTTGCTATGGCAATATAAGGAAAGAAAGAGCATAATGGTAAAAGAAACTTACCACCTCACAGGTCATGAAAAAATTCTACTAATAATGTAAGGCTTACTTTAAGTATTAATCTTAACATCTGGCTAAAATCAGCATTATAAGTGTTGACGTTACCTCCTACCAGCTAATCCGTAGTATGCCTTTTTCTTTTTAACTTATGAGCTGTTTGAATGGCAGGAGTAACTGTGTGAAGCTTTATGAATATTAGCCCAGGTGGGTCTGATAGGTAGATGACTAAGTCCATAGCTTTGCAAGTGGTCAGGATTGACATACTGGCTATTCTGAAGACAGGTGTCTGATCTGCAGTCCATTCACATGCCCCTGTGTCATCATCACTGCTGTCAGATGTGTGACGTGCTCCCCTCGTGAAGAGAACTTTTCTCGTTCTTTGTTTTTTTTTTTAATGTGTTCTTTTTGGTTTCACAACGCCTTCATATCGCACAGTTTTTTTCCCTAATGGCTCAGGGTGAGATTTTGGAGCAATGAGGCACCAAAATATGACACCCCTCAGCGCTGAGTGTTGCTTCACTTTACCCTGATTGGTCTGTTCCTCCTCTTGGCTCCGGCTGTGCAGCCAATGAGGAGGTGGAAAGGGGGTGGGTGTGATATATATCAGAGCCTCAAAAGCGTCGCCCACTGGGACTGGAGCTCTATCGATGCTGTGTCACTGACTGGCTTCACACGTGAACGAGGCGGCCTGAGGACAGGTTAGTCTTAGTCTTCATTAAACTCATCAAGCGAGTGTCCATGAAGCTCAGCAGCGTCCATGGAAAGATGTGGCATTTTATTCGCACCCTAACGCTACTCTGGGTATTGCAATCACAGTCAGACCACTCAACCGAGGACTCCCAGCTTATCCTGTTTCAGCCCAGTGAGTCAACCAGGAGGCAGTGTGACGTTTACAGGTACGAACACTCAGCAGACATGTGGCTGTCCTCCAAACTCCAACCTCGTTTCTGCAAGGGTCAGAAGGATTAGTGCTTCACAAAGTGTGTCCAGAGAGAACTTTAAACTTATAAAATAGCCATTAAACCTTGCTATGTTTCATCTAAATTAAAGTTATTGTGTTTGGACGGCATCTCTGCGGAGGGGCAATGAAATGGGGCCCATCCTGGTGTTTGGAGACAGACAGGTGAAACTGAAAAGGGCATTAAAGTGAGAGCCAAAGTTCCTTTGTGACTTTAACTCCTCCAGAACTTTTTTCCCCCCAATCTTCAAAGAGTCACTGATTAATAATTAATTGCCACTGACATTGCCATGAGCCGCTGCCTTCATTAAGGCCCGACGTGTTTTAATCACTCGATACAGTTTTCCTGCCCTGTAAAGCTGTCCTTGTTTTAACGGGGCCTCTGGCACTAACTATCTGCCTAACATCAGGAGATTTGCTTCTAGTTGCGCTGTTATTCCCGTGCCGTTAGCGGGACTAAACTGCTCCCGCCTCTCTTGCATACCCCTCCATTTTGCTTCATTATAAAAGAAATAAATATGTTTCATTATTTGGTCATAGCCGGATACCGGTTCAGACGGCTGCCTTTTTTAAATGGTGTATTTGGATTGTCACACAGGAGCTGATGAGTAATGAGGCTACACCCCGCCCAGGCTCCCACGCCGGGCCTTAAATCGCACACACGCTGGAACGCGGGGCAGGGTGTGTTGCACGGAGAGAGCGCCACAAACACGCCACGCTTTTAACCTTGGGTTTACGCATGCAGATGAGCTCCCGGAAAATGGATGCAATTATAATCAGCCGCCATGCTGCTCGCTGCTGATGAGGCTCCGAAGCTGTGATTTTAGAGCCATGAATCCCCAACGAAGTGTAATGACTGATTAAAATAGCCGTGGGAGGCAGCCGGAATCACTTCCTCCATTAAATTTCTTATACATACAAAACTGAGATAAGAACCTCCTCTCACCGCTTGCAAGAGTTCTTGTTTTCCATAAATATTTGACAGTGTGGCTTTATCAGATGGAGAGACACTTAAACAGCTCAAGTGACTGAAAGCAGTGGACAGAGGTACGTAGGGACAGTGTAGTCATAATTGGGATCGGTTCGGTTTTATTTTTAACCTATGACTGGGGGCACTGTTATGAGAGCACCTGGTATTTTTCTCATCAGTGTGCTCACTATGCGTTAGTGTGTAGGAAGACAGGTCGAACTTTTTGCTAATGTAATAAAGCCTTTATCGAGTGTTGCATAAGTCAGCTGATTAGGTGGCAAAGTGGCTTGATAGCATTGCATCGGGGCTGTTTGATGTCACACTCCATTGTCGCTTCAATGAAATCTACGCTTTGTGACAGTGGCCCTTGTTGGAAGCGTCATATAAATTTACATATAACGATTTCCACCAGCGAGCGTTCAACCTACAGTATCTGCTGTATTTCTTTGCCGCCACAACTCTCGCTTTCGAAATACATTTTGTTCTATGTTTAATTTGAGAAGTATTTATATCACAATGCAACTACCAGTCATCACTGGCCATCTTCGGGATTGTTACCTAGGAGACAACACTTCTTTAAAAACCATGGATATAATTACAAAAAAAATAAGCGGCCTCAAGTACCGCTACAGGAGGCTTTCTTTTTGCACAAAGTACTTGTCCCGCCATGCAGTCCGAATGGCACACAGATGTATCACTAGGTGCCAGACAGGGACTCCCCATATATGACACATTTACAGAAAAGGCCATATTGTGAGACCATAAAACGTTCCATAGCTTTACATTTTTTTCTTTTTGTTTGCTATATATTTAGATACGGACAGGTAATGTAAGCATGGCAGTTTATTAAGGAGAAAAATGGTAAAAGAGACAAAGTAGTAGCTGGATTTGTGTTGGGGAGCAAGTATATTATCTATCTATCCATTTATCTATCTATCCATTTATTTATCTATCTGTCAGTCTTTTCTAGCGATCATTTGACAATGCTAGTTCTGAAGTGGTGAGTTAGCACATTACATGGGATGTGAGTGGGCGGAGGGACAATAATGAACGACAATTTCCCGAACGTCCTCCCAGGTGTCCCCGAACGGCACAGAAGGAAAACTCCGAATCGTGCGTCAGCACAATGTGGACCTCGCCTACTCAAGCTAATCCCTCCTAGCAGTGGGCGAGCCAACGAGAGGCTCAGTGCACACTCTCCATCGCGGGCCGCTCGCGGGCCGCTCTCTGGGATCGCACTGCTCCCTTGTCACATTTGGAATCTCCATCCCGTCTCGCCCGCGAATCGAGCGGTCAGGGCAAGCTGCGCTTTACAGAGGAGAGATGGACTGGCCATATTGTTCGGAGGGGGGAGTGGACGGGCAGAGGGGGGTGGGGCGGGGGGAAAAGGATCTCTGAAAAAAATGACCTCAGTATTTGGAAAAACCTGGCTACGGCCCTGGCTGTAATAGTGATGCATTTTTAT
>JAABNY020000038.1:8148005-8163820 GCA_015164015.2 Brevimyrus niger
TGCTGTCCCCTCTGTCATGAGCCTCATGTGTACCTATCCTAACTGCTGTCCCCTCTGTCATGAGCCTCATGTGTACCCTTCCTAACTGCTGTCCCCTCTATCATGAGTCTCTTGTATCTATCCTAACTGCTGTACCCTCTCTGCTTGCAGCTGCCCCACACCTGGCTGTGATGGCAGCGGACACGTCAGTGGCAAATACGCAAGGCACCGAAGGTAGAGATGCCACCCCCTATCTTTCTGTATGAGAACTGCACACCCGTGACGAGAGTCGGGTCTTGGGCTTGTCACCTCTTGTCAGCGATGACATGAGCTGTGGTCTCTCCCACCTGGGTTCAAAGCAAGGTCATGCTGGCGTTATCTCTTGCTTTAGGGAGTGTTTTACACCCCCCATGGATCGCTGGGTTTAGTGTGTGTGCTCTGCTCCAGTTTAATGGCATGTGACTTCACCCTCCTGATTTAAGAAAGTGTGGGCCTGAAAGATTAATTAGCACAATAAAAAACTTAAATAAAGTGTAAATATGCTTTTTTAAACTAATTTAGGTTAGCAAAATATACAGAATATAACATACACCCCAGAATCCTGTCCAAGATAAATGGCTGGTAGATGGATGAGTCGATGGATGGAAAGATTCATATATTATAGAGCATAACTATATATTTTTAATTAATCAAAGGTGTTTTTCTTCTGTTTTCCTAAAGCCACACGGTTACAAATATTCAAAATCTGCTCCAAATCCATCTGGCGTGTGTCCCGTTTAATTAAAGGTGATGTAAATGTTGTAGAAGTTTCCAAAAGAGCCCTGCTTTTTCTTTGCTGTGTTCTTCATGCTAATTGGAGACAGTGCAGGACTTATTTTGGGCGGAAAAACATGATCTCCCATTGCTTATCCAGAACATAACGCACTCTGCTTTCAATAAACTAAAAAAGTGAAAGGTTGAGAGGAAATTCAAGCATGCTGAAAGCAATGTGACAGTGTTTCTTAATTATTTAATTTAATAAAATATCTTATTTCTTCTTCCTTACTGTTTGCAGCATGACAAACAGGGTGGATCATTTAGCCTTTATTTTAACCTGTGTTGTGCTCATCTGGTCCAGTCCCACACATCACCGATTCTGAACCATCTTCAGATTCAGCGTTCTCTCCTAAACGTGTTTGGAATTTGCAAGGATTGCCCAAAAATTCACCGGTTTCTCTTCTTGTTCTGGGTTAATTTCTGTTCACACTCAGAATCATTGATGGTTTTCTCCACTGTTAAGCGGAATATGTTGAACTGGTTGCTGTAGATGTACTTTAATTGCCCCCCTAGCATGACGGATTATGAGATGGAGGAGAATCAACCTGTTAGATGGGGCAGTGTTGGGGGCGGTGTTGGGGGGGGAGGGGGCTGGGGCCCGATGGCAGCCTCCCCCCACTCACCCAGGCTGCCTGTCTCAGCACCGTCCAGGAGGTCTGCAGGCGTTCCGCCTGACACTGGCGCTTACCTGACGGTGACGGGCATCAACCGCCGCCTGAAAAGGATCCGCGGGGAGCGGCCGGAGCCGTGGGGGGATCCGCTGCGGGAGTCGCGTCCCGGCCGCCTGACAGCCGCGCTCTCCGTCCCCAGCCCTCCCACACCCTGACACATCGACCGGCGTCCTGGGGGGAGAACACAGAGCTGAACCCCGGGAGTCCTGACGTGTCCCGCTGACGGACGCCGCGCGTCCCGGTGACATAGCAGCACGGACACGCCGCTACGGTGTGATAATTAAAAATAAACAGACGCAGCATTTCCTCCGGTCAGAGCGAGGATCACCCCTTCCCCCCCACCCTCCCCCGTCTGCGGGGTCTAATCTCTCCCCACCACTGCTGCCGATTCCGCATTTGCATACTTATGAAAGGGGGTCTCGAGCCTCTGAAGCTGGCAGTAAGAAGGCGCCGTAGTTAATATGTTAATTAGGCTCCGGCGGATTGCGCACGTGCTCGCCACTGACATCTCCTTCAGATATAAATGCAGGAAGACGGAACGTGAAGTGCGGCCGTGATAGGATTCCCTGAGCCAGCCTCCCGCAGGAACCGATCATGTCCCTGAGCACTTGAACTCTTTCTTACTCGTCCACTATGTATCATGATGTGTGATAAATATTGATGTATCGGCATTGCAATCGGCACGTGTCACTGGAGTTTCCTTCAGCAGTTCAAAGATTTGCCATTATGCTGATTTGTCTCTAAATTTACAGATCGACATTTTTTTTTTTTTTTAAAGCAGGGTCAGAGAGGGGCTTAAGGGCTTTGCTCAAGGTCCCAATGGCAAAATCACTCATCTGACCCTTGAACTGGAGATCTTCCAGTCAGAGGCACAGTGACCTACACAGTTGCTGCATGCGAGTGCATGTGCCCTGTGACAGACTGGCAAGCTATCCCAGAGTTTACCCCAGCCTTGTTCCCTATGCTGCCTAGGATAAGTTCCAGATCATCCCAAAACCCTGATTAGGATAAGTGGCTTGGAAGATGAATATTGTCTCTAAGACCTTTCAAAGACTTGAACTAATAACCATCTGGTTAAAGGTCTGGCTTTTTTACTTCTGTGCGGCTGATTCCTTGGGTGGATATTGAACAGTGAAAATGACAACGCTCCTCATATGTATGTATGGGTGTGGATGGAATCTCCAGTTCCTTGTGACTCTTGTTGTAGTACCTGAAGGGTGTGGTGAATATCTTTGCTATCCGTTTCTGCCGAGTTTCAGTGAAAATATTCAACCGTCTGGATAGCCCGGGATTCCTCTTATGTGTTGTTAGAATTCTTCCCCAGTGCTTGTTCCAGAAATAATTGTGTCCTTTAGATGATTTATTCAGCACAGAGTATTTATGAAAATCTGCCCAATTTTTACGCCTGCCCTGGCAAGTCACCAGAGCGTTAAATCCGGCCTACCCTGGGCGTGTTTAATAATGACTCTTCACTCTGTGGTATTTACCGCTTCGAAAAAATGATTGAAAGACAGGTCTCCCAAGTCATGTGATTGGGCGACGCCCCCCTTGCAGACTGTTTTGTCACAGACTGTACCTGTAGAAGGCCTTCCCTTCAACTGGAGGAATGCAGTGATGATGAATTGCAGATATGGGCTGAGAGGCGGAATTGGGGGGCGAGATAATCCTGAGGGTGGGAAGCTGTTAGGAGGCTCTGCTGTGAGCACACCGGGACTGGAGGGGGGGGGGTGCAGAGATATGGAGGAGATTAGATATGGCTCATCACCTGCACAGCCTCGATCTGCTGTCAGTTACATGACACCCTGATACACAGTGCCGTAGAACTCAGGCCCCGACCCTCATTTCCGCGGCTTTCCCAGAATGCCAGGATGTCTGCCGTGCCAAACACGGAGAGAAGCTGCGCGCTCAGGCCTGGCTGTTTCTGTTTCAGGGATTCGAGATGCAGACAGGGGGCTATCATACAGCGGTGTATCACAGAACCATGTCATCAATGGCGTGGCTGTTTATTACACAAGAACCTTGGTGAATTAATAATGAAAAACTGGGTGAATGATGAATTATTAAACTGTACGGAGTTAAACAAGCAAAAGACAAACCATTACTAGCGTTAGTGTTAATATAAATAATACTGTATATCCTACATTATGCTTAGTATCAAGGAATAACACTAAATCAAAATACTAATTACTAATTAAATTACTGAGTAATACTAAAGAAGAAAAAATCAGTTATTTCAATTAACTTGAAATTCAAGGTGTAACACTACAAAATTACAATTTCCGACACGCATCCTTCCGGATTTAAAATGAAACATTATTGCCAAAATGGTCTTTGAGTCTATTGACATGTTTGATGTGTGGTTACCGGTGTGTAGATCTGCCTTTCTGTGATCCATCAGATATCACAGACCATCATCGCTAACGAAAGGCACAGCGGCATCACAACGGACACATTGATGGTGTGTTTAGAGGTTTGGAAGCTCTGTCTTCTAGGCTCAAAGCCAGTTCACAATCCAAACACATCACACACGTTCAAAATCGTGCCTTCAAAAATATAGATCCGTCTTTCCCCTGTGCAAATCCTTTGTCCGATAAATACATAAGATTTAGCTTTAGGTCTGGCAGCAGTCGGCTTTTCTTAGCCACTATAGGAGCTGCAGGATAAGTACCTGGACAGCTGGGATAATTAGGTTTTAGTCCAGCTAGAGCCGGCCGATACGAACTATGAATATACGAGTCCAAAACACGCAGGCTCAGTGTGGGGTCATTTTTGGGACAGGATGCAGGTCCATTGCACGGATGTGGACATCCCCAAGCTCCTTAAGGCTCAGCACTGCGGTCGACATCTTTCAGTCAGGTGATGGCGCCCCCGGCAGGCCAAAGCCGACGCTTAGCCAAGCGCCGCGTTATATAAACTGCGCTAAAAGCGGATGTGCACATATATATATTTTTTTCCTGTGGCTGCTCGGTTTGAATCCGGTTGCCATGGCTACAGATGGAGGGGCTGCAGGGTTGGGTTGGCGGTGGGGGTGTGAATAATTGCCTGTCTGCTCGGGATGCCGTCCTGGAGTTAGAGTCGAGTGCTTCCTCCCCTGATGAACGCCTCATTCGCATTCCTGCAGCAGTCCCAGGGCGTGACGCCCGCGGGCGGCATGACGGATCGCTCAGAGAGGGCCCCAGCCGGGAAGCATCCAGGTACCATCACAGGGCATCACGCAGCACAGCAGCAAACTTTCTCGACACCTATGGAAGGGCTTAAATAATTTAAATAATAAAGAACCACACTTCATGCAGCTCTTGCTTAATAAGAGAAACTGGATTTCGGCACTTTAATCCAAATGCAACCAGTTCTCCCATTAGCCCATCCCTTCCCAGCTCCGATTCCCAGTATCTCCCAGGCTTGTTCTGTCTCCAGCCTCTTTTTCAGCACCAGTGTATATTTAGACAAAGAGGGTCATGCGTTGCAGTGTTTTGCACATCCAGTCCCTGCCCTGCTTCCCAGCAGCCCCACCTGAGCTAATCAGAGCCTTGATGATTCACTGATTATTCGAATCAGTTTTGTTAGTGCTGAGCTTGGGGGGGTGGGCAGCCCTTTGGATCGGCAGGCCTGGGAAAAACATGCGGCGGATGAAGGATTAGCAAATAGCAAGTATATCGCTGGAGCGTTTCGGCTGTCTCCCTATGGTCTCACGCAAGCAGCAGACACACTGGAGCTCCTCGTGACCCTGTCCCACACAGGCGGCTGAATCGCTCCTCCTGTCAGCATCGCCGGCACGTCTCAGCAGCCACCCCCCATATGCAGACGGTCCTAGAGCAAACAGTGACACGGGACACCCTGTCACATTATTTATACAGGACATATTTACTCAAGGAGATACGGAGCAAGGAGCATGGAAGGTCTTCATGTTATACCCTTGAGGATGTGAGTGTTTAACAGGAAGAAACTGTAGCAGCCGTACTCTTCCTAGACTGTATCTGAAGGTACAGCAGCTGTACTCTTCCTAGACTGTATCTGAAGGTACAGCAGCCGTACTCTTCCTAGACTGTATCTGAAGGTAAAGCAGCTGTACTCTTCCTAGACCCTATCTGAAGGTACTGCAGCTGTACTCTTCCTAGACCGTATCTGAAGGTACAGCAGCCGTACTCTTCCTAGACTGTATCTAAATGTACAGCAGCCGTACTCTTCCTAGACTCTGTTTGAAGGTACTGCAGCCGTTCTCTTCCTAGACTATATCTGAAGGTACAGCAGCCGTACTCTTCCTAGATTCTGTTTGAAGGTACTGCAGCCGTACTCTTCCTAGACTGTATCTAAATGTACAGCAGCCGTACTCTTCCTAGACTCTGTTTGAAGGTACTGCAGCCGTTCTCTTCCTAGAATATATCTGAAGGTACAGCAGCCGTACTCTTCCTAAACTCTGTTTGAAGGTACTGCAGCCGTACTCTTCCTAGACTGTATCTGAAGGTACAGCAGCTGTACTCTTGCTAGACTGTATCTGAAGGTACTGCAGTCATTCTCTTCCTAGACTATATCTGAAGGTACAGCAGCCATACTCTTCCTAGATTCTGTTTGAAGGTACTGTAGCCGTACTCTTCCTAGACTGTATCTGAAGGTACAGCAGCCGTACTCTTCCTAGACTCTGTTTGAAGGTACTGCAGCCGTTCTCTTCCTAGACTATATCTGAATGTACAGCAGCCATACTCTTCCTAGACTCTGTTTGAAGGTACAGCAGCCGTACTCTTCCTAGACTATATCTGAAGGTACAGCAGCCGTACTCTTCCTAAACTCTGTTTGAAGGTACAGCAGCCGTACTCTTCCTAGACTGCACTTGAAGGTATGATGTCCTGGTCAGTGCTGCCCACTGGTGGCCCATCATGTTGTTTTCTCCCTTTCCTCTCTTTCTGAGGCCATTGGCACTGACCCAGCATCACAGTGCAGGACTTGCGATTCCAAACCTCCCAGACGATGGGCGGCCTACTTACATCCCCATGCATAAATACATACTAGCACTTCATTAGCTGCCTTTTTGTTGCCTAATTTTGTGGGAAGGTCTTCCTTATTAGGGTTATCCCCCTTAGGTAATCAGAGACACCTGGCAGAGCGGCTACCATCACGGCATTGTTCATTTTTTTTGGGGTGGGGTTAGCTGCCTGGGTGCAGCATCACCACGCCTGGCTCAGGCGATGGCACGGATAGCTAATCCCGCTAGGATGCCATGAGGATATCACCATGGAGACCACATTCCACCGCGTGAGCTGGCGGATTCCGCTTCTACGGCAGCCCCCGTGCGAGTGGGGGAGGGTGGGGGGATGGGGCACGAGCTAAGCAATGTGTGCCTGTGAGTGTGAAATAGCCGGTTCTGGGTTCTGGATGAGGCCCAGTATGCTGCAAGCCTGACAGCCCCCGCACCGACAGAGCAACAACAAGAGTGGCGCCCCAATGACAACTCCTTTATGTAAATGATGGGGGGGGGGGGGGTAAATAAGGAGATAAACTGACAGGGCATGGACGACGCATGTCCTCCACTGACACCCTCCCTGGGAGCGTGAGAAGAGGCATGGACGGGGCCCAGGGAGCACCGGGCCCCTATGACAGCTCCCATGGGGCTGTGAGAAACGGTCCTGCTGCCGTCCTGTGGGTCCGGGCCAAACCAGCAAGGGGACACGTGCCCTGAACCCCCCATCCCCACCCCCAATACCACCACCACCCCCGCAGAGATGACAGGCACTATCTGCTGTTCCCCCTCCTCAAAGTGCCTTTGGCATTATAAAACGATTTGGAGGGGATGGACCACACAGGCTCATTATGGTCTGGGGTTAAAGGCAACTGGGAACTCTTTCAAGGAAGACAAAATTCCTTAATGAGGTTTAGGGCACTTGTCAACTTTACAGATTTGTATCCTTTTAATTGACCACCCACATTATCTCCATGTCATGAGTTTCATTGTTTTTTTTTTCTTTTGTACTATTATTATTACTGGTCCAGAATTACTTTAAAAATAAGAAAAGGCTTTAAGTGTAACAGTTAGAAAAAAATCCAAGAAGATCCAGAAAGATGGACCGGCTTACCATTGGTTAGTTATTCCAAATCAATTGGGATTGCGCAATTTCTATTGGACGGTTCCGTTAAGTGAAAACGACTCTCGTAGGAACTGGCAAGACCTGCAGACAGCTCGAGAATACGCGATCGAGAATATCCCGGACGAACAGGGTGTCAGGCGAGCCTCCTTGTTTAAATAGAGCCTAATTACCTGTGGATTTTAATTGGTGTGCCCTGTATATCAGTAAAGAGCAAGGGAGTGCCGCTTCTCAGTAGACAAAGAGAGATCCTGCTCGTTAGTCGGTGGCGAAACGCCGGTAAAAATGCCGGAGACATTTACTGTAGGCTCGCCTGCGTCAAACTCGACTGCAGGAACGATGTCAATGACATAACGTGTGAGAATAATTACGGTTTTATATGTGTATGAACAGAGCGGTAAAATCACGGCTTTCCTCTCTGTGCGAATAGCAGAGATGACGGGACGCCGGGTGCAGACGCGGAATAGATAAGTGGCACCAGGAAATGAAACGGGCAAACAGGCTGACTTTGAAATCGAAAGCGTTTTCCTTCCTATCAGGCTCTCTTCGCTGGGAATGCAGCTTATTAACGCGATTTCCGCGCGAAGCCCGCGGCCGCGCGCTAACAAAGATCTTTAGGAGGCGTCCGTACAAAGGAGCTTTGATAACGCATAAACAGCGATATAAAAAATAAGACACAAGAACACTGATATAGCAAATGGAGTAATAATATCCAACTAAACAATTTATCATAGAATAAAAATGTATATTGGTGAATCTCATATTTAATAGAAATTAAACGTGATAAAAAAATAAAAAAACGTTAAATCCACACCCAGCAGTGTCAGTTTACGGGGCTATGTTGTGGGGATTGATAATGGTCTGCTTTGCACTTTGTACATTATAGACAAGCTGCCCAAATCGTAACAAAATGTGTGTCTCTGCAGTGAACTGCGATTGGCACTTTTTTCACTGGGTGATGGAAATGAATGTGAGGTTTGATCCATGAGACTTTGCAGCCCCAGACCACCCTGCAACTCCCCCCAAACACAGAGCCATGATTAGGCTTCCCCAAGCTCAGTAACACTGCTCAATAATTCAGGGACACACGGGACTGTGAGGCCCTGTGAGTCCTCTGGGCCGTGGATAGATTGCAGCAGTGCTCTTTAACCTGACACCATGCGTGTGTCGCATTAGTGATAGCAAGGAGGCCCTGGCATAGTCTCCAGGAAGGCGCCGGACCTGCGTTAGGACCCTAACCAGGGTGCTAGAATAACGCCCCTGTCTTCCTGCAAATGGACTGTCCAGATACAGGGTGTCCCCTGCCTGAAGTCCTATATGATTCCTGGCATAGGCTCCAAGCTTACTGTGCCCCTGTGCTGTACTTACAGATAGGAGTGGACTAACTTCTCTGGAGGCCCTAGGCTGACATTGTTATCAGGGCCTTAGGTGGGACATTCCAGTTATTTTTTGAAACCGAAAGAGGAAGGAGAGGGAATTTAAACAATCACCTGCCAATGAAAGCGAGGGTGGTATTGGTAAAACTTACTGTTCAGGGTGGGGAGGGGAGTCCTTTTGCTAAAATACTCACATTGAGGGCAGGGAGGTATCGCACCAGCGGATCGATTGGCCAAATTTAAGATTTTTAACTATTGCTTATTTTGCCATGACCCTCGGCTGCAGCCTAGGATAGGCTGTTTGTAACTCTGCCCCTAAGGCTAAGGTTTGTATTGATTTTTTGCATGTATTCATTTAATTGTGTTCTGTCCACAATTTATCTACCACTCTGGCGGGGCGATATCAAAGATTTGTGAGGGGTAATGTTAGTTTGGTATGTTTGCGCAGTTTTCTTCAGCTAGGCTACTTTGTGCCTGTCTGCTTGGCAGTGAAACAACCGGTACTCTACTACTAGACTCCAGTCTTAAAAGAAAGCTGGGTGGCGTGAAGTCTCAGAACAGGAATAGTCCATTACAGCTGGGATAGGGGGAACTTTTTCTATCCTGAAAACTCACGAAAATGCAAATAACAGACTTGTTGTTATATGATAATATTACATTCTGTAATAGATTTAGGGACCCCCAGCTGGCTGCCTACATTGTCAGAAAAAAGGCTACAGCCCTGGTATAGTATTATACCCCAAGGTATAAAGAACATAAATGTACCCCCAATGGTACTGACATGTTCCTCAGAGTCCATTTCTAAATCTTGAAAGTTACGGATAGGGTTGAAGGTCTACCTACAGCTAGGGCACACTTTGCAGACCCTTGAGGGTACAGCCCCAATGACAAGTAATTGTACCCTCAAAGGTACAAATTGGCACTTTTCTGACAGTGTACCCTGTCTTTTGGTAAGTTTTTCTAAACATCAATTAATAGTAATTCATTCCTGGGTTGTGATACTAGCTTTGATGAAATCCAAAATAATTTTGAAACACAGATACATGGGTTGGTTTGATGTTGGGGGGGGTCAAAATTCATATAAAGATGCCAATCTTATAAGCCAATGATGTGTTTTGAGTCAGTGAGTGACAAGGGAGGGGACTCTCCAGGTGCCACTTACCTTCCAGTTGGGCCCATTGCCCCTGTAGCCTCTCCTTTGTATATGGCCCTGGATTGATAAGTAGGGATTTCCATTGATTGCTTGTACTAGATAAATGTTATGGTTTTGAAGAGCGTGCCGAGCACTAAACTTAAAGCTGTGTGTGTCTCTCTGTGTCCGCCTGTCTGTCTGTCTGGTTGTCTGCCTGTCTCACACCTACAGTGTCTATGGCTGCCCTCTGGCTAAGAAGAGGAAAACTCAGGACAGGCAGCCACAGGAGCCCTCCCCTAAGAGGAGGCCTACACTGATGCACGCCGACAACTCCTCCTTGGACGAGTGCTACGAGACAGACGGCATGGAGGAGGTGGAGGAGAAGGAGCTGGATGAGGATGATGATGAGGAGGATGAAGAGGAGGAGGAAGAAGAGATGGAGGAAGAGGACTTTTCAGAGGACAACGATGAGCAAGGTGAAGAGGAGGTCTGTGAGGCAGAGAGGGAGGAAGAGCTAGAGGCAGAGACACTAGAGGATGGAGCGGAGGAAGATGAGGAGGAAGGAGAAGAGGATGGAGAAGAAGAAGAGGTTGAGGAGGAGGATTATGAAGAACACACAAGTGACGAGGGTAGGAATAACTTTGCATAGATGTTAGAAATGCTTTTAACTTGGTAATGAAACTTAAGATTCAATTCATTTACTTGTCATGGGATGCACCAGTGGTCTTAAAAACATGCAACTTAAAATATGCAAATATTTGTGGATATTTTGAGAATTCATGTGAATATTGCAGTGAGCAGCACAGAAACCTGTCCCATTAATTTTGGTATGATACTGTAGATATTTTTATTCAAACATCTCGACACTAGAATTTAAGCCTCTCGGATAAGTTGTGATGAATTTTGTCCTGCACAAATAGCTTGTGCAAAGATTTTAGCTGTAATCTCAACAAAGAAACATCGAAATACACACCACTTTCATATTCAAAATTCCTCTATTAGCCCATCACCACGAGGACTTTCAGCACATGAACACTGTGATCAGTGTTTATTCTTGATAGAGGTTTAAGGGCAGACCTCCATAAATGTTTCGTTTCATCTACATCTGTTCATTCCCTCACTTAAATAGGATCTCGTGAGTATTGCTCTCATAATGATATATCTGACTATTCTTTTCCTTTGACTTTGCCCTCAACATCCCTAAAGAAGAGATAGATGCTTAATAATTGTATCTTGTTTGCGGAGTCACCACAATTTTTTTTGGGAAGTGAGCTGCATGGAAAAAAATATGTAAAATAATGCTCTCTTTCCCCATTTGTATGGATACATAGGAATTCTGCAGCTTTTGCATATCTCAGCCTGTTCTCTTTTAAGATGTACCTCAGCTCCTCACCACACGGTGCCTTGAGTCGGAGCTGCGCTTAATGCTCGCTCTCTCTTCGACAGCGAGCGGTCAGATGAACGGCGGACAGGGCAAAGCAGCTCAGGCGGGCGAGAAAGACGGCGGCGGCGGCGGCGGGGGGCCCGGCGCCGCAGACGAGTACGAGAACTACGACGAGCTGGTGGCCAAATCCCTGCTGAACCTGGGCAAGATCGCCGAGGACGCGGCCTACCAGGCCATGACCGAGTCGGAGATGAACAGCAACTCGTCGAACAGCGCTGGCGAGGACGACGATGAGGAAGAGGAGGAGAGGGAGCGGCTGGCGCGCGCCGGCCAGTTAAGCCTGGACGTGGAGAGTGACGTGGTGCGCGAGACGGTGGACTCCCTGAAACTGCTGGCCCAGGGGCACGGCGCCATGCTGCCCGATCAGCTGGAGGCTGCAGTGGAGGTGGGTGTTCGGGGGGGCCGGCTGGAGCAAAGCGAGGAGGAGGCCGTGTGCCTCAGCAGTCTGGAGTGTCTGCGCAGCCAGTGCTTCGACCTTGCGCGCAAGCTGAGCGAGACGCAGCTGGTGCAGACGCAGCTGCACGTCCCCACCCTGGACCACCAACTGCCCTGCCTTGCCCAGGAGCGCCGCTACTCCGACATGGCCAACCTGATGAAGCTGGAGGAGCAGCTGAGCCCGGTGGGCAGGGCCCCGCGGGAGCGCGGTGCGGCCCGGGGCGTCGAGGAGGACGCCGCGTCCGTGGCCTCGGACCGCTCCGAGGAGACCTTCGACGTCACTAAGGGCAACCTGTCGCTGCTGGAGAAGGCCATCGCTCTGGAGTCGGAGCGGGCCAAGGTGATGAGGGACCGCGGGGCTCCAGAGGGCGCCCACCTGCACCAGGAGCACAGCCCCCGCCGGAGCTGCGTGGCCGAGGAGCGCAAGGCCCGCCTGCAGCATGACGCGGCCAGGCGGCCGTATTACCCGAAAGGTAGGCGGGCCGCGACCCCACTTAATGGGAGGAGCTGAGTTTGCTACTATAGCATCCATTCGTAATAATGCTTGATGCTATGGACATGTAACCTTAAGGGTGTTGGTTTAGATCCCAGCTTATGCTTTGCTTTCGCACTAACCCTGATTCCCACAGCTCGCAACTTTGGACATGGTGAAATGATCCTAATAGATGAAATAGTACCAGTATATAACATTTAGTACTGCTTAACGTTAGGTGTAGTGTTATTTGCACAATGTGCGTACTGTTATGGACATTGTGTTATACACTCAGTTATAGACTCATATATTATAGACACTAGACACTAGATATGTTATAGACACCATAGAGTCTATAACATGATACATACCATGTCTATAATAGCATTTCTACTCTGTGTTCATAACACTATATGCAATGAAAACACACAACGTACAGTGTTTGACACACACAGCATAGTATATTTCACACACACACACACACGCATACACATACAGCATGTGTACAGTGTTTCAACCACACAGCACATAGTGTTTAACACTCACACAGCTTACAGTGTTTCACACACACACGGTACAGGGTTTATCGCACACAGCGTACAGTGTTTCACACACACAGCGTACAGTGTTTCACACTCACACGGTACAAGGTTTAACGCACACAGCGTACAGTGTTTCACACACACACACACACAGAGTACAGTGTTACACACACACACACAGTGTACAGTGTTTCACACACACAGTACAGTTCTTCACACACACACACAGCGTACAGTGTTTCACACACACAGTACAGTGTTTCACACACACACACAGCATACAGTGTTTCACACATGCACAGCGTACAGTGTTTCACACACACAGCGTACAGTGTTTCACAGATACAGTACAGTGTTTATGCACACTAGGTCTGGGCGATATCATATCAATATTATATAACACATGGGCAAAACATTTGGCCAGAGGCCAGCATTTCGGTACTATATGGACATTTATTTACACCCACGGTTTGTTAAGCAGATTAATAGTATGATGCCGTTTATGACTCCTAAAAGTTAGCGATAAGTGTAAATTCGGAATATCCTTGTGTTTAATAAACGCGTCAGACTTTAAACTGCAGAAAGTACTGCTACACCACCATCATGACACCTTGTTTATCCACAATATCTCCTCTTTTAAAAGATGTTGTGGCTCCTGAGCTTGTCCTTTCTTCACTGAAGTATCCCAACATAAAGATACGCCGATTTTTTTACAGATTACTAACTTTTAGGTGTCACAAAACATATATCATTAATATTTTAGCCGTACTACTTATCAGCTTATTTATGACCAAATCGTGGGAGTAAAATAACGTCCAGCACACTGTGTTTCTCACACACACACACACACACACACACACACACACAGAGCATACAGTGTGTTAGACTCAGTGTTTCAGACACAGGGCACAGAGTCCATGTGGTGGTGTGACTGTAAAAGGAGCCTGACGCTGCCCCCCCCACCGCCCACTTCCGATTGGGCATCCTCGCAGAGAGGTGACCCGGCTGTGTCGTCGGCGCGCGTCACTGGGGCCTCACCTCAGCAGGATGGAGCCGCTGCTCTCGGCGCGGGCAGCGGAAGCCGGCCGACTCGGCTGCAGGATGGCGGCAGGCTATATTTAACGCCGGCGGAGGGCTTTGGAACCGCGAGCCGCCGTCACTGGCATCGATCCGCATGCATGCTGGTCGTGCTGGAAGCCTTTGGGCTCCTGATTAATACGCCTCGCTGTACGCCTGGGGAAGGACGCGGAGCTCCAATCGATGTCTAATAAACAAACCAAAAAAAAGGAGCGCGCCACAAATATGTGACATTACACAGTGAAAGGCGCTTCTTCCTGCCCTATGAATCACGGGGCCTTGAATGATATCACTTCTTTTGCCAGCCAAAATTAAGATGCTGCTTCTTAGCTGCTAGGTGAACTTGAAGGTCACCTGTGCTGTGTGTCAGTTGGGGGCGTGACCCAGAAGCACGGCGACCAATCAGTAGAGGCTTTCCTGACTGGGCATTGTGATGTGAAGGACACATGCGTGGTCACATGCACACACCCCTGTGCCTCTGCATCACTTTTCACACCTGATCTGCACTGATGAGTCACAGTGCCGTGACGGACCCACTACTCTGCCGCTACCCCCATCCCCCTGGCCCGGCTTACGGCCGGATCAGACATGTGGCCGGGATTTGAAACTGCGGGGGAGGGGCGTGTTTATCTCCGGGAGAGCTGCTTAGGGAATCTAACCGTGTCAGATCTCGGAGGGCCCAGCACCTGCGTTCCGGAAGGTACCGGGCGGAAAGACGGATGGACTAATGGTTGAGACGCGGTGCGACAGAAGCCTCCCAGCCTTAGAAAGAGTGATAACAGATAGCAGGCCGGCGGGATGCTTATCCTGGCTAACGGGGACAATCCGCCATACCTGTCCTCACCACAATCAATACCTATTCCTCCCTAATGGGCATTAGTAATGTAAGTGCTCTACCCACTCCTGCAATGAGCCAGCGCCCTGTGTATGTGTCTGTGTTTGTGCGTGGGGGAGGGTGGTGGTGTACATCTGTTAGTGACTGTGATTGTGTGTGTACCTGTGTGTGTGTTAGTGCACTTGTGCGTATGTGCCTGGGTGTGCATGCGTGTGCGTGTTTGTTAGTGCACTTGTATGTGTGTGCGTGCGTATGTGTGTGTGTGTGTGTGTGTGTGTGTGTGTGTGTGTGTGTGTGTGTGTGTGTGTGTGTGTGTGTGTGTGTGTGTGTGCCAAGTTTATTGTGGGGATCAGATTTTCCTGTAACCCATAATTTTAATATTTGGGGTAATTTTTTCAGTCCCCACAAGGATAACTTCAGTTTAATGAAATATTTATGAATGCACTCCAAAAGCTAAAATTCCCCAAAGTCTTTAATTTTGTTTGGTTACGTATGGTGAAGTTTAGGGCATGGTAGTGGTTGAGGTTGACACTTTTGGGATTTGGGTTATGCCCATTCATATGAATACGTGGACTGTGCATGTGTATCTTAGTGGTTATTAATATATTACATTGTGAGGACCAAATGTCCCCACTGTTTGCACTGTTATTTTCACCTTTAAGAGTCCTCACAAAGTTATAGATACCTAATCTGTGTATGTGTGTGTGTGTGTCTGCGGGTGTGTGCTTATTAGTGTTCCTTGTATGTGTCTATATATTAGTGTTCCTGTGTGTGTGTGTGTGTGTGTGTGTGTGTGTGTGTGTCTATATATTACTGTTCCTGTGTGTGTGTGTGTTTGTGTCTATATATTAGTGTTCCTGTGTGTGTGCGTGTTTGTGTCTATATATTAGTGTTTCTGTGTGTGTGTGTGTGTGTGTGTGTGTTTGTGTCTGTATGTTAGTGTTCCTGTGTGTGTGTGTGTG
>JAABNY020000038.1:8181027-8208511 GCA_015164015.2 Brevimyrus niger
GCCTCCCACTCCTCCCCCCGCGCCCGCCGCCTCTCCTTGCCCCGGGGTGGGGGGGGGGGTCCGCCGGGGCGGGCTTGCGCGGGGGGGGGGGGGGGGGGGGGGGGGGTGTGAGTGTGACTGCGATTTTAACGGGACGTGTTGCGCTAGCTTAGCCTTTCGTAGGAGTCGGTGGACTTTCTCTAGCAGTGCTTGATGTATGAGCTGGGCAAACACACATAGACATTCACAGGCAGCCAGGCACAGGGCCACCACAGGGGGGGTGGGGTGCTGGGAGATATGTGTCACATGACTGGTGCATCAGCATTTGGAGCTTTAAGGGGTGTGTGTGAGCCTCCGAGTGATGCTGTCCTTATCTCTCTTTCTCTCTCTCTCTCTCTCTCTCTCTCTCTCCATCCATCCATGCCTCCCCCAGAGCCCTGATGCGGACGTGGAGGACCAGGGAGCGCTGGACATGAACATGACACAGCTGCACGGCGCCCCCGAGAGTAACTGCACAGTATTGACCCCGCTGGAGCCCATGTCACCCCGGCGCCAGGCTCTGCTGAGCAGCCGCTGTTACCAGCTGGGTGACGCCGACTGCTGGGACCTGCCCCTGGAGCACAGCGACGGCCCCAAAGAGGTACGGCACCCACACAGCCCGACACCATCGCTCTGGAGGGACGAGGAGTCAGACAAACACCAGAACCTCTGCAACTAATGCCATCCAAGTAATACTGACACATAACCATTATTATTATTATTACTATTATTATTATTATTACTGCTAGATGGACCAGAAGCCCATCCAAGCTGCTTCTGACATGTGCCCTTTGCTGGAGAAGTGGTTACGTGGTTATGGATGGATGGATGGTTGGTCATTATTTGGCTACATTCAGTCAAAGCAATTTAAAATTCCATTAATGTATAATAAATGGGTAGTATAATAGACAAGTTTACATTGACATCAGAAGCTGACTTGTGACCGTTCACCATCCGTGTTAACAGAGAAGGGATACACTGAGTGGGGTTCTGTCTGCCTGGCTTGCAGCCACAGCTGCACTAGAGTGCCATCTATAGACAGACCGCTGGTACTGCAGTGAGCTCACTCCAGCTCTGCAGGCTGGAGGTGACCACAGGCTCAAAGCATAACAAAAATCATAGAAGCTGTAAAATGAGGTTTCGATCATCGCCTGTTATTTCATGTTTTGGGATGACAGGCGTGGTAAATCTCAAAAGTTTATTTGCGAGCAATGTGGCGTGGAGCATGAAAACTCCAATCTGTTTTTAGAGCTCTCTGTACGATGCTCAGGGAAGATGAAAGCGACCTTTGGGTGTCATTTGCTGACAACATGGACATGTGACTCCTATCCAAATGCACGAAGTGATTGTGTATCATTTGCTAAAGGCAGGTTGTATACAGGGGGTCGGGCCACAAGACCGCTTGCCCCAGCTGAAAGCTGATTGCCCCCCAGAATGCCTCCTCCCTGTCACTCACCAGTTCAAGTCATATCATTGGCTAAGGATAAGGTTGGCACCTCAATATGGTCCCTCTTATGTGCCCTACCTTAAAAAGTCCTAGGATGACGTCTGTCACATTTCAGTGTAAACAAGTGGCTTCCATCACACATAACTGTCTCCAGGTTATCCAATCTCCATGATCCCAGTCACCAGCTCCATTAAAGAGAGAAGTTCTGTATACGCAAACATTCAGAGTTTGAATGTAAAAAAAATAATAAAATCCCGTGGAGGTGGGAAGTTTTACATGAATTGTACAAGCAGTCAGGTAAAAGAAAAGAGGGGATGTGACACGGTGTCAGGAAAATGCCGGAAAGCACGGCGTGGCTGTGTGAGGCGCTGGGCCCGCCGCAGTGCCGCTCTTACCGCAGTGTGCTGACTGTGATCCCTGCCCTAAATCTGTCACTGTGATCGACACTGTGCCACTAGCTTAAAACGGGATGCACATCTCCACCTCCCCCCAAACCCCCCCCCAACACATGCACACACACAGCCCGCCGACTTGGACCCATTCCAGGACCTTCTGGAGGACCGCCAGTACCCAGGAGAGGTGACGATTGCCAGCCCCAAGCCCAAGTA
Source organism: Brevimyrus niger (assembly GCA_015164015.2). Lineage (NCBI taxonomy): Eukaryota > Metazoa > Chordata > Actinopteri > Osteoglossiformes > Mormyridae > Brevimyrus > Brevimyrus niger. The sequence continues at coordinate 8,183,101 of JAABNY020000038.1, forward strand.
CCCTCCATGCAAGGAGAGCAAGAAGGAACTGATAGGGTAAATCCTGGGGGGCGGGGTTTGTGGGCTGCTCATTCTGATAGGGTAAATCCTGGGGGGGCGGGGTTTGTGGGCTGCTCATTCTGATAGGGTAAATCCTGGGGGTCGGGGTTTGTGGGCTGCTCATTCTGCTAGGGGGTCCTGGGGGGGCGGGGTTTGTGGGCTGCTCATTCTGCTAGAGGGATGCTTATTATCAACCGTGATCTTCTCATCTAATCCACTGCTGTTGTGTCACTTTGTTCATGCTTGCAGGTTTAGTTTTTTTTTTATTTAAGCTTATGGGGGGGGGGGGTCCTGTACCCATTAGTCACCCATGAGACAATGTCAAACTGACTGTGAGGGTGGGGGTTAAAAGGCATCACCCCAGCTAATGCAAATTTAGCCAGTAGATTATGGTAAATGATTTTGTACATAGATCCCGTTTCATCCAGATCGCATATTAATTTTCAGTTTGAATGATACCAAACCTGAAGGAGAAGGTGCTCAGGCTTTATCTGCTGATCTGAGAAACTGTGAAAAGAATGATTTGATCTCTCCTGCGACTCCATGGCTGGTTATACTTAGAGGGTTGGCAGCGTGTTGACGCTGCATCCCGGTGACGTCGCCGCTGCTCTAGCTACCCGCTGACCCTCTGGGGGGGGTTATTCATGCGTGCTAATTTTAAAATGAGTCTGTCCTGCTAGCACCGGCCTCGTTTTCCACCAGAGCTGAAAATGATCGTGTCACGTCTTTAGATGTTGGAGGTGTTTGGGATTAATCCAAATGTTAATCATCAGAGAGGGAGGCGTTTTCCAGTTTGCTGTGGATTCCAAGGACCTGCTTGTAATGTTCCCCCGTGTTAAATCCCCTGCCTGTCCGCCATGTTTTACAGCCTGTCTGCTTGTCCTATGGCTGACAAAGGCATCCGTATGATGGCGACCAACGCGCAAGACATCAAGTGAGATGGCTGCTTCTTGGCCGCTGTTTAAAATGCTTTCATTATCTGCATGTTTCCCAGGAAAATCACAAGGAAATGAGACACCCAAGATAAAATACTGCTCCATATGCTTCGAGCCTGAAATATTTTCATTACTAGATATGTGCCTCTACTCATCGGAGTAATTGAATGTTTTTATATCTTTTAAAAACTTTTTAAATCACCGTAGCCATTTGTGTGAATTCTAATCTGGTTCTCACACTTTGGGTCCATCAATTACAGCCACAGAGCTTTTTCATGCGTTGCCCTCAAGACTGCTGAAGTAACTTTAAAATGGTTTTCTTTCAAATGATCCATCCGTGTGAAGTGTGGTGGTTTGTCTTGTCAGGTGCCCCACACCGGGCTGTGACGGGTCGGGGCACATCACTGGGAACTACGCCTCCCACAGGAGGTAAGGAGAATGGCATCTTTTCACTTTTCCTCTTCATCCTTGCCTCTTCCCCTCGGTAGTTTGTTAGTTGTGTTGTGGGTTAAGTCTCATTACGTCGTGGCTGCATGGTTTGAATCCCACCCCCTGCTCTCTATGTCATGAGGGTGTTTTAACGCAGATAGAAAATGTGCAGTTAGTCTGATTGGCGCCATAATAATGTCTGGGTTATGTTCTTGCGTCTGCCCTGGACTGGACCGGTATCCCATCCAGAACGTATTCCGATATTCAAGTCAAGTCACTTTATTGTCATTTCATCCAGGTGAAACAGAACTGAGTTCATGCAGAGCATCATGGGTCTCATGAAGAACAGCTGATGAAGAAAAATGGAACAATGAATACTGGATAAAAAAAATGCACAATGAAATTTTACAATACAGTACATATAGACAGTAGACAGAACAAAATAGCATGAAAGTACCCTTTCTGCCCGTGATGGCCCCAGACCCCATCCATGACCTTATTCTAGATTCACAAGATGGATGTTTGTATTCAGTTTAATTAGTTCTTTAATTTGTAGTAGCTAGAAGAAGCTCTAAAGATTTGTGCTTTGATGCTCGGAACCAGACACCCCCTTCAACAAGACGCCTCAAATGTCATGTTCTGTGTTTAGTTAGTGACACATAATCACCACGCAGTCAGCAGGAGTCATGCAGCAAAATGTCCGCCTGGGGTGTTTATAGACCTATAATCACAGATAGGGTGCTGCTGCACTGGGCCCTGCAGTCAGCCGGCTCAACTGAGCTCTTCTGCTTAGTTATTTGGCATAATATTTAGATAATATATCTGCATTTATTTCTGACAAATTCTGATGCTATCCTCCAAGATTCATGTAGCAGATGCTGTTGCTGCTGTTCTCATTTTGAGTGTTTAGTGTGAACTGCGAGCTGTAGTGGCGGCACTGTCACCTCACTGTCACCTCACTGTCACCTCACGACCCCAGGGTCAGGGGTGCAGAGTCCAGGCCAACTCTAGGACTCTGGCTTCTGTGCGTCTCGTGTCGTGTGGGTGTCCCCCTGCTTTCCAGAAATGTGTGCCTGGGCCGATTGGTGTCTCTGACCCGCTGGTAAAGCGTGATTGTCTTCTGTTGCCCCTAATGATGATCACCTTACCATTCCCTCCTTTGATGACTGTTTTTTTTTTTTGTTTCATCCGTTAATTTCTCTCGCTCCGCATGTAGCTTGTCCGGCTGTCCGAGGGCCAAGAGGAGCGGCATTAAGATCACGCACAGCAAAGAGGACAAAGAAGACCAAGAGCCGATAAGGTGAGTCATCCGCATGCTCCCTCCCGCAGTGCATTCTGGGAAATCGACCTTCGGTTTCACAGAGTCGCGGACGCCGCTTCGCCACGGCTTTTACGCGCAACATCTGCATCGCAGGAAAACTTATGCTTTTTTTTTGTAATTAAATATTCCTAAGCCATGACAGGCTATTCCTCCTCCTGTGCAGACCTGCAGGTGACCGTCATCATTACCACAGTAATGATACGTAGCACAGTGTGCAAACATCCTCGCTGCAGGTTTGGAGGAAAGGAAACATGCTGTTCATCTTAATTAGGCTCAGCCTGTCTTCCAAGGACACCAGCGGGCATCCGCTAAAGCATATCAGCCCTCCGAATGGAATATCATGTGACACCACTTCAGTCCCGCGGCCCCTGTGAAGGCTCACTCCCCAATTCATTCCTAATTTCCAAATAGTTCCTCTCAATTTTTATGTTATTTTTGGTAATTGAGTCCTGCGTGAAACAACTCGAGTGGGCGAGACTTGCTGTACTTGGTCAACAGAAAATTCCGGCGCCAAATTTAATCTAGCGCTGTCGTTAGCTGCGGAGATATAGCAGCAGATGTGCCCCGATGTTCAAGATGGCCGCTTACAGAATCCCACTCGACACCGGCGGAATTTCATTGACAGTTTCGCCCGGCCGTGAAGCCCTGTCACTCCCCGGTCCACCATGTCCCCAGGTGTCCCGTCCCCGGCTGCGACGGCCAGGGCCACGTGACAGGGAAGTATGCGTCTCACCGCAGCGCTTCCGGCTGCCCCCTGGCGGCCAAGCGGCAGAAGGACGGCTACGTCAATGGCTCCCAGTTCGCGTGGAAGTCAGGGAAGACGGAGGGCATGTCGTGTCCTACCCCGGGCTGCGATGGGTCGGGCCACGTCAGCGGCAGCTTCCTGACCCACCGCAGGTGAACTCTCCTGTTCCTTCAGCTGGTTAGGGGGGTGGTGTGCTTAACTACGGCTAACGCCCCACATTTTACTCCCCCCCCCCCAGCCTCTCCGGGTGTCCCCGGGCCACGTCAGCCATGAAGAAGGCCAGAATGTCTGGGGTGGAAATGTTAACAATAAAACAACGGGCCAGCAAAGGTATCCATCACTGCTTCCCCCTCCCCCACGTGGCACAGAGCCAATCCCCAATCTGCATGCGGAGGCAGGTCTGGCTCTGGGGCGCCGTTGCCCTATCAGAATTCCACATAGTGACCAACCTGCTGCACGAGGCTATGCCACAGCTCATCAGAGATCAGCATGTGCCACGGCCCATCATGCAGGACGTGGAGCTGCCAGTCGACAGACAGTGGCATACAGGCCCTGCTGTGCAAAACATGGTACAGCCAATCCGGATTCTGCATGTGGTATGTCCTTCTATGGGAGCCAATCAGGAATTTGCTTGCGTCATTATAAGTTTTGCAGCGATTCGGCAGTAAGAGAGACATAATGATGGTCTACAATTAGTGAATGACAGGCATAAATGTGGAAAATTACTGGAAATTATACTGCCTCCTGAACATAAGAATAATTATTACAGACATTTCTACACTTAATCAGTTGTACTAAATGGCTGCACATCACAGCATATTTTTACTGTCAATGGGCGTCTCGTTTGCATGCGTATCAGATACCCAGTTATCATGTAGCTCACAAAACCCAAAAAGGGTCTTAACCACATCCAAGCTGTCCAACACAAACCTGAATGGTCATGCTGTCTTGCATTAAATGCATTCCATTGATTAAATGAGATTTCCAAATGACATCAAGCATCAATATTAACATCTCAGAACCTAAGAAGTATCCGTAACGGGCATCCAGAAGGCTTCGCCAGGATCTGTGGCTTTCGTACGTGACGTGCTAATGCTTCAGTTTACCCTGCAGGTGTAATTAAGCCGTCGCACGCGTTTGTAAATGCTGCGTCACAGGTGCCTGCACTCACATGTATTGAGCCGTTTTGTGACCTGCGCCTTTCACTTTCAGGGATAGAGAATGATGAGGAAATTAAGCAGCTGGATGAAGAAATAAAAGATTTGAATGAGTCGAATACACAAGTGGAGTCTGATATGATCAAACTGAGAACACAGGTAGGACACTGGGACTTGATGTGAGTTCTTATCAAGTAGAGGGTCAAAGAATGAAGCCTATAGTTTAATTTGCTGATATTATTGTGTGAAAATAACCACTGTAAAGCAATGTAATTCAGTTGATTTTTTAAGGTGAGGTGCTTAAGAGGGGCTATAATTCATACTGCGGGGCCAACCATATCATTAGCCAATAATTTGTTTTGAATCAGTGTCTGACAAGGTGAGGGCACTCCAGGAGCCAATCAGCTTTCACTTATGGCCAATGCCTCTATGGTCCCACCCCTGTGTACACCCCTACAAGCAAATGAATTGCGAACTAGTAGAATTCGGCAAAATCTGATTGGTTGCTTCCACATATCTATGTATCTGTGACAGCAGATCACCTTTTCCAGGAGGATGTTGTGCTAAGACTACTTCCACTGGAGTAATAAAATAATGTGCTTTCTTTTTAAAAATGTTCAGTGTGTATGCCTAGGGCATTGCCCTATCTAAACATCAGTCTCATGTACGCCTGTGTCTGTGTTTGTCTTCCCTGAGATCACCACAATGGAAACTAACCTGAAGTCTATAGAGGAGGAGAACAAGGTGATTGAACAGCAGAATGACTCCCTACTGCATGAGCTGGCCAGCCTCAGCCAATCATTGATAAACAGTTTAGCTAATATCCAGCTTCCACACATGGTAAGAGTCACAGACGGGCGGAAAACGGGGGCTGCTCCGATGCGACGGGGCCTCCATGCATGTCCATGGGGGGGGGGAGGGGGGGGCTCATGGAATACCTGGAGGGAGGTGTAACAGGCCTTTATGTCTGCCCCAGTCTGGAGATTACAAAACAGGACTCACCAACAGGCCTAAAAACCATCCTATATGGATCAGCCTCAACCTTCCTGACGCTCCTTATAGTAATTAGACCTAAACATGTTTGTTTCTGACTACATGGATTAAGGAAACAGTAAAACTCTGAATACTCATTTCAATCTGGCCTCTTGAGTCCTTCACGTATTCCAGTCGAATGTGTGTGTTAAATATAGCCATGTCCTGTGGTTCTTCAAGGTTGTTCCCTATATTTTTATACCAAATACATAAACCATTTCATCCTTCTGTTTTGATGTACCTTTTGTTAAAACAAGTCTTTATGCTCTTATAATATATGGAAAGCATAACAGAAACAGCTTTTTCCCATAAACATTCATTTATTTCTTTATTTCTGTCCTTACAATTTCAAATAGCAAGTATGGTCAGAAGCTACCACTGAATTAAGAAAAGCCAGTGTGGTACGGGAAGGAATTTTATCCTCAAACTATGACGCATTTATACTCACTGTACTCAAGACCAGGAATGAATGAGAACAGAATGAGAATGTTTTATTTCTGTTCAGTCCGAGCGGAATCCCTGTCCACAGCTAAAAACATACAGTACTACGAAAAGGTTTTTGAGAATAATACTTAAGTCAAGATAAGTCTCAAACTAGGAAAATACACAAGGAAACAAATAATATCATAATAAAAAACTGCAACACCATATCTGACTATTGTTTTATTTAGTATCATGTTACTACAAAACAAATGAAGTTGTTGATTAATCCTACAGAATAAAGATGTTCATCTGTAAGCCAATCAGTCGACAGTCTTTATATTTCCACACTTGCCTTTTGCTTGTTTGTTTGCATACCCAAGGCAGCTACACCCCCACAATGCTAAATGTGGCCTGAGGCTCCATCTCAGTGTCCAGACCAAATGACACACTGCTGGCTATAATTTGCGTCCAGACGTCTGTTTCCGTTCCTCATCAGTTTGCGTACAGCTCTGCATCATTCTTTCGCTTTTTGTTTCATTTTTTTTCCCCCCAATATTGCAACCCTACTACAGCAGAGCTTGGTTTAAGCTGGGCAGGAGGAAGTCTCATTGTCAGCTGAGCCTTAAATCGCCCAATGAGAATCATCCATCCGAGACCGGCCGGCTGATTGGTGAAGTCGCAGAGAAGATCCTCTGACTACCCAGCTCAAACCAAGTTCAGCAGTGACTCTCTGTCAGTGCAAATGCCCCAACTCCACCTTACCCTGAGATGTGAATCCAGCAGCATGTGTACAGCAGGCTAATAGCATTTTCTTTATACCTTTCCCCATAGAAGCCGCTGCCACACAAAGAGGCTTCCGTTAGAAATAGCAGCTGTTTACAGACCCATCACAGCGTAAGAGATCCATTTTCCACAATCTGATTGTTCTCTCGTTACACATTCATTCCCTCCCCTTAAAGTCCTCCTCTTTGTCGACACGGTGTAGCGTGTGCACTGTGTTTTCCAGAAACACACATGTGGGATGCCGGCTCAGCCTGCTTTTCTGACCAAGGAGGGAAGTCCTCAAGAGCAGAACAGGCGTCACCGTGTCACATGCTGTTTTTATTCTTTGAATTTTGGTTGCAAATCATTTTTTGAAGGAGACTTCATACATTTCAGTGTAAAAAAAAATCTGGATATTATTCAACAGCATTATAATTAAAATCTAATCTCACTGATTTATTTACCAACATTTGGTAAAATTCAATTAGCGATTAGCAATAAGTCAAACATGGCTGCTTGTATGAAGCCGATTACTTTTTTTTTTTCAAATTCTGAGAATCTTTATAGTACAAATAGACAGAAAAACAACAACCATAGACTAACTGTAAATATTATTGGTACTTAATAATTTCACTTGCAAAAGAAGAAAAGTTGTCCAAAAAAAATGTCAGTGACATGCTACTAGGCAGAAAAAGACAGATGAGTTTAATGCTAATCCAGTATACAGGGCAGGAAAAGGTATCTTACTCGTGGATGTTACACACAGACACACTCATCACCACCACCACCCACAAACAGTAAAGCACACCATTGCCTTTATTTATCTTATAAAGTTTTCTTTGTCTTAGTCACATCTTACCCCAACCCCCAATTTTTCCTCCACACCATCCTCATTGTCATTGATCCAAATGGAAAAAAGCTTGTTTATCAGCTTGTGTATTTGTTACTGCCGTCATTCAGCTAGCTGGCCAAGGCCTGTTACAGTATCAGATCACCCAGATGCAAACAGATGTTAAGCATGGTTCAAATGAAAGAGCTGGTGCACAACACACACAATCGATTTCATATCCACGATAAAAGCACTTTTAATACCACATTTTAACAGGGGAATAACAGGAGTTTTGCTAGCATGGAAACTTTCTATTTCCATGACAGTGTTTGGAGTAAATTTCTCCTCACAGTCGCCCTGCATGAAAACAAACTGGTCACTTCACCTTCCAGTGCAGTAAGTGCCATTTTACAGCATGGCAGACGATTATACTGATGGCATTTTCCACAGGTAATGAGGGAGTGTTGCAGCTTACGGCCGATGTCACCGCCAAACCCGATGCCTCTTCAACCCTAATTCTGACATTGTGTCCCACAGGAGCCCATGAATGAACACAACTTTGACGCCTACGTGACAACACTGACAGACATGTACACGCATCAGGATCAGTACCAGAGTCCGGAAAACAAGGCGCTGCTGGAGAGCATAAAGCAGGCGGTGCAAGGAATCCAAGTGTAGCGTCCGCTCCGGAAACGAAGCCTGGGGACAGCAGGAAAGCCTCCTGACTCTGTGCTGTAATTAATCACACAGTACAACAAGTAGATTTTTCCATGTTTTAAAACTACTATGCTTGATCAACATCCACTTAATTTACTCGTTTATTTTATTTGGTCATGCTTTCAAAATGGCTAACGAAAATAGTTTTCGACGACATCCACGTTTTGTACGCTTTCATAATGTGACGCCATGTTTATAGCTGCTGCAGTATGCACATTCTCCGGGTACCAGCCGCACGGGGCACACGCTCCTCTCAACAATTGGCGAAATAATTGTAGGATTCAAGAGTTGAGCAGGACACGGGAAACCAAGAAATGGAAATGCGCAAAGACTTTTTCCTTTGTCAGATTATTTCGTCAGATTCTTTTTTTGCAAGACCTTGATGTAATTTATTGAATTTTTCCAAGTCCTATATATCATTAATTTATTTGTTTGTTTGTGCATATTTATTTATTTGTGTGAGATCACAGCAATCATAACTCGAAAACCCAAATCATGTTTTAAAAGCACTTTTATTATGTTACCAATTCTTATACGATAAGAAGGGAATGTTCGATAACACTGACATATGCAGCCAGCAGTGTTCTTGTTTTGCCGTTTATTTCTTTGCTTGTTTATGCGACATTGCCGTAAACATCATTACACGAGAACCCATATCATCTTCCAAAATTACTTTTATTAGTATGTGTCAACAATTCTTATTTGATAAGAAGGGAATGTTCGGTAACCGCTGGCCGCATCTTTTAGTGTTTTCTTGTTTTACCGTATATTGCCAATGTGCTGACACCTTAAAAGAGGCGAATCGGAGCAAAATTTTGTAAAACTGGGCTTTAATATATAATAGGTTTACGCACAGAAAAGGTAGTGTGATAGAGCTCTATTTTGCTTAAAAACTGTGCCGTTTTATGAAGCACTCTAACCTCAGTAGTATTTCTTTGTCAAATATGCCTGATCTCTGAAATTCCAAGGTCTGGGTGTCGTGATAAATTAATCCTCATTGAACTGAAATGCAACTGAAATAGCCTTTGTATATGCAAACGTAAATGAACAGGCAGAACAGTAATCTTACTGTATGCTAAAGAAATATTTTACATGAATATTTTGAATACATAATTTAGAAAAATAAACACGGATGCGATTTTTTTTCCTGTTTTTTTTTAATCTAAGTACTTTAGTTTTGCACAGGCACACCATCGTTTCATCATTGTTGATGTTTTTACACGGAAAATATCATTTTTTTCCGCGAGCGAAAAATTACATATGATAATCAGGGCTGGAAAAACAGGGTTGTCCCCACGAATGTAGCTGCCGGTTGACTATTCCCGCTTGTCTTGTAAATGTATCTTTATAAGGAGAGTTGTGTAATGTCCCGGTGTTCAGAATCATTTCAGACACAAAGAGCATTAAATGCATATATTGTTACACTACAGTAATTATACATTGCAACATAATTTAGAAAATTATTAGTCAAAGAATTTCAGAAGCACTTTTGCATATAAAGGCGGTGTAAACATGAAAAAGTAACTCTTTGGATTGGTCGTAGAGCGACCGCAACGAGCTTATTGGTCAAGTAAATGAAATTCAGGTACACGAGCACTTCAGTGCTTGTGCCTCCCCATATTTTAATGTGCTGTTGGTTGTGTCGGCTATGTTCTTCTTTGCCTTTAAAGAGGGCTAACGCGAAGGTGCTTCTCCCTGGCGTAAACCGTGCACATTGTACAATCCTTAACCCCTCCCTTTTAGGGCATTTTTTTCGCCTTTCTATAAAGCATCGTGTCCGCAGCCTAGTCGATATAGTGACGCTTCCAGTAGAGTTAGAGCTATTGATACGTTCTTATTTTTTTAATGATCATTTATTTATTTATTTGCTTGTTTGTTTGTTTATTTATTTTCTTTTTTAAAAATCAACTGTCGTTATCGGTACAATGGCAAAGGGATATTAAGCACAACTGCTCGTCAACTGTTGGTATATATTGTAATATCAATTTTACCTGTTACTATTTCCATAGGGAACACAAAAGATGATGTCACATGTTAGAATGCTCAATAGCTGATATATAAATAATTGTGAATTCATCAGAGTTTATTCTTATGTATCCATTTCTACGTTCATTTAAGTACAAATGAATAACAATCGGATTTTGTATAAACAATTGTGTTTTCTTTTCCTTTCTTTCACACTCTTTACCTCTCTTTCTCTCTCTTTCTCTCTCGGTGGAATTGAAGTTTAATTTATTTTTGTACTACACAGCATGGATTTATTAACATTTTAATTTTGCTATAAATGTGTAAGATCACAAGTTGCTGTGATATTTCATTTTTAAATCGTGAACTTTGTACAATTTTTGTCATGCTGGATGTTGACACATCTTACTCTGAATAAATAAAACTTGTGCTGCCAAAGTACTAGTCCATTCAATGATGCATTTCAAATTATCGGTATGTTTCAATCTCAGGGCACAAGATGGCGCCATTTAATAATTCTCCAATCGTCCATCCATCCAATTATTTATTTGTTCCATAATTGTTTATCGATTTCAATCCCGGGAATCATTAATTAAATCAAGTATTTTGGGGTATATCATTTAAATGCTGACTTGGCTAAATTGAAGCACTAAAGAATCGTTAACGTTGTTCTATTTGTCATGTTTTTGAGTGCCTTGTTTTTCGGAGGGTAGTTGCCTTAAAAACCGGCAGATGGCAGCATGTGTCATCGATTATAACATGAAATCCGACATTACTGGGGAATACCGTCAATTATTACAATTGAAAGATTATTTTGGAAAATAAATATTACAAATAATAGGTCATTCAGCCCATCCTCCTGGATGTTTGGTGATGCAGTATAATTTAAATATAAGTTTTTCATATAATATATCGTGATTATCTTAAATTTAGGTGCCTTACTTTAGGTAAGTTTATTCCAAATTCCACATGCTCTCCTGTGAGTAGAAGGACGTGTCCCTATTCTGTAAAACCGGTAAATCTAATATCGAAGCAGTTATGTTGTTTGATAAAACTCACTCAGTTTAATTTTGCGTATTTGAATGAGGTACCCTCTCGGATACCTATTTCTTCCTCGATCAGACTACTGTGATGTGTAGGCATGCTTTAAGCCAGCAATTCTCAGCCCAACGTCTGAAAGGGTCGCTAGGAAATGTTGGAAATGCAACCATATTAAAACAAGCTAGCTCATATGCTAATCCACCATCAGATTTCCCAGCCACAGTCCTAGAAATAACCTATATACACCGGTCTTGGGTCTGCAAAAACTAGTGAACACGAACGCAACCAATCCAAGAAGCCAAATCACAGGTTCTTAATTTAAAAATCACTGGCACATCCAATCAGATTTGTGCGCATTGACTGGCGTAAATTGCAGCGTGCACTTGCACGCTTGATCATAGTGTTAATTTAAAACTAGACTTGGTGTTAGTAAGAACTGGCATGGTAAAAACTGCAGAAACATTGTCAACTACTGTTTTAAGCAACCAACACATCCCATACAGAACTATACGAAGTAAACTTAGCACCGCCTGCTCTGGAATTAAATACTGGATTTTTAAATACTTAAAACTTAACATGGCGAGCTGTGGTTTTCTGTATAAGAAATTTGCATTAGCGTTTCAATTTCTGTGTTGTGGATTAGGAGTCAGATAACCAGGGATTCCACAGGATTACCTAAGGATCCTGTCAGTATTATAACAGCATAAAACTTATTGCCAAAGAATCAGAAAGGATCCTTCTAGTGAACAAACTAAATTGTTTCTAAACTGGAAAAAAACATAGACAGTTGACAACGTAATCTAACAAAGTTTACACGAATAACAAAACATACAAATGGAACCACGCACTCCCATTTGAAACAGGTAACCACAGATGAGGTGATAGTATCTAGGGTTCTGCACACAGCTGTTGTGTTAGGGAAGTCTGACATGGTAACTGAAGTGGAGCCTGATGCAAGAAGCAAAACCCACAGTGCATCTGATAAGACTTTAATCTCGATAGCTGATCGAGAAAGGTTACTGCGGGTAAGCATTATATTGCTGCACATTTCTGTATTTCAGTTGGCATAATATCTCATCTTCAATCTTCTGAATGGAACTCGGCAACTCACTATGACAGACTAGCTAAGGTCAAGGTGTCCGGATGAATCAAGGCAACGATACCATTTCTACCCTGATATGAGTTAAAAAAATTAACAGTCAAAACAGTTATGATAATAAATATAACTGCAAGCAGCAATGATGGGGCCAAGCAGACTATCAGGACATAGTTGCCAAGGAAACGTCATGTGATTTTGCCAAGGGTATGGCTGCATGTACACACTGCAAATTTCATGTCAGTTGACCAGAGACTGGTCAAGATATGAGGTCAATTCCTGATTGGCTGCTTCACTGTCATAACAGACAAATGATTCTGAAAAATATAAAATTAACATTCGTGAGGCTTTGTCTGATGATCATTTTTACAAAATCTGTTGATGATTTAACAAGGTTTGTGGCTGCTAAAAATGTTTTAAGGTTTTAGATTAAATCCAAAATTGCAGCCACATAAATCCAGTTGACTTGATAGATTGTCATGTCCCATCCTTGGGATTTCTTAAGATTTCACCAGAGACAACAACACGGTTATAAGGTACATCGAAAGGTATTCGCAAATTCAAAAATGCACCTCAAAATCCTTGATTTGCCCCAAAATTTGAGGCCTGGATACTTTGGACTGTCCCCTATCAATGTGCCAAATTTCATCAAAATCTACCAAGGAGTTCTATGGGCTACAATAGACCCCCTTTGCAGAAAGTATATTGATTTTAACAATTCTAATAGGTGCCTTACAGCTTCAATGCTTGCCCCCTAAATATTTATGCTTTTAGATTTCTATTCTTACAAGTAGAACTTTTAATGAATGATATTTATTAGCTAGCCACACACTGTGTGATATAGATCTATGCATTAATAACTGGAAACCATTGAAGATGAAATGGGTGGTAATCTTGATTTGTATGATATATCCTTCAGTAACTTTTATTATATACCTCAGACTAAATTAATGGCAGCCATGGTCCTCTTTAATGGCTGTGACCACCTCCAGATGACTTCACTCACTAATCATGCTAACAGTTAGCCCAACAATCCAATGATTTAGGCTCACTCTGGTTTTGGTCACATTCGCCGCCACAGTGTTGGCCTTCTGATCTGATGAGCTGCCTTTCTGGGTTTGAGCTCACTGTGGTCCCCTGATTTCCTGGTTCAGGTTGGCTTTGAGTACTTGTTCAGAGCAACATATTAATGAGGAAAACCTTGATTGGCAGAACTCCAGGTAGCTCATGTGTACACAGCTTGGGTGTGGCTGTTTGCTGGTGTTTCTTGTTGAGCTTGTTACTCTCACACATACCCACACAATTTTATGAATTTGCAGGGCAGCTCTATCTATCCAGGGAACTTTGGCCCAGCAGCAAACATCCTCGGACATCCCAGGTGATTTTGCACATTCTGCATGAGGAATAACGGGTATTTACTGGAGAATATGGTAAACTGGGCAATGAGTATTATAATTTATCATGCATGGAACGACTTAAAGACAAGGTGGGGCATGGTTTAATAATATTTACACACAAGGGTATGGTGAGGCCTTTGCCCCCCCTTGTTATCGCACCCTGAGGCTCCAGGGGCTGCCCGGCGGCCTTTGCCCCACCCTCCTCTTGATAATCTGAGCCCGCTAGGTCGGCCAGGTCGTGCCCAGAAGGCACGGTGCTCGGATCTCGGGGTTCCCTCTGGCTGGACGCTGCATCCCCCCGCCGCCATCTTGAGAGCTTCATGTCTGCAGATCAGGTCATCAATCTCACCAACGGCCTGACATCCCACTTATGACACCAGTATAGCCAGATCACAAATTCAGATTGCAGATATCCATGGCATCGCGCCCATAAAGGTAGCCAGAATTTAAGTGTAACTTGTAAGTGCTGCTATTTTTTACTTAATGCTATGGTTTAAGACCCCAAATCCACAAATCCAGTATTCAGGCAGCTCCTTGCTGGTAAGCTGGACTAGGTGTGCTTATTTTTGTAATCTTTCCCTGCTTGCCTACATTTCTGTCTTATACATCCTTCTGCCTTAATCCCATATATCATGATAAAAGGAAGCCTTACTTTCCATCAAGGACTTGCTGATTAAAAGGTGTAACTTCCTTCAATGCTGGTTTAATAATTCAGGGACTTGGGTTTGGCTTGAATAAAGGATGAATGCTCCCTCCCCTTTGTAGCATTGTTGGAGATTGCTAGAGTCTTTTATCGTTTTCTCTCTACATGCTGCCATTAGGAAACATAATGAGAAAACATAACGTTAACTATCACACCTATGCCAACAACACCCAAATAAACATTTCGGTTACACCTAATGACACCACATCTATTGTCACCTTAGCTAATTGCTTTAACGAAGTCAAAACCTGGATGGCGGAAAATTTCTTACCATTAAATGTCAGAAAACCGAGGTTCTGTTGTCTGGAGGCAAATCTACATATAGAAATTTTATAATCTCTGCACTCCACTCCAAAGGGCTAAACTTTTCCCTCAGCAGCTGAACCCGTTACCAAAGTGCCATAATAGAAACAAACCTCTCATTCAAATCACATGTAAATGCAGTATCAATGATGTGCTTCCTACAGCCTTGCCACATCGCCAAACTGCGATGATTTCTTACTATTCAAGACACAGAGATATTGATACATGCCTTTGTGTACAGTAGGTTAGACTCTATCTCTGTAATACTCTGTAGCTCTGTAATACTCTGTAACTCTGTAATACTCTGTAACTCTGTAATACTCTGGTATCTGTGAGCACACACTGCACACTAAATACCTTGCAGTATTTTCAACATGCAGCAGTTTGAATTGTCACCAGGAGCAGGAAGTATGAACAGATAACCCTTGTTCTTAGTTCCCTGCATTGGCTTCCTGTTAGGTTTAGAGCTGATTTCAAAGTTCTCCTATTTACATAAAAGGCACTTAAACAGTGGACAGTAAAGCTACAGGCCCCTATATTGTTTAATGGTTTACCAGTCTCGGGATGCCGATTCGGTCTCGGTCTTTAAATCTCAACTGAAGACCCATTACTTCAGTTTAGCTTACACACAACTAACACAACATAACTATGGATGCGGGTGCTGCTGTACATTTTTATCTACTATGCTTGTGCATTAATGTGTCTGTGCATGTTCTGACCATCCATGTTATCTGCCAGGCTGTGCACCATCTGAGCTGGAGTCCTGGTTCAGCCCCATGGATGGGTGACACGGCGAATGGGACCTACAAACTGTATCATCATGGGTGCAGCCTTCCTACCCAGGCCACCCTACACAGCCCAATGTGGAGAACAGACTTATTGATGGACTTTGTCTTGATTCTGAATCAAAACTTATACTTACCTTTTAGCAAGCAAGGTCACTGTTTTCTGTTTTCAGTAATGTTAGTTTGTCCAGGGGGAGTTGGGCAGCCAGTTGACCTTGAACCCCCAGAGGTTTTTTTTCTCCTTACTTGGGAGTTTTTGGTTCCTCTCCTCTTTTGTCTTCAGGCATTCTTTATATAATTTCTTTCCTTCCTTCTTCCTGTTCTGCATTACTCTCTCTAATAATGTTGTAATATATCACAGCACATCTATATAAAGCACCTATATATGACTCTGCTCTGAAAGGCGCTATATAAAAATAAATTGAACTGAACTTAATTGAATTCATACAGTTTCACCATACAGTATATACACAATGAAAGGGACAGAGTATGTTTGTGTATATCACAAATAAAACTTTAAACTTGCCCAGCTTCTTTCTTGCAGAAGTGACAAAAACTACTAACCCTCATTTAAAGAGCAATACCCTTTAAAGGCTATTCAGATTATTTTAGCCTTAACTTCTAAACCCTCTGTTAAAAAGCTTTTTAAAAAGACCTTCTTTAAGGGAGACTGTCATTTCATATGCATAGCAAACTCACTGACCCCTGTATTGTTCCAAAGTCAATAATAAGGTAACTCTGGTAAAATTTTGAGCAACTGTTTTTTTCTGTTATTGATAACTTTGCAAGAAAAAGTTAAGAAAAACATAAAAAATAAAGAATATTGATTTAAAAATGGTTAAGTGTCATGCTACTCATAGGACTTCACAACATTTTTAAGGTGCAACATAATGAAACAACAGGGCTGCCAAGTCTGGTCAGCTGGCTGGAGTTAGATTTTCAATTTGTTGATGTAAAACTATGATATTATTTCTTGTCAATGTGTCAGCTGAGCCATTTGAAAACCTCTCTTAAAATCACCCCAATACCATGCAATACACCCTAGAGGGGGCCTAAGGAGAGGTTAAGGAACCTAAGAACAGTTTATCTAGCCATCCAACAAGATATACCTATCAATACCTTTTTGGAGAACAGGTGAAATTCATGTATATTTTTTGCATTACTGTTAATTTGCATATGTTTATGTTAAATTGTTTTTTTTCCCCAGAGATAATATACAGTGACTACCACGATGAATAGCCTTAAGCATTTTCTTTGACTACCTAAGACATTTGCACGGTACTCTATATAATAATTTTACAGTATAGACTACTCAAACAATTTTTATGTAGCTAATTTTAGGTTTATAATATTGCTTTGCTGTAAGATGTCTTGCATGAGTGTCAGCGTGAAAGCTGGCAGCTCTGTTTTGAATATATAGCCCCTTAATATGTAAGTTTGGCCTAAGTAACTAGGTATAACTGAATTAAGTGAAAATATTAAAGAAAACTGATATTTTATTGCACAGCATTGACTGTCTAGCAAAAGCATTTCTTTATATTTTTCCTTTATTGGTATCTGAATATTCCCATCGAATTGTTCGTCAAAAACTAAGATAAAAATATATATATATAAGCACATACGCACGCATATATTTTTCTGGATCGATGGGATGTCTGGATACTGAGTCTACTGCATACATTTAAACTTTAAGCGAAGACATTAAACTTCCCGTCGAATCTGCGGAAGTAAATGATCAGATATCGGGGTTTGTTTAGGTTGTCTTGGTAAAGATGTCTGCCGCGGAGGAGGATACAGAGCTGCGGGATCTTCTTATTCAAAACCTAGAAAATAACGGCGTTCTCAATAAAATCAAGGTGACGAAACATGCGAAGTTAGATGTCATTTATACACATTGCTGTTTTTAATTCTGCCGATGGTGTTAAAAGGAAGCATCTCTGCGCCAACGCTAAACCTGTTTGTTTGGCTAGCTTGCTAACTAGGCCACAGCCTAGCACTGCAGCAGGTTTACATTGGCATTTTTATTTCCAAATGTTTATTGATCACTGTGCTCATTCCTAGTAGATCGTTATACTAACAAGTGTATAGTTAGGTTATATTTTTTTTGTTATTCGGTGTGAAGCATTCGCTTTTGATGCATAACTGGTATATACTAACATGACCTACAGTGCAGCTACTTGCAGGTAGTTAATGCACCTGAATGAAATGACATCATTATACGTGCTCATCAATATTGCATGAGCTGACTGTTGATATTTCCTGTATGAATGAATTTGATGAATCCATTTTTGAAATAATTGCTATATTGCTCTTCTATCTTGCTCCCTGTTTGTCTTTTTCAATGATGAGGCCCACTGATGAAACGTGAGGTGAATTTTTAAATAAATTATTGCTGCTTTGCTGTCTGTCCAGGCAGAACTTCGTGCTGCCGTGTTTCTTGCCTTGGAGCAGCAGGACAAAGAAGAGGTACTGGCTTACGGACTTGCTGTGCTAGTTTAATGCTATAAGTGCACGGTTCAGGGCTGGTCTGTGGGTTAATCCTCTGTGTCCATGATTGGACCGTTGCAGCATAGCCACTTTAGCGTTGGGCCCTTGAGCAAGGCCTTTAATACCAAAAGAAAACTCCAGGTTTGCATGACAGTTGGCTTGACCCTGCCTCCTAACCTCAAGTTTTTTTCTCACCTGTTCATGTGTGCCTGAAAGGGAAGCATGAAGGGTCAAGTAAAAACCAAAGAACTCCTAGGTACTCCTAGTTGTTCAAATGGTAAATTAACAATTATCATCGACACAGATTTATCTAATCATGATAAAATGTTAGTCGTTACTTGTGTATCTTTCAGTAGTGTTTTATACATTTGTTGTCCCTGTTACTGGTTCTACCTGTTCAGTTATATTATTGTACTTTTTATTGTGTATTTGTTTTGTTTGTCTTGCAACAGGTAAACTCCTTTTAAAATGCATTCAATTTTATTGATTTTTTTTTTTTTTTTACAATATAACAGGTTTATCATTCAAAGAAATCTGAGTATGAGTTACATTTGTACTACAGACCCAGGCCCTCATCGCACCGTAGCCTAAGGGTTTACTTATAGTAGATGATCATTGCCATGCCTGTACATGTTTACATGTTTTACCCCCAATGTCCAGTTCGTCTGACTAGTGTAATAGCTCTGTAGCATGCCCGGGGCCGCTTGGAGAGTTGGGCCGGGGCGTGTTATGCATAGTGTGATGACAAACCATGTCCGAGCACAAACAAGACGGTTTTCTCACTGACATGATGTCAGTGATGTGATTCGCACACGCATGCTCACATGTATGCTATACATGAATTGCACCCAGACCAAATAGATCAGATAGGCTGCACAGATCAGGCACTGACAAATAATTTACAAACACTGTGGCAAAGGGATCACTTAGGTCTATGGCAGAGATGCCGTGTGCTGTGTAATTTGCAACATACAAAAACTGTATTTGGTGAAATACGTAACTGTCTTACACATGCAGCTTGATTAAACGAAAACTGCTGCATTGCAAACCCGATAAATCTATGAGGACCATGTATCTTTGTCCCAGATGACTCCAAAAATAGCCACAAAATATGGACATTAATCATGAACTCCATCGTGCTTTGCAGTAGCGCTATTCCTCCTGTGATGTCATCATCCCAAAAAGCGACACTGTGATGATGAAAGCGTGCTTGAGCCGAAAATGTTAAGTGCAGTGTCAGTGTAGACCAATGGGGCAAAGGGAAGGGGGAACGGTCATGCTTGGCCATGGTACTCGGTAACCAGGCCAAGTATGAGTACAACTTCTTATCCAATTATGTCCAGCATTAGTATATTACTAATTTAAGTGAAGACGATGACAGATAACACATTTTCATTTATTTAGGTACCCACAGGACAGAAATGCCAACAGAAGCAACAATAAAAGTTATCTCAATTGTGGCGTGAAATTAAACTGTTGACATGAGACAGTTCACATAGAATTGCTTGCTTAAAATTGCTTAACAGCCTAAACAAATGGATGCATTGAATGCCAATGTCTACCTATGCTTGGGCAGTAATTAATTTTTCATTCTGTTATAATGTCCATGCATTATACTGTGGTATGAGATATTTTGACAGTATTTTCCAAAGTGCTAATTATTCACTGAGTGGAGGGAGGGCGGGGTTGTCCCTGTGATGAAATCTGCCGGCAAAATACAGTTTCCAGACTGCGCTTTTCTGTTTTTTTTGGGAGTTACTGTGTTGTCGCATTCTACTTCTGATTCACCCATTGTTTCAGTAGTCTTCGCTGGCTAGTTTCACCCAGCTCAATTAATGTATGCCAGTCTGCCCCTAGTGGCAGATCCTGTATTCTACGTCAGGCGACAAGGGCAAGTAGGTAAAACAAAAATGAGGAAATGCATGTTAGATGACTTGATGCTCGCCAACATAAATATTCAAAAATATGAATGTAAATTTCTGTCATCAAATAATATTTAAAAAATTTAATTTTATTTGAATAACAAAGCTTGACCTCCCAGCCCTATTGTGTGTGAAGTGTCCGACTGCACCAGAACAAATTCCTCAAACATTTAAATACCCTTGGTGGAATAAAGTGACTCTGATTTTATTTTTTCTCATGTAGAATAAACCTCCATTGGTCAATGAAAGTCTTAAGAAGTTTCTCAATACCAGAGATGGTAAGGGAATTATTGTTGCATTTTTCTCCATGTCAATGTGTTGGTTAGGACTGTTTGCCTGTGATTTGAAAGTTGTCGGTTCATATTAGGTGAACATGCTGTGTTACTGTTAGGCACTTGAAGGAGGACTAGTTGACCCAGTTTGAGGAGCTTAGCTTTGCATAAGTGTCTGCTGAATAAATCCATCAGAGATGCACCAGTTGTATGGGCCAGCTATCAGTATATTAAATGGGCTGATATTTACCACTGATAATTGCCTTTAGAATGGTGTCTCATATTACTTTTCACACCCGCATACTAAACGGTTAGAAAAATGCCTGGTGTGTGGAATTAAAAGTTAGCGAAACACCGGTCTAAACTTCACAGGGATGATCTGCTAATAGACGTTTCAAGACCTTCAAGGTGAGACGGTGAAGCGCATGAAGTGTTTCTGAAAAACAAATTCCAGTAAAGAAGGCTGCGGTACTGCTGAGTAATGCTAATCCGTCAGTTACTCGAGTTGATAGCAAAAGAAAATTCGGTGCAGAAAGGGCAAAATCAAAGGATATTATCATGCTTGTTGATCAGCCTTTCTTTGTTGTAAATGTAATAAAGATGTGTACACTCTTCAAATATAGTCCTCTGGGACTGTGGTTGTATGACAGAGTTGATGTTTTCTTACCAAAACACAAATACTTTTTCATATGTTTGGAATGAAATTAATTGTAATTTATTTGTGTGGAGTATCCCTTTAAACCTATTTAAACAGAACCTCCAAGTCATAAAATATATATATATATATTTTTTATCAGTGCATCACTAAAATACCTGTAATGAAAGTTAAGCTTTTGGTCAGTGTTTGGTCATGTGTTCTCCCTCTGCCTGCAGGGCGTCTAGCTACCAGCCTCGTCATAGACTTCCTGCAGGTGTTTAATTTGGATTTCACACTTGCTGTCTTCCAGCCTGAAATAAATACAGTGAGTATTTGCAGATTTACCAATAAGAAAAAAAAGAAATGTATGACCTTAAATATCCCTGTCAGCCTTTCAAAAACCATGGTGTGGGGTGGCATCTGGGTCTGTCTGGGTCTGTCCGAGTCTGTCCGTTCAGAGAACTGATTGTACTGCCTGTTTGTGATCGATTGCGTCTGTGTGGTGTCAGCTCAATGGGCTGGAGAACCGTGAGGCAGCCGCCCAGGAACTGGCCATCGGGGACCTGGATGCCCAGAAGGGGGCACCACTCCTGCTGGAGCTGATCAAGAGGAACAAGCAAAAGGACAAGCCTTGTGTGTCCGGCGAGGTAAACCCACCGTCTCCCCTGCATACTCAGTACAGCGCATCGAGCAGTTGTGCAGTAGCTGTGCAGATGCAGCAGTGATGCCTCCTGCTGAGAATGTCACTGCCTTTTGCCTCTTTATTAAACTGACATTTGGTGCTCATTTTAATCAGGCTTGTTAACCTTATACTCCTCACCTGCCCATACCAATTCTTTTCTTTTTAACAAGTGAATATATGACCTTGGCTCTTCCCGTTCAGCCTTGACATTTCAGCTCTCCTTAAATTGAGCTTCCATTATGAATAAATCTAAAACTTAGATCCTTCTTCAGGATATAACTGCTTCCTTTTTCTAATAATAATATTATAATGACCTTGAGTTGCTAAATTGAATATGCTAGTCCATAAAAATGCAAAGTAGGCAAATACTGCTTGGTTTAATTCAATCGACTACATTAAGTTTGGTCTGTTGGTAAATAATGCCCTTCCAAACAGTAGAAGAAAAGGTCTTAAGGGTCTTGCGGTTCACATCCAGTTGACGTGTGGCCTATGGGCAGATTCTCTCTCTGTACCAATAGCGAGACATACCTGCAGACATCATTTACCAGCAGATAAGGCTAAAAATAGCATGGGGAAAGGCAGTAGGGTGTTTCATCTACATTTCCATAAGGGGACACCCCTTAGACTGTCTCCTCCTGTGATCTTGCTTTCCAGGCTGTATGTCTTAGGCAGTTCAGAGAGACAGTGAGGGTTTGGCATTCTAATGCCTCACAAGTCAGGACATCGATGTGTTGTCCTCAGCTTAACAGGAAGTCATAAGAGACGTAAGCAGGATAATGTCACGTGTTCTGTCTCAGGGTGCGGTTCTTAAAGCAAGGTGTTCAATTCATGATGGCATGCAGTTCATTGCCATATTAGTCATCAAATCTGGTATAAACTAAATCTTTTATATGCTTTTTCTAGCATAGTACAAAAAAGCTCAATTAGGTTTTAAACTGTAAAGGCAAAATATGAGGTGTTGCAGTGATGGTTCATTTTTAATGTATATTTTATACAGTATAGTTATTTTTTTTACTTGCACTATATTCTGATAACTTATTTTAAAAATGCACATGTTCTAACGTTTAAAGCACAGTGTTGTTGAAGCATAGGCACAAACAGACTGTGATCTGCTGTGTTAGCATGATAGCCAGCACAGCTTTACATTCAGGTGACATGAGCACCGTTGCAATGCGACTCTCTTTCTTAATGGTGTTTGACAGGTAGCCTCTGTGCTGAGCTGTGTGCTTCCTGGTGGCTTGTATCCTCCAGAGACAGTGGGCTTCCTGGTGGCTTGTATCCTCCAGAGACAGTGGGCTTCCTTTCTGCTCTCTGCCTGTTTATCCTTTAGAAATAGGCCTGCGGTTATACTGGCTCTGTTAATTCTCCCTGTGTTTCCCCCTTCTCTCCCCCCTTCTCTCCCCCCTTCTCTCCCTCCTGCTCTCCCTCCTCCTCCTGTTCCTGGACGGTTTTCTCTCACCTCCCCCTCTCCGGGTGATTCCGGCCCCCAGGGACACTGGGCCCCATACATGCCCAAGGTAGCAGTGAGTCCTAATTGCTACCAGATAACACGCTTGTGGTGTTCAGTCTGTGCATCTTTGTGACCCATAATGCACCGATACGTCGGCTTAGTGGCTGCCTTGTTACAAGCAGCTCATTGTTAAGTCTCATGCATGTTACATGGTGACGTATCATGTGGTTCAACCTACACAGTTGCACCTCTGTCTGTTTCCGTGTCATTAACATATTGTACATCCATTTAGCTGACAAAGGATATCACTTTCCTTTAACACATGTTATGTGCTACCATTCTGAATATCTAGGTCATTCGTAGGTATAATTGCCACATTGTTTAATCCTCCATTTGTTCAGAAATTATGGTTTTCCTGTTGATCACGGTGTTTCTGAAAACAAATGTGCCCTACTTTTTCATGTATGCCTTTTACTCTCTGTACCCCCCCCCCCCACTTGCAGTACTTTAATAAGAAAAACACAGAGGAAACTAACAGAATATAAATGAACATTGATATTTAAATCCTGTCATGCATAACGCTGTCACATAAGCATGAAACAATGTGTATTTTCCTTGAAGTATTTTACTGTAATGTAAATAAATTAATTTTACCATAATTCAACACTTCTGATGAAAGCTGATTTATTTTAGTATTTTTACTTTTTCACAAATCCTGTTCTGTCAAACCCCTAATTAGTGATATTTTTACCATTATGCAGGAGCTGTCACCCAGGCTGGTTACAGACGCAAGAAGAAAATTTGACTTTTATGACAAGGTATTGCTCCTCTTTACTAAGAGAGGATTTGTCGCGTGCTGTGGGCAGTTCTTGGCATATATTTCTGTCGGTGCTTGGGGGGCAGTTGGTGCCTTTATGTGAATTTATCAGTATTGCCCAGCTCATTCATGGCTTTAAATCCTCAAGAACAAGTGCTAAAACATCATAATGTATTAATTATGAATTAATTCTGGGTTTTTTTGTGTTTTTTTTTACAGGAAAGACGTGGTGAAATTACAATGGAAAACTTGAGAATTCTGTTTTCAGATGTCTGTCCTGGCTTCCACAAGTAGGTTTCAGTTATGTTTATTGTACTTTATTTTTCTAAGCCTTCGTCATGTTTGCAGAACTGACCTTCACTGCCATGGTTCTATCCAGCATACAGTAATCGTCAAATGCTGATGGTTAATCACAAATGTAACACTATAGACAGTGTTCCTCAAACATGAGTGTCACACAATGTGTGTTTTGAATTAAAGGAGCGTCTTGGACCAGTATGTGAGTGAGGAGCTCGGCGCTCTTGACAGGAGCCTCAGCAGCAGTGAGTCCCCTAACCGCATGCTGGCCTGCCTTGCTGGCCTGCCTTACTTGCCTCAGGGCTAATTTTCCTTCATAATCGTGAACTTACTTCCCTAAAATATTGTAAACATCCAGACAGTGCTACTTTCATGGCCACACGGTATCATTAATTATCCCCATGTCCCGTTTTATTTACCGCAGCTGTGAGCTTTCAGGACTTCCTGGGATTGTATAAGCGTTTGTTTCATCAGTTTAGGAGTGTGGTAAGTGACACACTAGGTTATATCAATTGAAATATATTCGGCATCTTTCAGCTTTCTGTTATTGGCATTCATGATTCCTGGAAATAGAAATGCTTGTGTGTGTATTTGTTTTTATTTATTTGGTTTTTCTTAATTTTGTCCCCCTTAAAGTTTAGCGGTGATGGATCTGATACTACGTTGACACCAGCTAAACTGAATGAGGAGAAACTCTGTACATCCTTGGCGAGTAAGGTGAGTGACACGTTTCTTAAATCCTTTTAATTCCATGACATTCACCTCTCCTCTCCTCAGTTTTATCAGCCGTGGCTGTAAAGTGATTCTTAGAAATATATCCATAGTACATGTTAAATCGTTATGACGTCCAACATGCAGCATCACAGTTCGGAAACATTCTTTCCCTCTTACTCAGTGTCTGAGATGGCAAAATTAATGAATGTATCTATATCGTGCGCTGCATGGTTTTATATCTTGGTTCCAGCAGTATCTATATCATGCGCTGCATGGTTTTATATCTCGGTTCCAGCAGTATCTATATCATGCGCTGCATGGTTTTATATCTTGGTTCCAGCACTATCTATATCATGCGCCGCATGGTTTTATATCTCGGTTCCAGCACTATCTATATCATGCGCCGCATGGTTTTATATCTCGGTTCCAGCACTATCTATATCATGCGCCGCAT
>JAABNY020000038.1:8254938-8266205 GCA_015164015.2 Brevimyrus niger
TTTGCTCAAGGCTAAACAGATTCAGCTCAGCTAACCTCTCCTCATAAGACATTCCTCTAAGACCAGGAATCATTCGCGTTGCCCTTTTCTAAGGCAGCAATGTCCTTCTTAAGGTATGGTGACCAAACCTGCACACAATTTTCTATGTGGGGTCTTACAAAGGAATCATATAAATGTAACATCACCTCCCTTGACTTAAACTCCACACACCTAGAAATATAACCCAACATTCTATTAGCCTTTTTTATTGTTTCCCCACACTGGCGAGTGGAGGCATCAACTTAAATATTATATTAATACAGTTTTGAGCAAAGTGAACAAAAAATGCTAAATGCATTGATTCATTCCTAAATGTGGGTTTATCTCTCACCTCCCTACCTATCTGTTTATTATCCTCCTGTCCTAATCTAATTGCTTTTGCCATTTGAATGCCGGTATTGTTATGAATATGCTGGAATGAACATCTGACAATCAACAGCCCTATGAGCAGAACTAGGTTTTATCTCTGATATCTGTCGTCCTTGTGCTAGCTGAAGGGAGGCATTTACTCTACGGATTTAATGCCAGTTCGCTTTTGCTCCACACTCACATAAACACGCTGTCTCTCTTAGAGTATTGTTAAGTTGTCCGTGTAGCTGAAGGCTAGAATTTTGTTTCAATTCAGTGTCGATCGGTATCTTTCAGCTTTACTGTCAGCTTTAAGATGGTTTTAAAAGTCAGTCTTTTCCATTTTATTTCTGTCTCTCTTGTGTCATGTCTGTATCTCTCTCCCTCTGTGTCACTCACTGCAATCGCATGACACATTTTCTTTTTTATTGTGTCTCAGGAAAAGGGCAGGGAGTCAAACAAAAGTATTAGCAGGAAAAATCAAGATAAATCTCTCAAAGAAATGGCCTAATGCCATATGGATTAGATCACTGAAACGACCTTGCAACATTAGGCTGGCGCTGATGTCATTTGGATCTCTTCCTCATATTATTTTCTGGATGGAGTTACTGGGGCCTGAACTCAGGTTGCTGGTGGAGGTTTCCCTGTAGGGGAAGCCCCAATGGCACACAGACATCCAGGCAGGTCGGCCACCGGGACCTTACAGCCTAACAGTGAGAGGCCGTGGACACGTCACACTGACAGGAATCGCACTGTGTGTCACATGCACACGCCATTTTCTTTAACTCACATAAAAAAGAGCTCAGTGCTCCTAGGATTCTGCTGGATAGCAGCAGAATTGCAAGCTCTGATCACCAGGATATTTAACGCCTGGGGCCATCCTCAGCTCCATGTGTGAAATTCCGTGATTCACTTTCAATGCAAAAGTGGGGCATATCTGTTAAAATTGAAAAGCAGTTACAACAACATTATTAAAATGAAATTCACTCCATATCCCAGGTTTTATTATTACTTTCAAAAGGAAGTAAGTATAATGTGCACTGAATATAAATGATGGAAGAGTATAAATAGGACTCTCAGTGGTGCATTGTTACTAGTGGTACACAGCTTACCTGTGATGGGTTATTGTACCATTGTCATTAAAAAATAAAGCCGTAAATGAATTTGATTGTTTGAGCACATGGAATTATCAGGAGAACATGTGTGTCTGTACACCTGCCAGGAGATGAGTCCATCAGCAGGCTGTGTCCTCCCCTCTCTCTAGAGGGAAAGCCTCATTTTCATCTCTCTTGCATGTGCCGTGCCTCATTTGGCTCTGTGGGTCAGGACTGAGCCTGTGATCTGAAGACTGCTGGTCCAAGTCTTGGTGTCGGCAGAGTGACCCCACCAGTGGACCCTGGAGCAAGGCCCTTAACTCCAGGTGCTCCAGGGGCTGTCTGACCCTGATCATCAGAAGTACCTTGCTTTGGAGGGAAAAAAATCAGTTGAAAAATTAAACATATTTCTCAGTTTCTACCAAATTATTTTCTAGCACGGCGGTTCAACCAAGGGGTCATTGGGTCAAGAGTAATTTTAAGAAAACCAACAATTCAAATCGTCATTTCAGGTCCACTGCACCCAATTTCCACTTCAGCCAGCTTCCTACCTCTGTGTAGAGAGGAAGATCTGCTCATTATCTGCTGACAAGATGGAATAAAGGTCAGACAGGACATAATGAAATGCCTTCCTGCAGCTCACTATTATCAAGTTACATGTAAGTTCTAGAAAGGCAACAACACAAGTATTTAAAACATACAAATAAAGAAAGCGATGTATAAATAGTTTTGTGTTTTACGATTTGGGATTAGGTGTGTCAGATATAGGAGTCCCCGTTTGGTTAAGTGCCACATTAGCTATCAGAGTCCCCATTGAATAACTTGTGTGTTAGCTATAGGATTCCTCATTAGCTAACATACCACTTACTGAAAGGAGACTCCTATAGCTAAGACAATAGTTCTAGCCGAGGATAGATATGATGGAATATGTTTTGCGCTTGTTTTTGCCTCTATGGAATGAACATACTTTGATTTAGTAATCAGTGAAAGCAAAACCTTTTGTTCATCTGTATCTCAGTCAGTCCACTTTTTGTCTGTTTGATCACATCACTACAGGGGTGATTTCCGCTAAAAATGGTTTGATGGGGTAATTGAATGCCAGTCTTTACATGGGAAACATGACATTAGACTCCACTGAATGTGTCTCCAGGATGCTGCAATTTGGTGTTAGAGTAGGAAAATGTGTCTCGTGAGGAACAAGTGGGGCCATGTATAGCCACAGTACAGAAGGTCACGCAGAAGACGACATTATTGTTCAGCAACAATGTTTGTCATTGTATCTGACACGTTACTATGGATAAAGGTCAGTTTGAATATATAGAAACAGCTGTAGCTTGAACTTTGACTCAGAGCACATGAGCGTCTCCATGGTATTGCAATGACATCACAGTAACTCTTTTTCATGGAAACTACAGCAAATTAGTTCTAAGGATATTTTTGGAAGAGTAGCCTCATTACTCAGTCAAATCGTTTGTTAAAAATACCACAGCCCTATAAAATGATCCTTAAAATGATTCCTCCATAACAGTACATTTTGGATAGATTCCTTTCTTTAGTGGAATTTGATAAGTAATTCTTAAACATAGATGGATGAATGCATGGATGGATATATAGATGTATTGATGTAGACAGTAGAAAAAGAATACCAGTGATAAAAGGGGTTTATCATGGTAACGACAGGAGAGTGATAAGCTCACTCTGCCATAGCAATCCTCTGCCAGAACCCACTCTCGCTGTGTTCTCACACAAACTGACAGATCACAGAGTAGAACCCACTGCTCAGACATGTGTTTATTTCTGTCAAACCTCAGTGTATGAATCTTACAGCAAAGCAAGCCTTGGATGGACTAAAATCTGCATGGTGTTGCAGCTGAAGTCAGCCAACCTCAGACAGCTGGTGGACTCCTGCTGTTTGCAGTCATGTCTGGCATCAGTTAAGCAGTAACAGCATAATGCAAGAGAGATATGATATGAACTGGAGAGGCAACGATGCCTGGAGGAGGTTCCCTGATTGGTGCTCTGTGCCTCCAGGCTCTGCCCCACACTGTATTGGGTAAGGGAGTGTAGGATGGATGGATGGATTGATGGATGGATGGATGGGTGGATGGATGGGTGGATGGATGGAAAATTAAAGTCCATCCATAATCAATCCATCCATCTTCCAGCCACTTATCCTGGTTTAGCATCACACAGATCTGCAGTGTAGTGTCCTGGCATTTTCTGTATTAATGAATGCTACAGTAATAGTAAACAGATTTGTCCTGGAGCTGCTCTTTATAAAGTAAATCCCAAATGAACAAACTCCTTTTTTCTCCCCCTTTATGCAGATTGGCTTCGCTTTACCACAAGAGGTGTTTCATAGTTTGTTTCTAGGAGATGTAATTGAGTATAACAATGCAGCCGACTGTCTTAAGACCACAGGGACTGAAAAGCACAGTGTCTGTTAGCTGGATGCCGTCTTGGGAGCCTCCCTAATGACTGTCATTCAGCAATAAATTCTTTTATTAAGCGTGCAAAGTCAAAGTGGCAGATCTGTAATATTGTCAGTGGATGTGAAGATTAATTGTGCGCCTTGCTGCGGAGAGAACTTTGAAGTCTACAGGGGTGCGCCTGGTTTCCATCAATGTCTCAATGAAATCATTCAGTCCCTTGGCTCCCTATTAAATGCAGGTTAGGCTGCAAGTACCTCTGTCTGTGGGCTTCTCTCCGCTAGAGCTTTGGCCTGATTGGTGAAATTTGTGATCCTGACGAGACAGGATAAAAATGGAATCACAGTCGCAGATGGTGACAGATGGAAAAGGGGTGGGGGGGGGCCGGGCAAGGGGGCTCTGGTGCTCTTTTCATCATGGCCTTTCTATCTGGGATGACATCCTGATTTACCACGGTGTTCCTATGTGACCTGCTTACCCATTACGGCCCAGCCGATGGAGTCTGTGTGCCTGGGAGCCTCAGAATGCTGTGAGGCTCAGGTGACTCCATCACGATCCCCCAGCTAAACAGAAAACTGAGTATTACAGGGACTGTGAGCATCTGCTATGGCTAACCGCTCTGACCAGTCTGAAAAATCAGGTCTAAGTATTCCAAGGCTGGATATCCCCTGGAGATGCTCAAAGCAGCCACTTGATATGTTCTGAGAACAGGACTTCTGAAAGTGCAAAGACCATTATTAATTCAGCTGAAAGATCAAAATCCAACATATAACAGTCTCAAGCTCCCTAAAAGTACGTAATGGATTACGCTATTTCATAAATCCAGAAATAACATCAAAGGTGAGTGTATCATATAAATGTCAGTGACATCCATAAATATATTGGCAAATATCTGCTTTCAGCTGGATGCTGAGATTATTCAGTTCAGTGTTTTGCAAGAGCGGAATTTCAGAAACATGATAGGATGCTTACAATCCACCACTACTGGTTTTCTCAAGGCTGGTCCCAAATGAGCATCCCTTAATATAGATACCGTGACAACGGCCAATACCCAGAAAAAAGCCATTTGCTGTTAAGGGAGTCTTCATCCTCTGGCACTGGTGATGAATACTTCACATGCCCTCAAACGCATGAAAAGCGACGACACAAATGGTCATTATTCTCCTTTCCCCCAAACAAGCACATTGAAGATAATTCTTTGGGTATTTCTGGCAGTTGTTAGCTGCGGTGCTGTTTGACTGCTCACTCCCTGAACTGATTACCATCTGTATGCACTGTGCGACTTCCAGCTTCACACTCCAGGTTCTATGCGGTTAGCTTGTACATTCCTGGATGAAACTAAAAGTTTAAATGGGTAACTCGCGATCACAAAAAGTTCCTTCAAAACAATGGGTTGAATTTGATACTAGTTTCTGTGTTATTTGAGAGCATCAGTGCTGGTCACAATTCTGCCCGCAAGTCTAAGTTAAAATCTCCTCTTTGTTAATGCTTCACTGTGTCAGGTTTCCTATGTGATGTCATCGAATGGCCATCATTGGGTCTGAGCAGCAAACTGGTTCAGTGGGGGGTGTTATTGCCTCACACCTCTATGGTTGGATGTTTTAAATACCGCCCCCGCTCCATGTGTGAGTCTAGGTATCCTCCCACTGCTTTCCTGCTCAGATCCCATCCAGGCTGCACCCCAGCTTTGCCCCCCTATGCTGCCTGGGATATTTTCCAGGCCCCCCATGATCCTCTGTTGCAGTGTCTCACTAGCTGGTCCTCCGGGACCCACATGCAGTCCATGTTTTTGCTCCCTCTGAGCTCCCTAGCAGACAGTCCACATTTCTGCTCCCTCCCAACTCCAAGGACCAGATTGGGAAACAGTGCTCTTCTTGGAAGGTGGATACCTTTTGCTATTTGACTGGTCACAGGACCTGTGAGAGTTTCATGTCCCCCCGAGCCTTCCCAAGTCTTCCATGGCACAGATTCCCTCTGTTCTCACTGCGCTTCTGAAATGATGGCATACAGACCCTCTGCGCCCATAATGAACTACAAATCCAATTACAAATGCAGGCCATAACTGAGTGATTTAGCTGTTTCGTTCTGGAAATGGCCTCACCTTCCTTTGTTTGTAGGCAGTCAATTACAAGGCTTTGGTTTAGCAGACTCTAAGAAGCAGTGCATCCTCAGCATCAGCATCTCAACGTATCAAATGAATATCGCATCAGGCGATATCTACAAATCACAGCAAAAGCTGGACTGCATTTCACACCCGAGTTTATCACAGTAGGAAATGTTCTAGCCCTGTACTCCAAACTTAGCACTGATGAACAGGTCACCATACTGATTAGATTATTTTTGTAATCAGATTAATCACTTGAGCATCAACATTAGCTTAGTGTTTTATGTTTTTGAACCGCGTTTATTAAAATGCAGTTGCATATTTAAGTTAAGGAAGGACATTGTTGAAGCACTTATATGGGGTATACAAGGGTGGGGCCACTGGGCCCAGCCGGAAGCTGATTGGCCCTCAGAGTGCCCCATCCCCTGTCATTCAGTGATTAGTGAGGAGTCTTTGGCTAATGGTAAGGCAGCCCCCATCTGCATGAACTATTGCCTCTCTTATGCAACATCTAGCATCCCTGAATATGTAGCAAAATAACACATTTAGGCCCTGTTTATCCTTGGTTTTAATATTCATCTTGAGCAATCAGATTGTAAGTGGACAGTGCTAAATTCAAGTGTAAATGACCACCAAGATGCATTGTGATCCAATCACTTAAACCACTTGCCACATATCCACTGGAGTGTAAATCGTAATGTGTCCTGAAGCATCCCCGACAAAGATGTAACAAAATCTGAACACATTTTAAAACCACGTGTAAACAGGGGCTTAGTTTCCTGTCTGGTAAAGAGTGTCTGAGAAGTACCAAAATAATAAATCTGTGCTCTGGGCCACTGTCGTGTGCTCAGGGCAGGGAAGCGGCACAAGATCCAACAGGATTGGATGAACACGGAAATAATTTTAAGGCAGACAATTCAGGAACATCACACACTCAAAGTATGGACATCAATGAACGGATTGAGGAATGCGGACTTAAATACACCAGACTAATTAAGAACAACGAGTAACAGCTGGTAACACGGGAATTCCACATGAGGCAGTTCAGGGGGTGCACCTAAGGGGAGCTAAGAGATGAGACTGGGATGCAGGACAGGCAACAGGCAACAGACAACAGGACAGCACCTGGGGAAACAAAAGCAACAAACCAAAGTGAAGAAAGGCACCAGGGAGAAGCAGGACAATAAGAACTCAGACAACAACTGCAGGAACTCAGACACAAACAAGGACACCAAGGACGGGTACACAAAACCCAAACTGCATGGGTTCCTCTGGGCAGTTGTCAGGGAAATCCCCGAGGGGTCCCACTTGAGCTCCTCTTCCATCTCCACCTAGGGGGGACTGGGTGAACAGAGACTGGGTAATCTGGAACCACGGAAGCTGGATCTAGAACCATGGGGGCTGCGCCTCGAGTGCAGGCGCAGCCAGAAGTTGCGCCTCCGGTGAAGCAGCTGCAGCCAAAGCAGATGAGCTTTGGGCGCCCTCTCAGGTGAAGCAGCAGGGAATCGGAAGGGGCAGTGGAGGCCGATATGGACCCCAGGAAGACTCAGCATGTCCCCCCGACTTTGATCTCTCCACTTCTTTTTTTTTACGGGCTAATGTTGCGAGGGCAGTGGACGGTTTGAGCCGCTTGAGTGACAGGGGAGGGGGGATCCACAGTCCAAATGCACCCTCCTCATCATCATCTCCATTATCCCGCGTCTCAACCGTAGGAGGTTTTGCTTTACCTCACCTGTGAGGTGCGAGTCTTCAGGCAGGGAAATCCCCTCCAAGCTCCCTTGACCGCACCACGAGGGCTCTGGCAGCAGGGTCCTTCATAACCTCGGGCCGTCTGAGTCAGTAGATCATCATCCAGACCAAGATACTCAGCCTCGGTCAGGGGAGGTGTCTTTTTTGAGAGTCCGGTCATTTGGTTGTGCGCTCGGAATGGGGAAGCAGCACAGGATCCAATAAGACTACATGAACACAGGGTTTATTTTAAAGCAGACAAATCAGGAATGTCGTATACACAAAGGACGGATGTCACTGACTGGAGGAACATACTCTTATGCGACCTTAAATACACCAGACTAATTAACAACAACGAGAAACAGCTGGTGACACGGGGATTCCACATGAGATAGATGAGGGGGCATGGCACACAGGAGGGTCGCACGACTGGGGTATGACAGCCATCTGAGTTTATCCAACATCCAAATGTTGATTCAGTATGGGGTCACCAGTTAGGCTGAGCTGATGTCAGGGTCTATACTGGACAAGTGCCAGTCCATCACTGGGGGCACATAATTTCACACTCAGTGCATTTCAGTTGCAGTACTTCACCTACATACATGTTTTGGACTTCAGGAAGAAACTCCACACCAAGGGACAGGATCCAAGCAGCCAGTGTTGGGGTTGTGAGGCTACCGTCCCCCCCAAACTGAGCCACCATACCTCACAGATGACAAGTTACAGGCCAGCTGATTTATGAATGCATATAGAACATTGGTTCATTTGGAAACACTTTAAGTTACTACAATGACCAAAAAATGTTGCTATTTGCATACTCAGAAATGATGGTGAGGTTCCACCAGGGAGCATTTTAGAGGGGTATAAAAAAACAAAGGAGACTCAAGGATGAGTTTTGCAGTGTCAGGAAGCAATTATGTTCTGACATGAGCACACAGGGGACTTGTGTTATGTTAGGCAGTTAGTTAAAGCTGAAGTACCCTGAGAAAAACTATTTATTATTTTTTGTAAACAAAGTCTTATTACATTCAATGCATCAATTATAATTTCAAACAGAACACTAATCATCCAGGAGGAGCTGGAGATGGATTATGAATGGATAGATAAATGACTATATTAAGCATGACTATGGACAAATGCCAATTAAAACTTAATTGTCCCACCTGTGATAAGACCAGCACTGAAGACGAAGAGAAAAACTAAACACAGGGACACTCCTCCTTAGCTTTCCTTGGCATTGTACTCATGAAATACACACTAACAATGCACACATATCAAATACAACAATAAAACTGACCTTTTAACCTATTAATATCCCTCTCAACATGGCCAGCAAGTGTTCTTTGTTTTAGTGCCTCCTGCTGGTCAGATTGGATTATCACAACCTCTGTCACTAACCATTACCAATTCCAAAACCTGTAAATAAAAATACAGATATAATCTGTGTATTAACACATATCTGAATACACCAGGAAGACAGCACAGCATGAAATGAACAGGTTAAAATAATAGAAATGCACAAATATAACAAATATTTTTCCAGAAAATGCATCGTTTCTCCCAGCAATTGTTAAAATTCTAAATGTTTTTGTATACACATGTTTATCTCATTGTGCATTGGAACAACACAAAAAAACTGAGGAAAAAAAGGCAAAATTTGACATGATTTCACAAAAAACTCAAAAACTGGGGCGGACAAAATTATTGGCATCCTCAACTAGTATTTGGTTGCACACCCATTGAAAAAAATAACTGAAACAAATTGCTTCCTGTAACCATCAACAAGCTTGTTACACCTATCAACTGAAATTTTCGACCACTTTTCTTTTGCAAACTGCTCAAGGTCTCTCAGATTTGAAGGGTGCCTTCTCCCGACAGCAATTCTGAGATCTCTCCATGGGTGTTCAACTGGATTTAGATCCAGACTCATTGCTGACCACTTCAGAACTCTCCGGCACTTTGTCTTCAACCTTTTCTGGGTGCTTTTAGAGGTACGTTTGAGGTCATTGTCCTGCTGGAACACCCATGACCTCTGACGCAGACCCAGCTTTCTGACACTGGGCCCTACATTGCGCCCCAAAGTCTTTAGGCAGTCTTCCGATTTTATCATGCCTTGTACACACTCAAAGCATCCAGTACCAGAAGCAGCAAAACATCCCCAAAACGTCTTAGAACCTCCACCATGTTTGACTGTAGATGCTGTGTTCTTTTCTTTGTAGGCCTCATTCCGTTTTCTGTACACAGTACAATGACGAGCTTTACCAAAAAGCCCTACCTTGGTCTCATCTGTCCTTAAGACATCCTCCCAGAAGGATTTTGACTTCCTCAAGTACATTTTTGACAAACTCCAGTCTATCTTTTTTATGTTTCTGTCTCAACAGTGGGGTCTCCCCGGGTCATAGCGTTTTATTTCGCTCAGATGTCGGCGGATAGTTCAAGCTGACACTGTTGCACCCTGAGTCTGCAAAACAGCTTGGATTTGTTTAGAAGTTGATTGGGGCTGTTTATCCACCATTCAGACTATCCTCTTTTGCAGTTTTTTTTTTTTATCAATTTTTCTCTTCTGTCCACGTCCAGGGAGATTAGCTTCAGTGCCATGTGCTGTGAACTTCTTGATTATGTCGCGCACAGTGGACAAAGGAACATGAAGATGACTTGCAGTCTTGAGATTGCTGATATTCTTCCGGAATTTTTGTTCTCAAGTCCTCAGATAATTCTCCGCTTGTCTTTCTGTTCTCCATGCTTAGTGTGGCACGGGAGACACACAACAGAAAGGTCGAGTGAACTTTTCTCCATTTTGACTGGCTCCAGGTGTGACCGCTATATTGCCAGCACCTGCTTCTTGCCATAAGTGAGTTCAAACGAGCATCATATGCTTGAAATAAAACGATTTACCCACAATTTTGAAAAGGTGCCAATAATTTTGTCTGGCCCATTTTTGGTTCTGTGTAAAATTATGTCAAATTTAGCAGTGTTTTTTGTATTAATTACCAATGAACATAAAGGAAATAAACATGTGCATACGAAAACATTCTAGAATTTTCTGAAAGAAATTATGCATTTTCTGGAAAAATTCTATGGGTGCCGATAATTTTGGACATGACTGTATATTTATATATTATTAGCAAAAATTTTAATAACAAAAACACAGTCCATTAATTATTGCATGAGGATATCAAAGAACAGACTGTACTGCATTGTGTGTTATAATAATAGAATAGATGCACCACTGTTATGGTCTGAAAAACTTGGCGGAAAACTAGACTACATTTCAGCTAGACATGCATATAATGTTTATGTGCTGTTTTATTTTACATTCTTTTCACTATTGGTGCCCTTTTCCGATGTCCAAAATAAACAACCATGATAGAAGTGGCTGAGAATGAGACCTCAGACCCTCCAGTCTGCTAGGAGAGATCAGACAGCCCAGAATTGCTGTAAGCGGACCTGTATGGATAAAACTTGACGCTAAAGACTCAAATGGCCTAATTGTCGGGGTTTGTTATAGAGCACCTAATGTAGCTG
>JAABNY020000038.1:8266305-8281043 GCA_015164015.2 Brevimyrus niger
TTCTTATGTTCTTATGCTGACCTTGAGAGAAGCAAGCCTGCTTACCAGTGCTGGCTGCTTTACGGGCCTCCTTCACAGGTGATCTGTAACCACCCACCACTGTGACGCATACGCATATGCAGGTTTGATCAGCTGTAGCCCACCCACTTACCATTAACATCATGGCCGGAAGCACCACGTCGAGCTCAGCGCCTGCTCAATTGCGTGTAATTCATGCCTGTGTGGAGCTGAGGTGCCTGTGCAGCCTGTGTGGAGCTGAGGTGTCTGTGCAGCCTGTGTGGAGCTGAGGTGTCTGTGCAGCCTGTGTGAAGCTGAGGTGCCTGTGCATCCTGTGTGGAGCTGAGGTGCCTGTGCAGCCTGTGTGGAGCTGAGGTGTCTGTGCAGCCTGTGTGGAGCTGAGTTGCCTGTGCAGCCTGTGTGGAGCTGAGGTGTCTGTGCAGCCTGTGTAGAGCTGAGGTGCTTCTACATTCAGGTGCCTGTCCAGCAAAGCCTTAGTGTCCTCAGAGACAGGAATGTGTCAATAGTGTCACAGAGAAGAAATGCTATTGTAGAAAGAACTCATTGTCTGAAAATGCAACTATATAAAAATACACAAAGTAAAGTACACATTTTCTACTATATTAAAGCTAATCCAATAACAGTCAACAATACTTGTCTCGTGTCTGAGAAGGGATTGTGCAGTGCTCAAAATGACCAGCAGGGGTAGGTGTTCTGTCACTCTGACTCGGCTGTTGTCTCTTATGGTATAATAAACATTTAACAATGAACGTTAAACTCACTTTGTAGGAATACTGTTACGTCACAATACAAGTCACTAATGCTGGTCTATGTATATTTAGCCGTAACACGGGATTGGATATTTAGAATTTTGATTACATCAATATAAAGGCATATTATTAGGAATACATTTTTAGAATTTTAAATAATATTGTTTAGATGTTTGCTCAAGAAACCTGTATAAAAATGTATTAAATGAGACCTGGGGTGCTAGAATATTTACTTTTATCCATTAATTTTCTATAACTGCTTGTCCTGTTCAGATTTGCGAGGGGTCTAGATCATATCCTGGAGGCTACAGGCACAAGGCAGGAAACAACCAAGGATGGGGCGCCAATCCATTGCAGGATACACGGACACACGGACACACACACACACACACACACACACGTCATTCACAGAGTTGGAAATTTGGTAACTCCACCTCAGCATGTTTTTGGACTGTGGGGGGAAACCAAAGTACCCAGAGGAAACCCCACAATGACACGGGGAGAACATGCAAACTCCACATACATAGAGCCTCGGCAGAAACCTAAATCCAGATGTGTGAGGCAGCAGTGTTAACCACTGCACCACTGTGCCGCACCAATTTCTTTTGGTGAAAGATGATTTTGATACAAAAAAATTGAGTCTGATTTATTCCGCTTGTGACTAGGTGATCATGAAATTCCTAAGAAGCACCTGTGGACCTGTGATGAATGAATGTTACATTTGCATTATGTTTTTTTTCAAGAAACCCAAATAGCTGTACAGAACCAACGAGGAGCCACTTCAACCACCACCTCTGTCCACCAACCATCACCCACCTGGATGATGCGACAGCGGCCATTCCATGGCAGTACGCTCACCACAGCGTGGTGGTGAGGTGGTGAAGGGGCAGGAAATAATTCACCAGTTAGATATAGGGAATGACTTGGAGGCCACAGCAGGCAATTTAGCCAGGACATCCGGGTACCAGCCCAATGCTTTTGGAAGATGCCCAGGGATCTTTTATGACCTCAGTGAGTCAGAAGCTCAGTTTTAAGTTTCATCCGACAGACAGCACCATATTTACAGCACAGTGTCTTTGTCGCTGGGGCATTGGGATCCACACAGACCTCAGAATGGATTAACCTGCTGGCCACACCAGCACCTCTTCCAGCAGCAACCCAGCTTTCCTAGCTGGGCTCCCATCAAAGTACTGGCCAGGCCCAAACCTACGTAGCTTCAGCTGGATTTCCCAGTCTGAACTGCAAGTGGTATGGCTGCCGACGGTTACTGTAATTATACTTTTTTACTGAATAAATTGAGTGCTGATTTATTTTTTTAAACACATGAAAAGGTGGGAGCAGCCAGCAGATTGTTAGGAAAGATGAGGAGTGTGAGAGTGATTTGCTTCCCTGAAGCTTTCTGGCAGTCTTGGGATGGATTCTCATGGATGACACTGGCTTCTCCTCTTCCAAGCAAGACATGGGTAGATGTAATTGATACAGCAGAAAATAACCGTCTCTCAAGCTTTCAAATCAGTCCCTTTCGGGAAATTGGAACATTCATTAAATAATTCACATCTCAGCCAAGCGACAGTGCTGAAATAATTGAAAAATAAGCTTCCTACATAAAGTTATCCCTGTGTATCTTTGGCAACCATTGTAAGACAGAACAGCTTCCTCATTTGCATAAATGTCATTCCCATGCAGATGATTAGTTTGCATAAATCAACTTCGATCAGTCTTGTTTACAGCCCAATCGATCTGAGAGAAGCATTTGCTTAAATGGCTGCGTGTGAGACACAGAGCGCCTTTTCACTGATTTCTGGGCTAAAAAACTTTTTGCCACAAGCCAAAATTAAGTTGGTATAATTATTAGCTTTAAAACATAAAACCCATGACATCAAGAAAATTTTGGGGGAGATATGTTATTAATTCCTTAAT
The DNA here is from genome assembly GCA_015164015.2 of Brevimyrus niger. NCBI lineage: Eukaryota > Metazoa > Chordata > Actinopteri > Osteoglossiformes > Mormyridae > Brevimyrus > Brevimyrus niger. Next base: position 8,268,993 of record JAABNY020000038.1, read on the forward strand.
ATCAAGGCTACCAGTGTCTATACGTGTCTCAAGAGCACGGAAAATAAATTCAAAACAAATTCTTTATTTTTCTCCCAGTTCTGAATGTGTAATTTATTCATGATGCCATTTGCTTTATATATGGGAGAAGAGCACGGGGTTTTTATATTGTTTTGTGTGTATGTAATGAGCCTTTAGTACTTACAGTATGTGTTTGCAAAAGCAGGAGTTGTGTTACATGTGATATCATTTTAAATATTTAACTCAGTATATATTTAAAAATTATCGATATATTTATACATAGATAGAAATAAGTAATTTTAAACATTTAAATTAACCCTCTGAGGTCGAGTGCGTTGTCGGCGACGCAGCGTACTTTTCGCGTCTATTTCCATTTATATCTCGCTGAAATCTTAATCTTAAAAAAAACGCTGGCTAAATCCGTAATCTGTTTTCTTTTCAAAACGTCTATTGTCGGAAGTATTTAAGTTTTTAAAATTATATTAAATCGGCAAAAAAGTAAACCATGTCATCTTACTTTGTTTTACCTGCATCAGGGGCGTGTAGTACTGCTGTCACCCGAAGATCGCTATTCACATTATAAATAGCCGCATTCATGCGTATTCATATCGCATTCCCATGGAAATTTGATTAACAGCGCAACGGTAAAATGCGATCCAGATGCATCCCCGTCAGCGCCTTAAAAGGGGGGTAGGGACGTGGCCAGGTGACAATGACTCATTCATACACATGAAAGTTGCTACATAATCAATAAAAGGATCCAGAAATAGTGGCATGAGTTAGCTTTTTCTTATTTATTTATTCAAATGAATGTTGCAACTATGTACTTTTATATTTTTTCTGCAAGTTTTCCAAACTGCATTTTGAAATGTCTATACTTTGGTGTCAAATTACAAATTTAAATCTCACATATTTACGTACTACATACATTAACATAAAGATGAGTGTAATGGCAAAACAAATATATAACAAATAATTTATTTGCCATGAATTAAGTTTATGATATTTGAAGAAATGTGTGATCATGTCCTAGTCAGTGAAAGTATGTTTCCTACCCCTAGACCCCAGAGGGTTAATAATATTTAAAATAATTCAATATTATAATTTTACCTACAGACATACACTCAGTGTTATTAATATTTGACTAATATAATGTTAAAAAAAAATAGATTTTTACATTTTTCTACAAAACCATATCAAAGATAAATGAACGACATATTTATATGACATGGTTTGGGTTAAAAGATTACTATAATAAATCCTGAGAAATTTTATTCAGTCTATATTTTAATATCTTCTGAAAAGGGTTTTGGAGAGATCTCGGCTCATTTGGGCACAGAAATGTGTTTTTAATTATTTGAAATAATGAAATAGTCTAATTTGACTATTTAAGCAGAGGACGTGCCCATGGTAGCTCACACAGTCGATTATCTTCATCATTTCCTTCTTTCAAAATATTGACACAAAAACTATAAAACAACAAAATTGCATCACTTGAGTGTGATATTAGGCAAAAAGGAATAATAATTAAAAATAAAAAACTACAGCACCAAATAATTGTCGTTCCCCACAAATCTCTGCTGTACTTTGCATGACTTTTTTGGTTGTGATTTTACACTTCTGTGATACTGTAGCATAGGATGCAGACAAACTGCTCAAGGGCAAGTAGGGTATAAGAGAATAACATACATACTAAATTTCTTCAAAAAATGTTTAATTGCAGAACTATATACAACATGTTACCCTTTGCACTACTTCATTGAGAGGCTGATTCATTAGATGAGTGTTGGGGCTAAAATACTTAAAGTACATCGTATCGCCAAAATGAATGAAATTATATAAATAGCCCAAAGAGGGAAAAATCTGCAATTCTGAAAAATAAACAGTAAACATCCATAGAAATAAACAGGGTGGGTAAATAAATGTAAGCTACAAAATGGGTAAACAAATAAAACATAAATACAAAACAATTTGTTGAATTCAGCAATTCCAAAAAGCAACAGAACGACAAACCATACATTCAATAGTAATATCCTGCATGCTGCAATAAGATCTTATAAAATAACATGAACAAAAAATGTTGGAACAACTAAAACGTGTTAGAGCCGAAAATAGTTTGGTTCAAATTAAGCGCATATTTATAATATTTATATATATATATATATATTTCTTTACAAATAATGAATATTTGGCATTATATCCATCCGCATTATTGATATGATATTTAAGAATTCAAAATAATTTAAGCTAACATGTATCCTTGAAATCATCCATTTTTATATCACACTCCAAAATTGATGAGCAGCAACTGACTACACATTCAATGTTTTCTCCACCAAAGCAAGTAAGCAAAACTCTGTCCACCCAAAAGCATTTCAAACCATAGAGAGCAAAGGAGAAGAGCTGGATGACCCCATTTCCTGGGAGGACAGCACTTCTGGGTCAATGAGGAAAAACAAACAGCATATAGAAGCAAACATACGGAGTGCACGGATAAAGTCAGATAATAGGCTGCTAGGGAATCGTCAGGCGTGGAACGGACTCTGTGTTGTCTCACTTCGACATTGATGCTTTCAAATCATTTGAATGTTCAAAGACAACCCAGAGAGTGCTCTGATTCTCCTGATTATATGAAACGATTGGTACATTGTGGCTAATGTGTTTCATATAGGTTATTGCTCAATAGGCACGCTATGTCAGACGGCCTAATCATTGTTTAATATGAAGTGTGCAGTCCAGTCCCGGCCCGTCCCCTCAAAAGCAGCCCTGAAGTGAACAGCAGCTCACTCCCAGTTCCTCTAACTAGCTTACGACCTCGAGACCGTTGTCTCATTGGCACTACAGTAAACAGTATGACATTTTCTACAATGTTCTGTCTATGAAGATCCATATTCAAGTGTTTTATGAGGAGTATGATCCTTCTGTGTAGGAAACCCTACAGAGCAAACACCTTGCTAAGTAAGTTTGAAGATGGAATGGTGACTGTAAGTAGAGTTTAATCAACTTGTCCAGGTGCATTGATTTTCCTAAGAAAATCAGGATTTTTAGGTTCAAAAGAACAACAAAGGAGAAGAGGACTGTAAAACAGAGATACAATTTCACATTCTCACAACACTTATAATTGTGATAGGTTTAGTCACAAGAGCATGGCAGTATTGTGAGAATTCTAGTTGTGTGTTAATTGTGAGAAAGAAAATTTACCTCAGCCACTGGTTGATCCCAGTTAAGGCTTACTGCTTTACAAAATACCAGCAAATACAGTACAAAATCCATGACATTACAGGTTTCTTTATAAAGACAGCTATATATTAATATATATGAATTACCAGTATCAAATTGATGACAAAGGAGCATTGTTTGTAGTATAATTATAGTTGTTTACACTGCCATTCACATATTTAACGTTAAACGTTTTAGTTTTTCCCCTTAAAATGAAAGGAAAAAAAATCTAGTTGAAAATAAAATATCAAAATCAAGTAATGTAGATTCACGCAGTACATCCATATTTTAGCAAAACCAGCAAAGTATAATGAATCTCAAACAGGCAAGAAGACAAGTCGGTGCTGATGACGGGAGCCCTTGCGGTGTCTTGAGACTGTTTACTGGTGTGCTTGTCTTTTAGGGTACTACAAAGGGCTCTACCCCACATTGTAAAAGACCTAAAAACATAGCAGCCTGCTTGTTCTAGCTGTGATTCCTGGAAGCAAATCAAGTATGTTTAATCGATCCTTGGTCTGTTTCAATATTTTTAGTAGTTGCTTTTTTGGCTATGTATGCCTTTAATGGTTCGGAAAAGCATTTTTTCTCACAAAAAAAAATGTAAATAAAAATAAAACGCATCAAATTTTTGTTACTGCTTTTGACTTTGACTACTGTATGTTAGCATGGTATAAATCAATTTTAATTAAATTTTAATAGTAAAATAGCAAAGTGACAGAATGCACAAGAGCAATGGTCTATTTGACAAAAAAATAGGTACAGATAAGCATAAGCATGCTCAACTGATTGCCATGGATACCGGGGCAAGTCTCAGCCATTGTTTGCTCCGCTTGCTTGCTGCCTGCCGCCTGTACCCTGGACCTTCAGGTAAAGCAGACTGTGCTAAGCATGCAACACACAGCTCGGCTACTCATGGCTGCCACTTCCTGTCCAAGATTATCCTCATCCTCCTGCCGCCACGCGCCTGGCCATCTTTAGAAACCGGCAGCCAGGATATTCAAACTTGCGGCATGTCAAATTATTTCCACTTTTTTTTTTTTTTTACCATATTATTTATGATAGCACACCACTGGTCACTGTGTATACTTTCCTCCTCACACACTTACCACTAAGTCAGGCAGACTAGCCTGTCATCTCTTAACCCCCTAAGCATACAAAAAAATTATAATGCCAATCAAGAAGCTTACTCAAATCGGGCACAATTCAAGATAACAATTCAGGGTAATTTGGGTTATGCCCTTATATCAGGGGTACAACAAGATCTAGTCTAGTTAAACAGCTGAATTGTTAACATTTTACTCTTTCGGTCATAAGTCTTGTTAACTCTTCCACACAAAGATGTAATCACGCTCTAAGTATATCTGATGCTGCATGATCAACTGCAATCGTATTTATTATATATATTTAATGTCAAAAAATGTCCAAGGAATCTGCAATTTGAAGCATATAGCTGTGGAACTAGCATGCTGGCTCACAAATAGCACTTTATCTTGAAAGTTTTTTTCATTTGTTTTTGGCAACACCGCCTAGTCAAGCTTGGCTGAATCTAAAACATGCCGCATTCCCTACATTTGAAAGGAGAAGCGCACACTAAGCCTACTGGAATATAAAAGGCTCAGATGTAGCTTTTGTTATTTTCCCAGCCCTTTGTCATGACAAACATGATAATACAAGAACAATGGCATGTAAAATACATTTTGCTTCACGAAACATCTCATTCCCTTCCAAGCTGTCAGACTCCTACTTAAGATACTGATTGTTAGTTTAGGCTGCTGAGTCGTTTTCGAGTTTGGTTTTAAGGCACCTAAGGAAGATAGTCCACCTGAACAGTTCCTGTAGATACAGAAATGCTAGACTATGTCCTGGTCATACTTATGTGAGTGAGAGAGTGATTTATCAAATACTATTGACTAGGACTATGTCAGGATTCAGACCTAACAAACCTAATCAAATAGGATGACTCCATTGCATAGATATCCATCATGAAAAGGTAATGTCTGAAGATATATGAATATGAAATAATGTATGTAGGATACATGCATTTAACATCTAATATATTAAATATGGTCATTGTGATATATATTAATCTAAGTAAATAAATTCATGTGTAAAAGTAGCAATTGTTGATATATTGCACTTATAAAATATTCTCTTTATTGTTTCCAGTTCTAACCTTTTCTCAAAAGTGGTCGATTTGCTGGGAAGGATGATTCGCCCATAAAGAAAATAGAAGCAGCTTATTGAAATGAAGCATCTTGGGCTACAGGTTTACAGCCAGGACCTCACACAACATCTTTGCTGCCTGTCACTGTGCCATAGCATGACTACTGGATACAGTTAAGGCAGCCAGTGCTTCAGCAAATCCCAGTAAAAGAGTCTGTGCGCGGCACAGACCCATGGGATTATCACACTAAAGACAGTACAGCACGGTAGCCTGTATGTGTCAGTCAGTAGCAGCTGTCTGTGTCCCCTCTTAACAGGGAACAACTGTCACATAAATGATGTCATTCGTTGTCCAGGACTACAGCAACAAACAGAGATTTAACACCTCTAATCCATTAATTCCTACACAACAAAACAACAACCAGGTCAGCTGTCTGTATGTTTTTTTTTTTTAAAAAAAAAAAAACATGGTTTAAAATAGATTACAATTATAATGGAAAAATAAATGAATGGCAAAATCTCAAACCTATTTATTTTACTTAATGGATTGTACATTGTGAGGATTTCCTTTAAACTCTAAACATGATCTGATATATAACCTGTTTAGGTGTTTACAGGTGTATCAGTGAAGTTCTAACTACTTTTGACTAATGCTAAGCTTTATATATCTATGAGGGTCATTCCGTCTCATCGCCATGGTGACCAGTCCTTCACAGATTCTGTCACAGCTGGCCAAACCATGCAGCCACCATACTGAGCAGAACAGCCTGGTTAGTCTCTGTTATAGCCCTGATAGTGTAGTGCAGCCCATCACACCTGAGGGTCGGAACCCTACCATTCATTCATACATATATATTTACTGTGTTATCATATATATTTAAAATTTATGTATTTTATATACATGGACAGATATAAAGTAATATATATTTAATGCCAAAGAATGGTACATATATTGGAAAACATTTTCGTTCCAATTTTATACTTATAAATCTATGCATGTACAGAATAGTCATATACATTGAAAAATTACACAAGTATTATACTTAAAAATACATTCTATGACATCTGCATATATATATATATATCACTGTATGTGTGTGTGTGTGTGTGTGTGTGAGAAAGAGGAAATAGCATAATTTGCGATATAAGAAGTATGTACGGACATATAAAAACACAACCCTTACAATTAGGCTTTCCTGTTATATAATGACATATATTGCTTTTTTCTACTTGGGGTGTGGCTGCACCCGGGCATGTGCTGAAGTGAAGAGGCGTGAGCCTCTAGCGTCATGTGACCACGCATGGGACGAGTAGGAAATCCCCATTGTCACATGACCAGGTCAGAATACCACCGCATCATGGCTCTAAGAGGCATCAAGCCTGCAGTGAGCTCCACGAGGATACAACCCCCAAATTACACTCAGTCCATGCGCTCAGCAGTCCTGCACCTCTCCAAACCTGCGATCCCAACCTTCCAACATCAACCAGCATTTGTGACAGAGATAAGGCTGAAGCCTTCGGTTTCAGAGCTCACAGACGCTTTCAACATGAATCCATCGCTGAAACTAGCTTAAAATACCAGAGTGAAAGTGCGTCAGTTCAGGACATTGTGTATGTGACCCACAGCCCCCCAGTCGGCTTTGAGGCGGCCTGTCAGAGGAATCCCCTCTCAGGGGACAGAAAGCGGATGGACAGGCTGCCTGGCGAATCATAAAAGGGCTTACAAACAAGTGGCCAATGCTGGGTCGACATCCAGCAAGACATCTGAGTACGTGAGCGGCCAGGACACCTCAGGGCCTCTGGGGATATCCACAATGCCCATGGGCTTGGATCAAGTGCAACACTGAGGCCTGCCCTCCCAGGGCACATCTGTGTGACTTATGACTCTGTAGGTACCCTTTAGAACTTGGGCTCCTTCTCTCTGACAATGAATCTGCCGGCCAATGAACACAGCGCTCACTTGGGCTGTGAGCCTCGCAGGGACTCGGGCAGGCCTGCAATGCCTTCGGTATTCTGCACAAATGGCAGGATTTCTTTGCTCCCTGCCCTAAACCTGCTGATTAAAAAATATAGTCTTTATTCTACAAAGATGATTCGATCCAGGCAAAGTCAATTCACGGGTATTTTAATAAGGGATGCGCTGAGATATCAAATCCACCACTAGAAAGTGTTCATGTTACGTAGGCAGCTGGTGCCAGGATGGGACACCAGGAGTAAAAAGCAGCACCGGTCGCAGTTTGCAGCCAAACCGCTTCAAAGTGTTGTTTGCATCTTTACATACTGTAATAACACTGGTAAAACTGATTTGTTTTCATACATGTGGAATGTCAATGTAATATCATTGTAATACTGCACCCACACTGCCACACACACACACACACACACTGACAGACACGGCAGCGGGGGATGGGATTGCCAACACACCGAAAGCCTGGCACAGAGGCGTGAACGTTTGGCTTGGAGTGGACTGCAGGGAGCCCATCCATTCGCACAGGGTTTCACGCGGAGCTCCAGGCCTCTGTGCTTAGGCCGGGCTGCTCCTCTCTCATGCCCCCCCCCCTCACTTATGGCCAGTTCCCACAACTCATTATGAATTTTCATTATGACTTATTATTATGATTTATGGATAATAATCTCTCTTGCATGGTTTTCCCCTTCAGCCAGCATTTATCGTGCTTCACAGCTATTCTGCCGTTCTGCCCCTTGCTACCTTCTTCTTGCCCCCCTGCCCCCCTTACCCACCCACTCACGGACACCCCGTCACCCCCAACTCCTCCTATCCAGACATCACCTCTAACAGCAAGCCACCATTATCTCTCCTTTCTATAACCACATCTATGTCCCTATGCCATAGTTCAAAATAATGCTTTTCAAGATATCTATGTAAACCATGCAATCGTCCCAGTAAGAGAAACCAAGCTAGCTGTGGAATGTATAACTTCAGTCTGAAAACAGTGTCACTGTCAAGCGAGTTGCCTTTGTATGCCTTTCGGGCCCTTTTCAGAACAATCCTGCTTTTGACATCTGAAGAAAGTTCCAGATTTCTGCGAATGAAGGTGCAACCCCTTTTTTAAGCAGCTGTAGTACTGCAATGAATTGTTGTTGGGTCTGATATCCACCAAGTATGAAAAATCAATAAAAATCTCTGTATCTTGCCTTGCAATTTAATTGCAACAGTATTAGATGATATCCGCTAGGTACATTTCCGTTGGAAATACAAGCAAGAGTAAAATTTAAGGTACATAGAAGTAATTTTCTTGTTAGAAATATTTCTTGAAATAGTGACCTCGCTTGTCTCTTAACCGGGGAGACTTATTGTTAAGGAAGTATTGATCCACCAATTTACTACAGCGGGAACGTTGGTACTCGTGGTACGTTTCTAACTGGGACAATGGAGCCGACGTCATGGGAACAGAAAGAGGTCGCCATGCCGACCGACCTGCCTTTTTCTAGATGTTAGATCTCAGCAAAGAGAGCCGAAGGCCATTGCCAAGGCCCGGTGTGTGTCCACAGCGGCCCAGCAGAGCTCGGGTAGGATGGGAGGGCTTCGGAAACCAAACTAAATGACAGGCACGACTGAGGTATTTCAAGAATTATCTGAAAGATCACTTCTATTTGTGCACAGTTCTCTCTGTACAGAGAGGAGCACAGTTTGTTGAGTCCTACAGAGAAAATGGTTTCCGGCGGGGTTGGCTCTGTATCACTGCTCTGTGCCTTGGGGGGGGGAGCGGTGTTTTTCCCCAGGGGCCCCAGGACCACTGCTGGTGCTGCTGGTGAAGTTCTTGCGGGAGCTGCACTTTGTGTCTGAATGTGACCATATCGAGAAGGAAGGGCCAACCCTCCCCAGCGTATACCGCAGTGACAAATTAAAATGAGAACAGCTGCCCAACAGAAACTCTCTCTTGCTGACGTGGTGAGGTCTGACAGATGAGCCCGATCTACTCCCTTTGTTTTCCTTGAGGCTGGGTCTGGTAACGAAGGTAGGAGCTGAAGCAGGGGTGGAGATGGCGCGGACCTTCCCACAGCCGCGGTCGACACAAACGTGACGATGTGAGGAGAGGAGAGTCGCTCGACAGTACAGGACCACCCGGGGGGGGGGGTTCCCGACCCTCAAAGCCGCGTCTGGGCCTCGGGGATGTAGATCTCGATGCTGTCGGCCCGCTCCGTGGCGGAGTTCTGCCGGAAAGAGGCGGCCCGCTTGGCGGCCATGAGGCGCCGCCGCGCCTCCTGCCGCTGTCTGTCCTGCAGGTCCAGCGACCGCTCCCGCGTCACGCCGCCTCGGCCTTTGGGGGGCTTCTTTGGTACGGGGGGCGGCCACTTCCTTTCCTACAGGGGCGGAGGAGGAGGAATAACCAGTGAGAACATGCAGGAGAGGGGAGGAGTTTGGGATTTAGGCCAAAATGCTGTTTGTGGATTGAAACTTTGCAGCTAGGTGGCATGGAGGCACGGGGGGTTAGTCACTGAATCCTCCAGCACAGAGAGTCCTACCTGTGACCTTGATATGACCTTGCTGTGTTGTAGGGGCTTTCTCTGTGTTTCTCCCTGGATTCCACTCATGTTCCAAAGACAGATAGTTCCGTGTGTTTGGTGTGTGAATAATGCCTCTGTGTCTGTGTGTGTGTTTGGCCCTCCCCGTCCACACTCCTCTGGCTGAGCCCGGGGTTTGCCGCCACTCCGCATATTTATAGCAAAATGGACCGTTTATAGAAAAGTGGATGGAATATCAGGGCCGAGGAGCTTTTTATCCCCATATTCCCGCATCCGTCTCTTTTGGCTCTAACAGGAAGAAATCCATAAAGAGGCTGATTAAAGACGACAGACGAGCAGCTGAGGAGGAAGCGAGGTGGCATCTGCTCACAGCCGAGCAGACAGAAGCAGCAGGGGGGGAGCTCAGGCACTAACCACCAGAGCTCGGGTTAAAAACACATATTTATCTGCTTCAGAGGAGAGAAGCTGCTTCTTGCCGCCGGGACGCACCTTCTTCTCTGGGCTCTCCACCGGTCTCCAGGCGTTGGCCTTCATCTGCTGCAGCTCGTCGAATTTGGCAGTGACGTCATCGATGGACAACTGGAGGAGGTCCCAGAAGCCGGCCAGGTCCTGGGAGGTGGGTCTTGGCATAGCACTGGGGTCCTGTGGGGGGAGGGGGAGGGCACCAGATTAGGCCACCTGAATAATGATCTATCTTAACTTACAAGCCCATGTTACGGTGAACTCATGAGGCTCAGGGGGGACCCCCCAGCCCTGCTGCTGAAAACTCCATCATAGAAGACCCCTTGACTCCCTCATTTAGCAAACATTTGCAAACATGATGGTAATAATAAATTAATTTTCCGACCAATGCGCACATCGACATCCAAATGTCATACGCCTGACAATAACGTGCATTGGCCTGAGATAGATCTTTGAAGCAAAATGTCCAACATGTTAAAAATGTTATTTTATGATGGATAGAAGAAACTGAGCGTGGAAGGCTGAAGTAAAGTCTGAGGTTACCCTGATTTTCACTTAGTGGCCACTTTACTGAACCATCTGGTAGCTGGAATGTAACTTAATTGCTAAATGAGGGGTGGTTGTATAACTTTAGACTCTGACACTGCACTGGATATGCAGTTCAGATAACAGATGATTGGGTGTTAAGCTAGACCATCACTCATTATAATTACCTCTCTAGAAAGTTATACCAAGGCCATATTATTTTATGAATAATTATGACCACATTGTACCAATATGTGTTTCTGTTCAATCTGAACTCTTCCAGGTTTTGTTGCTGTTCTCCCTCTGCAGGCTTACTGGGGACATTCAGTCCACCTCCTGGCCGCTGCTGATGCTAAAGACCACGCTTCGGGTTCAAGTCCATCGATCCTGTGCTGCTGACAGGTTTCAGTGGTGCAGCCTTCTGTCATTTGATGGCAGTTTTGCCCACAGCCACTAGGTGTCTCTAAGAGACAATCAAAGCCAGATTATCCTATTTGCATTCAGCCAAAAAATAAACTCTGACCCATCCCATGCAGACATCAGTATTCATTCGTATTATGTTAATATTAGCAATAATTTCCCGATCAAGCATCTATATCATTGATGAAGGCACACAGTGAAACTAAAGCCCTAAATTCAGATGACGTGTTTCCAGTGCTCCTGCAGAACGACGCGGCTTGCGAGCCCTTCACTTAGCTCCCTTACCAGGGAGGCTGCTGATCTCTCCACTCTGCAGCTTTGTGTCTTTGTACATATACTGTACATATTGCAAATTGCACCCGAGCAATGAAACCATCACTTATCAGATTTCAAGTGTGAAACTCTGAAAGTCACTGTCTGATTTTCCGCTGTGCTTTATCCTACTGTGTGACATACACACAGCCTTTGGTATATTGACAAAATTTACAGTGCAAATCTGTGCTATATCACATGGACTGTAATGGTGATCAAAGCTGAGCTTTCCTCATGGTTGCCTCACTCCAGCTAAAAGATGTTTTATCACACAGATGATAAAGACACAATTTCAGTGTTTCCCCTACCATTATATTAGTTGGGCGCCCTGCCCCTCCAGTGGCACCTACCCCCCCCCCCCCCCCCCCCCCCCCCCCCCGCCCTCCCTGTGACTTTTTTTTTCTATCTCTACACAAAAAAAAAAAAAAATAATCAATCCTCCCATAAATAAGATTATCCATT
>JAABNY020000038.1:8287425-8313102 GCA_015164015.2 Brevimyrus niger
ATGCAATTCTTACTTGAATGCCTTCTTCACAGACTGGACAATTAACCAAATAAAGCAGCGCAACATTACAGTAACAATAAATAAACCACTAACTTACGTACTATTAACTAACAGTAAGTAACGTACTATTTCAGAATTTATGTCATTTATTCGAACTTTATTTTACCAGGTAAATAAACTGAAAACAAATTCTCACTGCTTTACGTGATATTCGGGAGAAATAGCAGATTACGCATCATAACTGCCTGGCATACAAATGTCATGCATGTAACTAAAAACTTCAGCCAATAAGGGCAAAGGTGTGTCATCACGGAGGCGGTTCCAGTTTGTGCAGCCGGATGAGAGGTCGCAATGCATCTAACCGCAATGCATTGCGTCAGGATCAGAATGTGTTGCTTTAAGCCAGCACTGTAAGCAAGTCGAACACACCCAATGACCGGACTAGGGAAACAAACTGAAATGCAGACTTAATACAGAAGACTAATGACAACAATTAGAAACAGCTGATCATATGGGGGTCCCACACTAGGTTAATAAGGGGGAGTGGCATATGGAAGGAACGGATGATCGGGCAGGACAGGGGTAATTTTGGGATAAGATCTTGTTTAGGTGTAATTTTGGGGAGCCGGGAACCAATTAACTGGTTTTTCATTATTTCTTATGGGAAAAATTGTATCAGAACTCAAACTTTTGAGGATTTGATCTGGAGTCCGGAACAGATTAAGTTTGAGAACCGAGGTACCACTGTGTGTGTGTGTGTGTACACACAGGAAAATGAGTCACACGGAATGTCTCTCAGCGGAAACAAAGGGCAACGCTTCAGTCTCAGCCTCACATTTGCTGTGATAGCATTATTTGTAGGCGATAGTGATTTTTTATTGAAAATATCAGGTAATACACTATATTTTATGTCATTTTGGTAGACATTGCTCACCAAAAAGTTACGTAATAGTTATACAAATGTTACAACCTAAAGCTTGACAGCGATTTATGAACAACATACTTGTTGAGGTACTGTATGTTCTTTATCGTTTTGGAAGCCATTATGAAAAAAAATGTTCTTCTTGTTTTACCCTGTTCATTTTGTGTTTAAATGCTAGACAAACCATATTTAGATGCATTTTTTGGGGCCGGGAACCAATTAATTGGTTTTCCATTATTCCTTATGGTGGAAACTTGATCCGAATTCAAACTTTTTAGGATTCAAGCCCGAGTTCTGAACGAAGTTTGAATCCTGACAATGTAATTCCAAATAAGCTCATCGTGTTTTCAGATTACGGAAGAACGCCAGAGTACCCGAAGGAAACCCCACGACGGCACAGGGAGAACATGCAAACTCCACACTCATGGAGTCGTAGTGGAGACTCAAACCAAGGTCCCAGAGGTGTAAAGCCACAGCACTCCCCAATGTACCACCATGGCCCCACTGCAAAGTACTATTTAGTAAATATGGAGAATGAGGCAGAGTATATACAAAAAAAAGAAGAGAAAAAGGTTTGGCTACAAAAGATCAGAATTTCATTTCTACAGCTATGACACCAGTTTTCTGGCCTAATAACACAAATTCAATCAATTTCTGCCATCTTTAGACCTTTACCTATCAAGAGTAATTCACTGTTTTGTATTTGAAAGTTTTATTCTTTCTAATTAAATGTTTGCTACAGTAAATGATAAAAGCAAAAGTAAGACCACAAAAATGTTAAATATCTAGGGAAAAAAATCATCATAAACTTTTCTCTGTTGTAAATCGTTATAAATACATCAAACAGTCTGATTGTAAGTAGTGGGGCAACAGTCCTAGACCTCAATAATAATTGAATGACAGTCACCCAACCACACCCAACTTTACTTCTTACAGGATGGAAATGATATGTATGGTTACCATGTCAACATACAGATTTGGATGACAAACCATTCCAAATAAAGCTCAACCTCAGTTGCAAGGTGCGACCCATGAAAAGTTTGAACAAAGAGCCTGAAATGTCTTTATCGTCTTCACTGGGGTTCTTATGCCACATTAAGGAAAGTCTTACTTAAATGTCAAAGCTTGTAAGGACTTTCTTCGCTGAGGATTTCACATATCATGCTACGTGGAGACCAGACAGCGGCCCCGACAGATTTGACCTTTCGACATATATATTTTTGTACCCTAATACTACATAAAAAACACAGAGCTCAAAAAATCCAGCAGTTACCCTTCAAAATTTGGAGCTCTGTCATAGCAATCATCAGATCCCCATGGTGACAGTGGTGGTTTTATTCTTTAAGGGACAATGGCACTGTCAAGTCACATGATGCCCAGCTCCTTCATATAATATGAATGAAAAGTCGTCATGCACAGAAAGAGTAAAATTTTGAGAACAGCTATGATTTCAAATGAAAGCTATTGTCTTTCATAACTTGGTTATATTACCCATCAGACAGTCACACCTTGTCTCAATTAAAGCTTTCCATTATTCAGTAGGAAAACAGATTTAAATAAATTGCTGTATTTGTCTGAGGATATTATGAGATGGACTAACATTGTTCATCCTATCAGGCACAAGTGTGTTATTGAAGCAGCTGTAGTATGAAAACGCACCTCATGCCAGAGGCTGTCTCCCACTTCCCATAAGACCAGGGTAAAATAACCTAGAATATATTTTAGTGATGTTTCTTGTAATACATTAAGCGGCATATGTTGTGTAAAACAGCTGTCAGCTGAATATTTCTATGTTGTGTATGTTACGTGCATGGTTTGATTTTTCTACACTGAAAACATGCTGGGATTCTCAAACATTGTCACACAAACATAATTCACAATATCATGTTCTCACAAATAGGCTGTTCTCAGGCGTTTGTGCATATAACCTTATTTGCTATCGCAGCCAGCATGTTCCAAAATGAGCACACCTTTTATTTGGCATACCTGAATTGTTCCGTAATCACTTGTATACAGTATAGTAGACTAAGTAAATACTATGGAAATAGTGTTACAGACATGATCTACTCTCAGACGTTCATAACCAGTGTTTCTGCTGGTCAGTTGTTACATTGACAGCAGTATGGTTGTAGTATACTATCAGTATGGTTGTAGTATACTATCAGTCTCGCTTGCACATCACTGTGCAAAGGAGCATTTGCTAAATACTGTAAATAAATGCAATGTAACCATAAAAGGTTACATTGGGCTTCCCTTCTTCACAAGGTTCATGAGCATGAGGCGCAGCATGATGGCTGTGTGTGTGATTCTCATTCATCAGCCTGGGTGTCACCCTGCATTACAGGCCCCTGATCAGGTGACACACTCTCATCCCTTACGCTGTATGAGCTGCATAATGTTATAACTTAAAAAACAAAAAAGCATACAGTAAACCCCCGAATAAATACAGTAGAAAGTCAGTCTAGTCTTGAAATAATACATTTTTTCTGCACCTCTCTCTGAAACTCTCAATGTCTGCGATGGACAAACCTTCCTGCAGAAGCTAGGGCTTTTGGATGCATTTTCACTTTTTTGTCTAACTCTCTACTCCTTACTTTCTTTGGACAGAGAAACGGCTAATAATTTTGGAGTGTATCCAAGCTACCAGAGACCATGTGTGAGTGCTATACAAGGGGCCGCCCACGGGGAGCACAGAGTGTGAAATGATATTGGTTTTAGACATCAGAGGAGCCATTAGCATCTCTGTGTTAGCAATACAGTCAGATAGGCGACTTGAGGTGGTAATTAAGCCAAGAAAACTGCATAAATGCGACTGTAGTTAATAGACATTAAACAGTCCTCCGAGGTGTGCTGGGTGAATAGCCTATTCCCCACGAGTGCCTTGTTAGCGGGGTCTCAAACGTCTCCCAGCTGGCCAATGAATAAACATCTTAGCAGAGGTTAATGAGTTTTTAGCCGGCGAAAGCGTGAACCCTAACCAGCATGTTGGTCACTTTAATGTCACCTGCTTTAAGGCGTGGGGGCCTGTAGGGGGCGGCACATCTTACCTGGAGGCGTCTGTGGCTGAGGCGGGGTCCGCTCGGTACCACAGGGGGCGGGCAGACGAAACTGGATGCCTGTGAAGAGCAGGTGACAGCCGTTAGCAAGGACAGGTGGGCTGCTCTGACTCAGGTCCCCAGACTCCCCACGTCTACCCTAGTGCCAGACTGACTTGGATCGCTCCAATGAAAATACAACATCTCCGGATGACATTTACATATAAATGACTCATTGCTACTTTCTCTCATTTCATTGCTTTTTTTTTACCCTGAAAGAACAACATTGACATGTATGGAAGACATTAAAGAAACTGTAAACCCAGTTCTGTTCCGTACTGAGCTCTGGCAGCCTGACAGGGCTACTGCTCCCAGCTCACGAAGAACGTTCACACAACATTCCGGGAGCGTTATGGGAACAGCGAAACATGGGCCATACCACAGTGCTCCATGTGAGTTGCTGTGGTCTGACAGGCTCTGGATAAAGGACAGTGTACATCACAATGAGGTATTAACAAGCATGCGAATCTTCTAGTCCAGGGATACTTATAAAAGTGCGAAGCTCTCCGAGGGCCCACTTATCCTCTCATTATTCAGAGGACGATAACGCTGTTTTTTGTGAAGTCTATTGCATGCATAATATACTTTTTTCATCACACTACTGATGGGGTGGGTACCTAGGCCCTACATTTTTTGAATGCTTTATGTACATTTTTAATAAATACATCAGTGGAAATTATATCTATATAAATATGAAATTTACATCTTAATGGTGTACAAATACAAAAGAACTAATAGATGTATGGATGACTAAATGACAGGTGGATAGATGGATGAATATTTTATTAAATTATTCGATTAAAGACTGTAAAACAATATGGATAAACATTCAAAAATCCCGACACAAAAACGAGAAGGAAAGAAAACCAACTGTAGCCAAACAAACGTGTAAGTCACCATAACAAGTGGTGGGTAAAGTGAAGGGAGACACACTGATCGAGCGACAGACTGACACAATCACATCGACATATCAGCTCCTCATAATGGTACATTTCTTTGCATGAGCTTTGACATTAAGACAATATTCAAACCACAAAATATAACAATGAGAAACATCATACATATAAATACAGACCAGCCAAATGGAGGAGAAACGCAACATCAACAGAGTACAATGAGGGACATTTGAGTCGACTGAGAGGACACAGGGAATTTACATCACTTACTGTGGCGGATAGTGTAGCACTGAGAGAGAATACGAGGGTACAACCCTAAGTGTCAACCTGTGGCATTTCTCTGCTCACTCAAGAGGGAGCAAATTCAGTTAAAAAATAACAATGAATAGAGTCTCATAAAGAAAAAAAAAAGTGCTCAAAGACTCTCCCCTTAGATTTAAAAGGTACAGTTACAGAACAGGGAAACCTGCCATCCCTTAGGAGAAATGAAGAAAGATACACTTCTATTCTAATGTTGCCCTTGTACAGGACTATTTCAAGCCAGACCCTACTGCCATCGCCACGGCAGCTGGTCTGAGCGAGAGCTCAGCCACCTGAGCATCTTGTCATCTTGTTGCATCTTGTTGGGAGTAGTTGAGGCTGTCATGACTCTGAATGACGGCCGCTCAGGCTGAAGCAGCTCTTTTTATATGTGGGATGGGGTCGGGGGGGATGGGGGGGCACTGTTATGGACCCTGAAATGATTGATAAGCAGCATGGAGTGCTGGAACTGCTGTGGGTGCAGGGCTATGAGTTTGTTAGCTTAATATAGTCTGAGTACTCATAGATACTAATTTGTCACTCTCTCGGATGAGTTATAAAACTAAGAGAAATGTGAGGAACAGCCCTTTGTTATTACCACTTGGAGTATATAGCATTTTAGCCACATGCACAATAAAGCCATAGGATATTACAAATGTAGCTCAATAAGACTATATAGGGCTATGCTACCTTGCACTTGTTACTGGTCATGCATTGTTAGCTCAGCGTAGCAGCTGCAGCCAAGTTAGTTCCTTGTTAGCTGTATGCTTCTATGATCTGTCTCATTCTGTATTACTTGTGCATTATCTGTCTCAATTGTACATAGGCTTGGAAGATAATCCTTTTGTTTTTGCCATTTTATTTTCTGGTTAAAACTGCTGGGATTTCTATCTCAGGAGATTACTGGTAAGGCAGATTTAATCACTGTTTTTCAGTATGACATTGTACAATAACTACAATACAACAACAAATCAAAGTAATCAAATGATCTTGCCTTCCAGCCAGGCTCTCATTATGCCAAAATAAACATGTATGCTCATTAGTACCAAAATGTATATTATATGTGTTAATTCTGGTTCTATGGTTCCTAACATTTTTGCACCAAATACACAGCCTTTGTTAATAAACTAAAACACATATGCTGCATAGACTTAAGAAACAAGATGTCTGGGGATGTACATTCACACCCCCCACCCAGAAGTCAAGCTTTTCACAAAAACACTTGAGAATCACTTGGTGGTTGTGCCTGTCAGCCCGTGATCGACATCTGCTGATGAAACCTAAGGGACCTAAACATGGTCCTGCAATCAAGCTCCACATCTCAGGCCTAATTAAATCTCCTGGGCATGGAGCTTAAAATAGCAGTAATAGTATAAAAAGAGCATTAAACGGTGCTGCAAAAATGACTGTTTTAGTTTTCCAGTTTGCCATTGCCAATAAAGTTACTTTTCCTCCTGTAATAGCCACAGTAATTGTTCCCACTGTTTGATCTATGTATTTGTATATTTTTGTTTGCTTCTTTACATTCTTGTTTGTTTGAAACCAACGTCCAGGACTAACTTCCACTCTTTAAATTGATCCTGCGACACCAGACATAATTAAGGAGCTACAGCAAGTCTTATGATGTGCAGCCCTGTACACTTTCACAGTGGACAGAATCAAACTGCACACAAGCAGGCTTCCTACACATCAATTACCGCCCCACAGAACCCTAACAAAACAGCACCCTGACTACGCAGTAACGATGAATAACATCGTCATTTTCATAACTGCTGAAGAAAAACTTCAGCTTGTTTAATCACAAATGCATCATGACACGCTATATAAAAGCATCCATTATTTACTCAAGCCAAGCCACTGACTGCTCGACTGCTCTACCAAGGGCAGCACAAACAGTTTTAGATTTTAAAGTTCCTTGCACGTGATGTGCATCACACATCGAGCTCACGCAGGTACAGAAGTCAGAAGTAAACTGCTGTACACATAGTGTTCCTTGTTGCACTGCAGTGAATATCAGTAATTGCTTGCAACTGATCGAATGCATGCTCACTGCTATTTGAGTATCTGTTCCTTATTGTTTTGTATAGCATAAAATTCCATGTTGTTCAGATAAAATCAAAGTATGATCAGTTCCATTAGACTGTTTGATATAACCCATTTTGTATGGGGTAGATAATCTACAATGAATAAATGCAGCAGCCAGTTAAAAAGGGCTTTGTTTTATAAATAAATAAAGAAATAGATAGATGGATAGATAGATGGATAGATAGATAGAGAGATAGATAGAGAGATAAAATTATATATGGGTCATTGGCTGAAGTTAAACCATAAAAGCTCTATACTCAGGGTAAATTATATTTATTCCATTTCTCATTTTCTTTTTTTGTGTTTCACTCATTTCCAAATTTAGTTCTTTACATGTTTAGCATTTTGATGTATGATGTATTTTTTTAATATATGCAATTACATATTAACAAATTTTATTTATATAGCGCATTATCACAACATTACATTGTCTCAATGCGCTTTACATTTCTGCCACGTAAAGACCCCCCAGTGAGTAAGCCAAAGGCTTTATGGTTTTTGTTAGTGAAGTAAGAGGAAAATGAGCCCTGTTTGAAACTAGCTCGCTTTTACCATCTGTCAATCTGTAAAACTGCAAATCACACTTTTTTTTCGTGACACACAACATGCGTTATTTTGGTTTAGAAAAATTACTGACAGACATTTCTGATAAAACTCTGTGTGTCTTTCTTGGATCCTTCATATTATAGAATGTATCAGATTTGGACAATGCATCAAATGCAACACCTGGATTACCTTAAAACTATTTTTGAAGCCAGTATAATATTCATATAAAACGTCAAATGTGATTTGATGCTATGCAATGAGTTATAATGAATTAGAAAAATGCATACCAGACTACACATACATAAGAAATTTCATTCATGTTCTGGGAAATATTAAAAAAACATCAACATGATATTTCAAGGGATTCTTTCCTCAGAAACCAATAGACCGAAACTCTTAAGAAAAATCCTGTCTGACAAAATATACCTCTCTTACACAGTGGTATTCAGTAATATAATGTAATTATTTCTTTAAATCTTCAAACAAAAGCACAATTCCAACTAGACATAATTTTCAGCAAGGTTTAGAGGTAATAATGTCGAAGAGCAGAGATTTCAAAGATACAGAATATATCATATTAATTATTACTAAAACAGCAAAGGTATAGAAGATCAGTACTGCTGGCTTCCCATACTACACTTATAGAAGATCAGTACTGCTGGCTTCCCATACTACACTTATAGAAGATCAGTACTGCTGGCTTCCCATACTACACTTATAGAAGATCAGTACTGCTGGCTTCCCATACTGCACTTTCCGCCAGGAGTAAACATGGTGTCACGTGTCAGCGGCCACCTCATCTACAGCTCAGTTTGCTCACTGATTGCCTACAAATACTTCCATGAGAAGGGAAAATTTCTGATACCCGGAAAAAGATCATCGTTAAGCCTTTACCCACATACCCCTTCCCAAAGAAACACTGCAAACTTCCAAACAAAATCTATTTGACATCATCCACTGACATCTTCCAAGACCAAATTCAAGTTACTGGTCTCTTCATACAGATTAACACACAATATATATTTACCTCTCTGGTCCTATCCCAGCTTAAGGTATTTGTGGAAATCCTACAACATACTGTATACTGTGGTGAGAAATGTGTATGAAATAAAAGAAAAGATATGTAGAAGGTCAGGGGTCAGACGTTAAGTATCAAAGTCCAGTCAGCCACCAAGTCTGAGGATGAAAGGCATAAACTCACTGCAAGATAACAGCGCTCAATGTGTTGGAGGATCATGAATAAATAAAATAAAAAAAAACAAAAACAAAGTAAAGCTCCTACTGTGTTAAAATGTAAGTCATATTAGCAGCGTTTCAGAAAAATCTCATTTTACAGATTTGGAGTTTGGCCAACATAAGGCAGTAACACTTAATAGAAGTTTACATAATAGAAGATTAAATATCTCTGCCGGTAAATGAGAGCGCAGCAGATACATCTGTGCTCCAGCAGATCGAGGAGACCTCAGCCGAGATGGCACCACGTTCAGGCCTCAACGACATCCAAAGGCGTGCTGCCCCAGACGGTCCCAGCAGAAACCTTTGGGGCTGATTTCCTCC
The DNA here is from genome assembly GCA_015164015.2 of Brevimyrus niger. Classification (NCBI taxonomy): domain Eukaryota; kingdom Metazoa; phylum Chordata; class Actinopteri; order Osteoglossiformes; family Mormyridae; genus Brevimyrus; species Brevimyrus niger. Next base: position 8,296,827 of record JAABNY020000038.1, read on the forward strand.
TTTGGAAGCTAGAGGGAAGTGAGCGATGGCTCACGTCTCCCATGGAGCCTCAAAAGAACAAAGACTGAGCAACTTCCCTTCTGCACATAGATATACAAATACAGAGATGAGGTCCTCATGGGGGGCAGGTTCTCTGACTCTAACTCTCCTGTGTGAAACCGACCATCAGGCCATAGCTCAGCACAGTCATTCGCTTTTAAAGCATATTTAGTTTCAGACAAATTAACACGGATCTGTGACTCCCTCCATCATTCACGTAAGACCGGTCTGAAACTCCTCCTCCGCCTGAGTGTTCAAAACATGCTACATGTGTAGGTGCAGCCAGCTGACACATAACACTTAATATTTACATGACACGGGCATGTGATGGTAACATCACAGACTGCACACATTAGCCAGCACTGATGTGTATGTGTCCAAACACTCTTCCTGACATCCAATTACGTGTATGCTTACTAAAACATATCTTGAATACAAATAGGCTACTGTTTTCCAGTTGGAAGTCCAATTCTCATATATTACATATCAAAAACATTTTTTTCTTCTGTGAGCTTCCTTTACTGTAAATTACATTTGCATGTGACAGCATAAGGCTTTAAAAACAAGAGCTGCTTTCTAGTGTGGGTCAAGTCATCTTCTGTCAGAGTTGCTTTTTAATTTTCTTTACATATATTCACTAAAATCTGCACAAATTCCCATGAAGGAGTGATAACAAATTTTTTATATTATTTCTATGGTAAATATTCCCGAAGACTGAAAAATAAAACAAAAATAAAACAGAACGAAACAAAGAACATAGTATAAATGCATAATAATAATAATAATAATAATAATAATAATAAAGTTGTAATTTAATAATTCAAAAGAGAGAAACAAAGCATATAAATACATACAAAAACAGATAAAAACTATAACAACAATATGATGCAATTTATGAGAACAACAAAAACAAAGTCTTACAACTGAACACCCAAATAACGGCTCCATGAAAAGACGAGTGTCAACAGAACATTATGGGCCTGGCTAACGCTCCCTCAGTATCTCCTTTTACTGCATTTCAAGACTGTCACATATATACGCAGCTGCTATGTACACATATCTTCCTTTTCTTATTTTTCTTAATTTGGCATTTCATGACAGCCAAATGCACTGTAAAACGTTTTTTTTTTTTTAACCTTTATAAATGTAATAGTAAACTCCTTATTATTCATTGCTCTAAATCCTTGCTTCCGATTCTCATTTGGTAGTTCAAATATCAGAATAATTCTGATGCAATCATTTTCAGGTGGTAACGAGTAAATAGCTCATGCTGTATACCTTTCTAGCAGAAGTAGCACTTGAATTATGGGTACCGTCCTACTTTTTCATCCCTTACGAGGACATTGTTTGGTTATGGGGATTTCGAAGCCTGTGTTCCTCATTGTATATCCATACTGGACAGAGACAGTGAGAACAGATGAGGTAACAACACTGAAAAAAAAATGTTGTAAGAGAAGGGAGCCCTACCAGACCTACCGTACGCTTTATGGCCCTCAGCTAAGCTACGGGCGCCTAAAATGAGAAGAGGGTTATCACTTAGTACAAGGAGAAGGCATTTACACAGGAGCAACGCTCAACACTTTTCCTATCCCATGCTGTGTATTGTGGTCACAGGGGTGTGTTGATGTGTATGGGGTGCTTTACACACTCACTCAGAGATTTTTATTTTTTCAGGCATAAACACAAATGGCTGTCTAACCAGTCTAGAGTAGGTTTTGCCAATATGACTGAAGGTAGCCAGAGTAAAGCTGTGATCCCGACTCAGATCAAGATGAACCATTGAAACGCCCTTAAAACAGAACCACCTTAAAACATTCTTTGAATAATTTTTATATTGAAAAAAAGGATACATAAGGCATATAAAGACATTTTAACAACTGACAGCGTCACACTGAAGCAGCACATTTAGCATCAACGTCAAGAAGAGGATACATTACCCTCCTGATGGAAAGAATAAGTAAATGAATCAAACGGAAAACAGGCAGATGGGCAAAGCCAAAGGGATGCTCCTCAGCGTGTGGGTTCACATACAGAGGTGGAGCACATTCACAGCACCGGTAATACCTTAGATTCATCTCAGGTTTATATACGTTTCCATTTGCTCAGTTAAAAAAGCAAACAAAAAAACACTTATTTGAAGACATAATCTCATGAGTGTATGAGTACCTTCTTCAACAAATATCATGCATTTAAAAGATTAATAAGCACCACAACAAACAAAAAAAAATCAGTGAACCTAAGGTATTTTATATGGGTTCTTATAAAGATTTACTGCCTGCATCCTGTTCACACAATGATTAGTTTACAATTCCTTTAAACTCAGAGTAGTGGCTAAAATTGTGGACCTTTATTCGTTACTCCAGTTACCTAGTTAATTATCCAGTGTATGTTATTTGTAAACATTCTTTGATTGTTTAGAAACGTTACCACCAACATTCGTGTAGTCAACCATAAAGTGTAACGCCAAAATGCTAGGTGTTTCCACAATTTTGGCCGCTACTGCAGATAACCAACATTACAAACCCCAGCCAATACTGTGCAAATGGCAGGTTGCAAGCACGGCTTTTTTGGTTAACGTATGCTGCACAAGCTGCCGTACGGCTCTCATACAGGCATTGTGTATGCTGTATGCCTCATGATTAATGTCACCTTAAAGTTATTTGATACAAAATACGAGAGATGCCCTGGGTGGCCTCGTGCTCAGTACTCAGTACTCAGTACTGGGATGGCACTTTCACAGGTCTGCAGGTTCTAAGTGCTGTGTTCCAAAGAAGTAAGGAGAGCTGCTCCAATGAAAGTAAAAGGGGCAGTGACCTGGAATCCAATGTTAAACCACGACTAATGGACCATTTTAACACCTTATTGGATCCCATTGGATATTTCTGGAGCAAAACATTCTGTGCGAGTCTTCCCGATTCCTTGCTTCAGTACACTACATAACTTCACTAACTGTGTGTGTGGGGCTGCTTTCCGGTGTTTTTAAAGTCGCCTCTGTGCACGAGCACTTGTGACTCTGCGCCGGCCTGTCCTGAGGCGAATCACAACGTTAAGTAATAAAAGGGCGTTCCCTGGTGAGCATTTTCGGCAACATAAAAGGGAGACTCGAACATAGTAAAGTCTTTTGCCATCGTTCTTGGGAAACCTTCACGTTTGATCACCTCTCTCTTGCAGGACGTTAGGAAGCCTGAAGGCTTTTCAGTCAACACCAAAAACAAAGAAGCCAAAGGCTTGCATAGAATAAATGAATGCGATGTTGCGACATCATAAACTGAATGTTTGCTCTCCCTCAAATTCAGCACCTTTACATCAGAAGTTCTCTGCCCCCATGAGGAGCATAAAAGGCAGGAACCACCCTCAATTATTTTCTTACAATATTCTTTCTTATCCCCAAGAACAGGGGGAATTTTTTCATGGAGAAATCCACATTCTTCATCACCTTCTATGAGGAGATGGCTAATTAGCGCTTCAGAGGTTTAGTATCCCAACATAAAACTGGAGTCCATATTAAATATACTGAACACTAATTAAGGCTGATATTCTTAAGGGTAATGCCTTAAGGGGGCACATTGTCGATTTTCTTGATTCTTAGTGGTCCTTTCCCCATGTTTGAATGAGAGCCGTACACATCATCTGTGATTCAGTGTATTGCTTTTGGGAAAAAAAAGGACAAAAGAAATCACACAGTGAGCTCTTGACACACCTGATGCTCTGTTGGAGTAGGTCCTCCTGAGTATGGGGGGGGGGGGCATCGAAAGAACCCAGTCCATGGCAGCACAGTCAGTTTGGCAGTCAGAAACAACGATTCCCCCAAGAAAGCAACAGCCCATCTCACGTTACCATTAAGTGTCTGCTAGGTCCATACTACCACATGACTTGTGAATTAGCTGCTTAACTGCTAGCTGTGGTATGTCATGTCTGCAATGACACAAGTTGGTTTTCAGGGTATACTTTTTAATTTTTTTTGGGGGGGTGAAAGGGGGGAAGATCTGATTGCTTGACCATGAAGGGCTTCTATTGTTCATCCTCTTCTGATCAGGTTCCCAAGCTTTACAACAGAATGTGGCCGTGATCTTTAACCACAAGTCTATGGGTCACTGAATGAACAGCTTCACCGGCAGCTTTTGTGGTTTCGATGAAGAATGACAGAAGGAGTGACGAAATCTGAAGACCTCGACTGAGCGGCGGACTTTGGCGGATCGGGATGAATAGTTCTGCAGGGGCTACTTTGAAACCATGTAGTTATTCTGTTCAGCTGAGTGAAACAATGTCCAGCTCTTATTCATCAGAGGTTGAGAAACCATGAGATTGGTTAGGAAAAGGAAGGCTAGGTTTCTGTGCTGTAAGCGCCACGCATCCATGATGTCAGAGCGGGCTCAAACAGCAGGGGATTCAACGACTGAAAATTCAAGGTAACCTGCACTGGATGGAATCAAGGGGACTCAGGGAGGTGCCTGTCTTATTTAGAGGGCAAGGCTTGCTTTGGGTGCATGGACAGAAAGTATACTGCCTTGGTAATCAAGACAACACTATTACACACTTTGGCGATTTTACAGCAGAGCTTTACCAAATGAGATATCTTCATTTTACGCTGATGAAATACAAGGGGAATTTAGGTACACATATTAATCAGCCATATAATCTACACACACATATCTAAATAAAAAAAAATGGCCTACACAAAACTATTACACGTATATACAATACAAATAAGCTGTTTATCACAAATACAGAAACTTCATGAACATGAACACAAGTAGAGACATTCAAAAAAAGAGAAAAGTACATGATCTCCTGAATGTCCATCCTTAGAAAATACCAGTGACACACAGACAAATAAAAATTAAATGTGTGTGTGGTTTTTTGGATTGATTAATGTGCAAAAGTTAGCCTTACACTTCTCTATTATTAGCATCTGCGTTTTTTATTTATTAAAGTTGATTAACATTGCTAATTTTACTTCATAACTGCAGGACTCCGGTTAGACTGAAGTCCATCCAATGACTCACAGGGCACAGTACTGGGAGGGGGATGCTGGTCTATCAGGGGGCAGTTTAGACACACCAATTCCCTGTTTGGGATGTGGAAAGAAAACCAGTGAATGCCAAGGAAAAGCACATGGACACAGGGTGGACATGCAACCCCCTCAACACACACACAAAGGGGGTACGACCCTAACAATGTGAGGTCATTACAGTGCCCACAAAGACGATGAGTGTTACTTTATCACTATTATTATTATTATTATTAATATTATTTTGCTGTGGTTGGTGCTTTTGCCTTGTAACATATTCAGTTGTTACCTGCTATGTTCATTTTCACAGTAAATAATTAATTACTAATAAACTGACTTCTAAATGTTCTTGAAAAATAAATCATCAATTATTGGTTTATTTTTAATTTTATTTTATACAAATGAAATACGTGTATACATGAAGTATGATACTGATAAATTTTATAACCCAGATAGTTATCATAAACACTACAGGTTTGATCAGTTGGATAAATTATTTCTGCTTTCCACTGGAAATGCTCGAAAAATGAGTTTAACATAATTAAAAGTTTCACAGTATAACGCTTAGATAAAGCAGATGTTTTAAGCGAAATGTTCTGAATGACAAACTGAACTGTCCCGCAGAATGATTCAGATACAGTGGAAGCCAAACACCTGCAAGGCTTCATATTATAAATATTTGGTTGCTTAGTCAATGTCCAACGATTTACAATTAATTTAAAATAAATATAGATAAAGTTGACCTTCAGGCACCCTGACAAAGATAACCTAACACAACATGTGTTTCAGTATGAGTTTAACCGCTGACCGTATTCTGTTCTATGTACTTTTTGATTTTATTTTCTAATTGCATTGAGATAATAATATACAACTGGCAGTGTGTTTTTATTCATTTATCAAACATTTTAAATTTTGTTGATCCATCTGATTGACTGACACATTCATACCAGATAAGCTGGTATCACATATGGGTCACTATAGGTCAGAAAAGTTCTTTGAGATGCACAGAATCCAAAAGGAAAGGAAATGATCCCATATGATAACTAGCAGGGCGTTACTTACCCTACCCATATGAAAAAGATGTCAATTTATGGCAAAATAGGAAATCCAAAACTAAATATTTGTATTTAACAAAACTAAATATATTGTATATATAATACAAATTTCTGAAAAATGTAATTCTATATACTATATCTATTATATGAAAATCAGGGAAAATAATATAGTTGTAAAGTACACACTATATGAATAAAATTACATATATGAAAATGGCATATAAATATATCCTCGAGTACAATCTATATCATCACCAGCAAAATATACTTTAATATTTTAGTTTTACTGTCGAATATAAATGGACATAAAGTACCTTTCCATGAGGGGTCTGCTTTATCTGAACTGTATCCTTGTGCCTGATAGGTGCAGAGTGGGGGGGGGGGGCACCCAGAGTGGCTCTCCTACTTTAAGGGACTGACATGACCAAGCGGGTAAGAAAAAGTGCGATCACGTTCTGGGGCCATTTCATTGGATCTCGTCGCTTTCTACACTCATGCCTCTACTGACCTCCAATAGCAGCTCTTTGATGTAACACTAATTGTAGTTTGTCTGCATAGAATAAAGGGGCTCCCTTTCCATCCCCCTTCCCCCCGTCAACACAGACTTCTTTGTTTCCCTGTGAGCATTAATGTCATTTCCCACTGAAAGCAATGCATTCTGGGAAATGTCTGCCTCACTTTCCCAGGTCCCAGGCTGAGCGATCAGAATGACAGTGACAGGTATGACATGGGCCCGCTGGTGTACTTCCTGCTCCACAGTTCCAGGCTGGAGCTCCGCTTGCCTCCAGAGCGCCGCCGTGCCCGCTGCTTCCTCCCATCCCACACGGAGTCCTCGAAGGGCCGGGAGCTGTGGGGGCTGTCCGGGGCTGCGGGCCCCTCGTCGGGGATCTCGGGGTCCTCGATGCGGGGTGCGTCCGCCACATCCCCGGGGCTGAAGGGGAGCGACTCGGGCTGGCACATGACGGAGGCGTCTGTGGTGTTCTGCCTGACTAGGCCGCTGGTGCCCGCCTGTGTTCCCACAGAGATGCGGCCGACGGCGGCAGTGGCGGTGGGGGGGCCGGCGGGGGGGGTGGCCCCGCCCTCTCGGCACAGGGCCCACATGTTGTAGCAGCGTGTGAAGTTGAAGAAGTTGCTGTTGAAGGTCTTGAGCTCGCCGCACACGTCCCGGCGCAGTTCGGCCAGCTCGCAGCGCATAGCCGAGATCTCGTCCTTCCACTGCATGCTGAAGGCCGCCACCATGCCCGCCGACTCCTTGAAGGCCTGCAGAGCCTGCGGGACCTGAGGCTCGGGAGCCGGGGCCGAGCCAGGGGGCACTCTGAAGGCGGGGGGCGACGCCGGCGGCACGGACACGGCCGTCACGGTGGAGCTGGTGCTGGGCTGGCTGCGCGTCACGTCCTCCCCATGCACCGACTCCAGTTCCTGATAGGTCAGCGAGCTCCCGTCGTCGTCCTCTTCTAAATTATCCTCCTCGTTTAGCAACGAGGTGCCTTCCAGCATATCATATCCCTCTGGAAGACAAATTTAATTATGCAAATAGACGTACACTCAGCCGGGAGCAGCTGAAGACCAGGTGACTGTGAGCTCGGCGTCAGAGAGCTGCATTGTTCAGGGTTCCCTTCTCGGAGGTCCCTGAACGCCATGCAGTCGTCTACGTGTATTGGACGTGCATGTGAGTCAAAATAAGATGTGCATGTTATCCCGGAGGGGCCATTAGCGTCTCTTCCTAACAGCTGTTATTTCTGAACTGATAAAAATGACAAGTTAATCATAGGATTTGGATATGCCTTTATCGAAATAGCAACATGTAATGCACCTGTTGGCACTGTACAGAATTCATTTCTGACATTAATTAAATACGGTGCTGGCATATTTAAAGCAGAGCACGTTCACATTAATGCAATGCTGCCTAAACAATTCACTGAAACAATACTGAGCCAACACTGACTTGAATACATCCCAATTCCATAGCCTTAGAAGTGCAGAGGAATTGTAAAGAAATGCATTAGTCAGGCATTTTTCCATTTGAATTGAATAGGCACATCCTTCTGGCCCAATCGTGTTTATTTTGACTCACATTGTCATTGTATTTACACTGCCTTCTCACTGTGTAAGAGCCGTCCGCCTTGACACGACCTTCCACTTTTTCAATGCACAAAAACAGAGTCGACGAAAGAGCCGCCCCAGTGTCCAGCAGACGCATGGAGCCTCGCAGACCCGAAACGAAAAGTTCCCTTCGGCTCCAAATGTTCCCCGCATCTCGGTCACGTCAGCAAACCCGGCTCGTTTATCTTTCCAGGTTTCCATCATTGGCTCTGCGACTTACTTTTGTGCAACAGAAATGATGAAAAGGCATTCAAAGCAACCCATGTCTTTGGCCGAGAGTTAGAGGTATGAACCCTATTGAACATGCGAGGCTCGCCAAGGGCACGCCGATAATTGCCCGTGCCGGATTGGCCGTGGGTGGAACCAGAGGCAGAGCGCCTGCCCCTCCCCCCCGCCGGACTGCTCCTATTAGGGCTGCAATCCCACAGTCAAAGACGGCTGATCACCAAAACACCCCGGATCACCTCGAATTCTCCCTGCCGTTTTTGCCTGCCCTGTTTGTGTCCACTGGATCCCCATATCGAAGTCATGTTTTAAAGTGAAAGAGGGGGGACGAAAGCTAATGCTAATACAGATCTCATGGTATTAAAGGCAACATGTGCTAACATGGAAACATTGACATGCTGTCAGAAGGAGCTTTATGAGGTCACTGTGTGCATTAAAAATGTTTTTAAAGCTAAAGGAACTTAGCATAAGGCTATTTTCAAGAGTAAGACCGTTTCAATTAATAACAGCTTACTAAACTCACAACTAGATTCAATGAAACTTTAAATGTGTATAAAGTATCTGTTTGAGGACAAAGCTACATGTTTCTAATACAGATCCGGTCATGTATAATGTATGTTGGCTCCTGTGAGTGTTTTAGAAGCTGCCCCACGCAGAACGTCCAGCCTAAATCTATACTTAGATATGCTGCATAAAAATTCATGAGAACTTTCATCCACAACTCCTGGATGGATCTGTTTCTGCAGTGATGCCACTGCGTCATCGCCATAGTTCACCTTTCTGATCATCTTAGCGGCAGCCCGAATCCTCCATACAAATCTGAGTGTTACAAGCACATACACTGTTTATAGATCTGCCGTTTGCGAAATAGTACGAGGCCCTACTTTAACGGGGAGTCTTCCTGAGGCATAGCAGAACTGGAACAGGACTGTAACTGTGGATGGTACTTCTTCATTCAGGTTATACAACATATCAGGCGCTGGATTTTTACGCCATTTAAACAAGGATCTCTGTAAATTGCTTCTCAAATCTACGGGCTCATGTCTGTATGCAAAGAAAAAAAAAAAAAACGTGAAATTTGCCCTTGTGCTGGAGAGGTTAGTGGAGGTTAGAAATAAATTCCTCTATGTTTGTTGAGAAGGCAGTGTAAAAACACACACACACACATATATGCATATATATTTATATACATAGAATGCTTATATACATAGATATATATAGATATATGTCTGCGTGTGAAAATTAAAATACCTGTCACAGGCACCTGTGATGTCCCCAGCTGGCGTCCCCTCTGGTACTCCTTCCAGAGATTCGCTGGCCAAAAGAGAGGGGTGCGGCTCTTCTGGATTCGGGGGCATGGTGGGCTACCCCCCTCCCTCAATCAACGGCCCACTGGCCTTGACTCTTTTTTGTGTGCGAAGGATTTTGGTTTCAGGTTCAGGGTATGGATTGTGTCTGTTCTGATTGTCTGCATGGATTATACGTAGTGCACTGAACTGGTGACGGAGGTCATGTTTGGTCATCCGGACTGTCGCGTCAAGCCATTTGTTTACGTTCTCTGGTTTATTTTGTAAATTTCATGGGAGCAGACTTCCTCTCCGCTTTTTGTAGTGAAAGACAAACGCGTAGGCTTAACGCCGTTTACAGAAAGGGTGGTCTGGAATGTTCTCTGTGGTAGTCCCCATAGCTAATTTATTTATGACACCCACAACTATATTTGTTTAATATCCAACAGAAAAGTAGTATACCATAACTGAAGACTCCAAGGCAAAAAGAAAACAGAAGCTTAGGATGCTGGAAGTAACAGCCAGATTCTGTGACTCTGAGAGCAGAACCAATTAGGAGCTGAGAGAGTTCGGGCGCAAAGCCCATTGGGTGAAAAGGATTCAGCTGGTAAGACAGTGGGATTGGAGAGCAGCCTTGATCCTCTGTCCGTCAGTCTCAGGTTGGCTGAGAGGGATTTGAATCAATCAGATCCAAAAGCAATGCAAGATAGAATTCCAGATTGAAAAAAAACAAACCCACATTTAAAAATGAAATAAGAAAAAAATACATTTTTCAAACTGGACCAACTCAAGTACGTAAAAGCAGAAATGTAATTTTACACTTGGCACATCGTTTTTTTGTACAATTTCAATAGGGTTCATAGCTTTACTCTTTGGGGCATACACCACACAAGCTAATAACTTGATATTATTGTGAAAAGGTTTTGTTTGCAGTAGACAAACTAGCAAAGACTAAGCTTGTTCAAAAAATAAAAGTAAAAAATGTGTTGCAGAAAACCTAGGAATCTCTTTCATAAAGCTATCACATTGATAGGCTACAAACCAACAGTACATAATAATTTCAGGATTATGTGCACTATGTGTCAAAATAAAAAGGCCACTAACATTGGCCAACTCAGTTAGAGAGACATAACTAACTGACTGGCTGCAAAGTTAAAAATTTAACTTAAAAATGTATAAGCAGAAAATATAATCTCTTTTATTTTTTATACTCATTCAATGCATTTTAATTCATGAAAAGACAGCAAAAATTGCATATATTTCATTTACTAATTACAAACAATTACCAAAAGTGGAACCTTAGCTGAGGGTAAATCCGATCGTTAATGGTCAGAAACACTACTTCCTAGGATTTATGCAACACAGGAAACAAATGACCAAACAGGTTTATGTAGAAGTGTAGGTAGAACAAGCTTTCTTCCAAGCAAATATTTTTTTTTTGTGCAACCAGCAGCTAGCCTTTTTCCGAAGCTCGGTAACTTACGGTAACTTACCGTATGTTGTTACATGTTACTGTTTTTGCTATTCCCACTGCTGAATTCTGTAGGCTTACAAGTCAGAGTGAGTTAGAGAAGCTCGTCTTGCGTACAAACAGAGCAGAGCAGTAGCCCTGGAAAGTCCCCTGGGGCGGTTCACTGAAAACTGTCTGCAGCACTGCAGCTTTTTGCCAAGCCGGGTCCCCTCATCCTGTGCCACACCCACGTAGGGGAGGGGGGGCTAGGGGGGCTATCCACATTCCGACCTCAGCTTCGAGAAAGTTCTGCTTTTGCACATGCTCGGGACAGAGAGTGCGGCTCTCACACATGCTGCGCGGGGGGGATCGTCGGCGGTGCGGATGGACCGGGGGTCTGACCTCCGTCTCGCGGTTCCGCACAAGCCCTGCCTCCGCCCCGTCCCGCCACCCCACGTGTCCAGTCAGACGCCCGGAGAGCGATGCATGGATCGTGCAAAAGTAACAAGACGAGGAAATTTGCAAGCAAACGCCGGGGCAACACTTGGCGAACGAACAAACAACAACAAAAAAAAAAAACAAAACAAAATAAAAAGACTCACTCGAACATTTCTCAAGCACAGGGGTACCCCACTGTACATATATATGTATGTTAAGTATGCACACATGTATGTATGGACGTATGTATTCTAAGTCTTCGATCTTTTTTGGGGGGGTGGGGGGTGAGGGGGGTGGTTGAAGCATACTGTTACCTGTTGTGGATCTGAGAGTTGAAGTGACAGTGGAGGATGTCATTGAAGGAATGCAGTCGTCATCTTGGGAATACCCAGCCTGAATAGCACGCAGGTAACTGTGGCTTCGGGTGCGGAAACAGCCCGGCAGGTCCAGGGCATCCATAGCCTGGGATTCTACTTCACTAAAAACGGACTCGCATACCGATTCAAACTGGCCATTGACCTCAGTCTCACTCACCTGAGAGACAAAAACAGGAATAGCAGTCCTTAATTTTTCCTCTTCCTTTCTGTCTCTTCCCCTTTGTGCAGTAGACATGAAGGAAGGTTAGCAGGAAAAAAGTACCACAGCGCTCCGGCTTTCAGCAGAGTTATAAATTTGTGATTCATATGGAGGAGGATTTAAAAAAGAAATAAAACAAAGAAAGATGCTAACATTGAAGATGGCATCAGCGGTGTACCGCTCCGAGGGTCACTAACCCACCGGGTGCCAGCAGAGCGCATGTATGGCTACAGGCAAGGGGGGGACAGCAAATGATTCAGAAGACAAAAGGCATCATCGCAGGGTAACTCACAGAACAGGCAAGTTTCCTACGATTGTCACGACAACGTGGTGGAAATGAGCCCCGTTTGTCTGACACTGTGGAGCAGATAAAACTGACATATCATGAAGGCTGAAATTGCTGTCATATTACTGATGATATCGATGCAGGGTTAAAATGGCAGACTTTGGTAATGAAGTAGTATGGTGAGGTATACAGGTCTGTAACAGCAGGCTGAACCTTGGGTCAACTGTTGACAAGATACATACCTTAGGTTGCAGAATAAACCTCCAATATGCTACTGTCACAACAGGTGGGGACACAACTGTGCTCTGAGACTAGCTACACAAGCAAGTACTAAATACAGGTATGCTTTAATTTTGGAAAAAGAAAGGAAAAAAGTTACATTTGCATGCAAAATCTCGAATATGCGAAAACACAAATCGACAGAAAGGTGCTGCGTATTATGAAAGATTGCTGGCACTATGGGTGGTTAGAAGCTGTGAAACTGACGACTGCAGAACAGCTACAGAAGTTGGCAAGATACAAGTCAGTGTGTGAGTGCTCAACAGAAGGTTTCATTTAGACTGCACAGTTCCTAAATTCATGCCTTCGATCACCGTATTCACTATTGTTTGTAAAAAGTCAGAGAGTTTTACAGAAACCTATATCATTCCACGTACAGTGCATTAAAATGATTTACGCTCACAAAACATTCGGCAAAAACATATGCTTTTTGTTCATTAAAAAACCTCCAGGCAGATATAGATGGGCCCCATTTCTGGTCACAGTCTATTTCTGCCAAGGATCTCATTACAATTATGGAAGTTCAGACTCTAATTAGGCACACAAGCATGCCGGCCAAAGCCTGTGTCACAGCATTTCGACTGGGGAGGCCTAGCTGGCAAACAGCCATCAAATGAGTAGCAGCTAACATCAGAACCTTCTAGCATGTTCTAGAATACTCAGGAATTGGCCAATACACGGCTGAATTCTGGTAACTCCAAAGTTTATAACTAAAGCACACCTCATAAGTCCAGTGTTTAGCATAATAAAAACTGTTAAGAATTATATGTTACACATTCACAGGGCTAAGATTTGTTGCTGATTTATTTTTATTTTTTTGCATATTCACAAAATGTCTGAAAAATGCACAAGAGGGCCAGCTTCATCAAACAGCCCAAATAAGACACCATCACTGTAATCAACTAGGAAGTCCTGAAATAATAAATAGAACTTGATTGTTTGTTTATCATCTTTTATCCAAAATGCATACTCAGAGTACACCCCGTAGCTTTACAGAGATTTACTGCTCCATCCATCCATCCATCCATCCATCCAACTAGGGTCCCCTGGATGCATTTATTCCTTCAAATATAAAATGACTAAACTGAACATGACTAGATCAAAACATCCATGGCAAAGCGTGGTGTGATCTGGATGTATACTGCACCACAATCATTTCAGATGCGTTGACTGACAGGAAATCCACAGCAGCACATTCCAAACCCAAGGGCTCTCCTGTCCAAGTCACACAGGCCTCCCCTCCCCACCCACCCCGCCCCGCCCCGCGGCCCCCCCACCCACAGCTTCCCCCCACTCACCTGTCTGACGCAGCTTGCCTGACTGAGGGTGCTGACGGCCCGCATGTAGCTCTGGTTTCGCGAGCGGAACTGGGGGGGGTTAAATGTGGTGGCGGGGTCCAGGGTGACGCTGGGGTGAGGCCGCATGTCTCGGACAGCTTGCAGGTGGTAGCCCTGGCTGAACAGAGGGGCAGAGTGTCAGCGTACAGCACTGATCTATCCCAAGTTACACAGCATCTAACCATTTATGGTCCAACATTTCAGGGTAACAGCTTCTCCTGGGATTACATACAAAAAAACCTTCATGTTACAAGCCTTCACTTTGGTCTCATTTCATTGCAAAAAATCTTTAAAACCAAAAGTTCTGTGACTAAACTAGAAATATCAACCAAATAGAAGGGTTAAAAATGTTTTTGTATACAAGTATTGGCCCATCAAATGATAGATTATTTGTAACTGGGTATATAATTCAGATGCCTCCTTTATAATATATTGCAGTAGTGCAGTACTATGCCAGACCATCACAGGGACAAATCATTTTGAATCAGTAACGTTCCATGGGTACTGCATATACAGACAGCTAGAACTGGCTAAACCCACAAGTTTTAGGTGACTTGGGATAAAGCAGCTTATTATACAAATATACACCAAGAGAACCACAATGAGAACAGACATAGCTGGTCAAATATGTCATAACGGGTTTTCTGAACTACTTAGTTGTTCAATAATCTAAATCATTCAAAGGTGGCGCCAGTCATTTGCTTCTCAGAATGTATGGTTAAAGTCTGGGCATTTTAACTTCTCCCATAAGGTTGTAACATTTCACACATAGCTGGTACATAGCTGGCAAGCATGAGACACTATAAATATGCTTTAAAAATGGGGTTTGGAAATTTGAGTCGAAATTAGAAGCGGCCATCTTCATAGACTCGTAACTTGCAAAATGAAACCTTTACACATGTATTGAATTTCCAGATGTGTAAGCTCTCCCATCCACTGGGCTGCTAGCCAGACCACAGTTTAGTGTGCGAATTGCTTGACTTGCCTTTACTGTGGCGGAGTAAGTTGCTATCTTTAGCTCGATGGTGATAGCTAGCTGTCCTTCACACATCCTGCTGTCGAGCCCATGCATTGCATTTTTTAACACTTCTTTTTTTTTGCTGAACCAAGGTAAAATCCCCCATCAAATGTATGAGTCTCTCTGCACCAGGAACTTTGAGCAGACTCTGGTTATCCTTTTAGTGTGAATTAAGCCTGAGTTTATCAGTAAAGGTATTGCTAGATATTGAAAACAACAACCATTCTTGGCCCTATCATATACACAAGTATTGTATCATCTCATACTGTATGTGATAGATTATTGTGTGTCGTCTACCCCCCACCCAGCGACTGATGTAAGCCAATCAGAGCGGCTGGGAATGTTGGCACACTCTCTCAGGATCACAGAGAGCGACTGGAGTGGCCTGGTAGGTTGGCTCGCAGCTGTTTCCTGCTTCTCACTCCAGCTTCCACACCATTAATCTGGTGAGCATCTCTGTATCAGAGCCTCTACATTTCACTGCTCTGTAGACAGAAAATGCCGATCCAGGTGGCCCCTGGACAGCTGGATATTTCTTTTGACTGCATAAGGCTTTTGCACAGTACTGTACATGAACCAATAGTAATGTCTAAGAATTATAAAAAAAAATCCAGAATCCATCATTGGCTGCGACCAGACAGCAATCGCTAACAACTCATCCTTGTTCAAAATGTCAAACAGCTTCACTCACACTCTGCATTTCGTTTTCCCTTGACATTTGGGATCCTTAGCTAACCCAGTTACAACATTCAGGATCGCCAAGCCAAGCAGGTAAACACTAGCATTTCCCCACTGTGAGAGTCATACAGTAAATTGCAAGGTAGCCTGCACTGATATTTCTTGCTGGAGATTAATCAGGCCCCCACGCTTTGGCTTGGGACATCGCTCTTCAGTGTTCACTCTGTGCACATTCTGGTGCTGACAACCAGCTCACATGGGTGACTTCAAAATTTTTTTTTAACGTAAATACAGATGCCTGTTTTTAGAATACATAGTCTGAGACAATGTTGCAATAGTCAAGAAATGTTGAAACACTTTTGTTTCTTTTTGCATACATATCCATAATAATAACAATCCATCCATCCATCCATCCATCTTCCAAACTGCTTATCCTACTGGGTCGCGGGGGGTCCAGAGCCTATCCCGGAAGCAACGGGCACGAGGCAGGGAACA
>JAABNY020000038.1:8338567-8362237 GCA_015164015.2 Brevimyrus niger
AAAAATACGTTTCAGAATAAGTGTTATGTGCCATCTCTGTCAATGCAGTAGGCTGATAATAGACAGACGGACAGACGCTATTTCCTTACCCAGTACCATCTGCATTCTTGGTGATCCTTAAACATTAAAAGGCTGAGACCCAGATCAGATAACACAAATAAGACTGCATTGTCTTAATGACTCCAAAGAATTGCTAACACGTCATACTACTCAATCAGATGCTAAAAAGTGCCTGTCAATCCCATCTTAAATTCCCACCCGTGAACTGGGTGACGACGAGTGACGCTGTGGTGGTGTACGTTACAGAACGCCACGCTGACATCCCCTTTCTGCATTCAGATGTACATCGTGTTCTGAGGTACCTGGGACAACAAAACTGGTGAGAGCTTGTAAGTGGCTACGGTGTGAATGAAATACAGGAATGCAGCGTGTTGCACAATAGATAAGTGCATCCATGGTGCCCTGGGGATGGCTCAGCTGCCTGTCAAAGGCTGCTGTCTGCCTTGCTACCCACAGCACCACGTTCCCCTGGGCCTTCGGCACTTCTCAATGCCTGGGGTAACACAGGATTGGAAGAGTCAGAGCTTACCCAGCCAAGATGACACTGTTAAAAATACCACAGAGCACTGTTACAGGATGTTGTTTCTGCAGTGCCGAGGACCACACAAGGACCAGGAAATATGCAATGTCCCTTCCCTTCAATTCCTGGTCAAACCGGGCACTAATTACTGGGAGAATATGTCGACCATTGCTGCATTACTGTCCAAATCTGTTTTTGTGGCGAGTCACCTACCATTAGCTTCAATTTTTAGCATGAACCTGAATCAAGCAGCCTTTATCACCTGCATACAGGTATATTTTTATGCATTACTCATATTTACAAATGCCACCTACTGCCACAGTATGGTTACTGGCCACTTTCCTTTTTTTTATTCAGGAAAGATATCAATAAGGGTCATATTTTGATTACTGAATTAATTTCTTAATCAACCTGATATTATTCTGGAACAATGAATGTCTTTTTTTCGGCACCACAATTACATGCTAATTTTGTACTGTTTTTCATGACTGCCAATTAGGGAGAGCATATACAGGAGACATATCTTTCTGTTCACTGTATCCAGTTCCACACTGTATAACTTAATATATTCTAACCTTTGAAGAATACAAAGCAATTCTTCATTCATAAAAAAAATCCTTGCAGTGGCAGGAGATGAAAACTAACAGGGAAAGATCCATTAATATTTAAAGTACCAAAAAGCAGCCAAAAGAGACCCATAATAAAACAAAGGGAACATGCACACTCTTTGTACGCATCATCAGCACTGGATCTGCACTCGTTAATAATGTCATATGTCTCTCCATCCATGTGTCTGTGATACTAGACTCGTATAAGCATTTTGGGGGGTCTCTCCGCATCAAGTTTTTGACTGCCAATTACGTAAGCTGAATTGGGGACAAACACCTTCTGATTGATCCGTGCTGAGGCTCAGAGTAGCTGTAATTTCAGCTCAATTTGCATTCACCTTCGATCCGCTCTTCCCACTCACTCCCACTGCAGGCCTGCGATTCAGACATGGGCTCATGGTGTGACGATGCCACTCACGGCATTGTCTGCACAATCCTTTTCATGCTCTCTCTTTCTGCCTAAAACGGGCTATGCGCTGTGGCCATCCGCAGCTGACACAGTACAGAACGTTCCTGGAGCATCTGAGAAACATTATAGCACTGCTGCAGCTCAGCTATGTCAGTGCGACATTGCTCAATTAGTTCTATAGCTGGTTTCCCCATCCATACAAACCGATAAAATTTCACTCTGGGTAAAAGCATCAATTATGCAGCGAAATATAATTAGGTTTCTGTCACAGCGCCATCATCCTACACCACAGATACCAAACACTCTGTGCGTTACCCAAAGATTTTAATTACATTAAATATTTTTTATTTTATTTTAGCATTGTGGCTCAATGAGTAGCAGTGCAGCCTCACATATCCAGGGCTGATGGTTGAATCCTGCCTCTGGCTATGTGGAGGTTTACTGGATTCCTGTGGATACACAGGTTTCCTTTTGCTGTCCAAACATATGCAGCTAACTGATGCCATGATCCATGGTTGTGTATGTGTGTGTGTGTGTATGTGTGTGTGTGTGTGTTTGCATAGATCAAATTTAAGAACCAAGTTGTCCTTAAAGTGTAGTAAAACCTGAAATTTCTCTACTTTTGGGGACATGTTTTGAGGTCCCCATTTGGATAGCCTCAGTTTTATAAACATTTCTGAAGGCAATCAAAAAAGTAAAAATGCAAAAAGTCTTGTATTTAATAATGCAAGAAAGCATTATTAAGTGGGTTGGTTACTTGTGGTTAAGGTTAGGGATGGGTAGAGGTTAAGGGCGTCATGATTGGGTTGATATAACAATAAAAGTGCTTGTGGCGAATAGCGTTTATGTGTTCAGACAAAATCAATAAATAAGACTTTCTAAATAATAATTTCTTGTAATAATAAAAAAACTTCTGGGCAATATATGAATGTGATCCCACCACTGTATTTTCCCCAGAGGTTTCTTTGTTTCTGATATTAAACATGTCGTTTTTATGTTGATGCTGTTTTATATCTTGCAATTCATTAAAAATAATTTTCAGTTTTTCCAGTATTTTTTTGTAAAGGTCTGTCAAAAAAATACAACATGCTGTTTAAAGTTTACTTGAACAAATATAAAGGAAACGAGTTTGGATGAAAAGTGATTGAACCTCATACTGTTAAGTGGCCATTAGAGATAATTGCTTTCATTAGTTTGTTGATATTGGGAAAGGTGACATCTTCCCTCTGCATAATTAAATGGGGTGAGGTGTCTTTTTTATTAATTGTTCCAAATGTGCAATTTGGAGAATTTATTAGTACTGCAATGAAAAATGTTGTTACTCTCTGTTCAGTCATATAAGCTTTTCTTCTTTAAGCTAGCACACATAGGAAGTCTTCCATACTACTGGTTAAGATATTACCTAACATTCCTTCTGCTGCACCCAGTTAAGAGATATGATTCTTCACACATGCTAATCTCAACTACCCGACACTTTTTCTTGTGAGGGTTACTCAAGAATATATGCTGCCGACCCTGTGTAATGTCCTGCCACACGGACATAGGATCAAGTGAAAAACTTCAGCTAAGGACCGTTTGTGGCCCTACATTGTTTTCAAACATTTTTAGAGATGTTTGTGGAAATTCCTGGAGAGGTTATTGCTAATTTTATTACTTAAATCTTGTTAGACAAAAGACCTATTTTTTAGCACACTAAAAATCTGTTTTGTCCCAGGCTTATTCACGATAAATATCTTTATTAGCAAGAACATTTGGGAAACTCAGATCAGAGAAGAGTCAAATACAAGTCCTGGAACTTGGAAATGGGTGCAGGTATTGCTTAAGCGATATATTGTAACTGTCTAAATTGCAACTGCCTGGGCATCCACTGAGTTCTCAGATGTATATGGGAAATCAGGAAATAATTTAAAAAAATTAAATTCCAGCTGTGGATGGATGGACACTTAAATGGTTAGAGCGTGCCAGTGATGGAGAAAACCAAAGCCAAAATGTTTGGATTTTCAGAAATTTGACAGTATTCTGTTTAGGTTTGCCGGTTTGAAGGTTCAGAATATTTCAATGCCTACTGGAGAAAACTTACAGGCATGAGAGGTTTTATCCTGTCATCTAATTTACATGACATTATAGTGAATTTGCTTGGGAAAGTTTAGGCGACATTTCCTGAGAAACAGTCCCAGTTAATATTGAGCTTGTTTCCTTTAAAAATTGCCAGTCTGACAGTTGAAAAGCATCAATGACTACCCAGCTCACTACTGCTGACTTCCAAGTTCTGTATCATCTAAGAAAATACCAATGCCTCTTTGTGCTTCTTATCAACCTTTGAACTAAAATGCTAGTGAGACCACATTAGCTGTTACAGCTCATACTGAGGGCTGGGGTTACCATGAATGTAATTCCACTCAGCTACTTTAGTTTATAGTAGATGCCATTGCCTTTGGAAGTGTTACAAGCTGGGAACCTAACCTTCAACGCTTTCTTGCATTATTATTATTGCCAGAATGAACCTCCTATCAGGTCCAAGTTCTAAAGCTGCTTATAATTCCTTAAACTGTGCAGTAAAACATAAGAGGCATGCGGTTCTGTCCTGCTCATTCAGCTGTCGGTGCGACATGATGAGAATCTTCAGACGATTCTTCAAAGTTCTACCCATGACAGTCTCCATGGTTTGGAGAAGACAACAAAACCCATACATCAGAGAAGCATAGGACAAGAGACAAGATATTCATTAGTGGCATTAGAAGTACGACCAGTACCCAATGATTCCTCTCAAGATTCACAGTGTTATAGGGCAATATTTATCGTTAAATAAAGACCCAAGCTACTGATTTCACTTTCTCAGTAATCAAAGGAAAAATATGCTTATTACAGTTTGCTGAAGCATACTCTTAATCAGTGTTCCAAACTAATGTGTATTCTTGCTGATCAAGACCAGTACTTAGAAGGATGTTAAAGTGGCCATGTCATTTGTGTGCGGTTAATAAAAGTTACACAAATGTCATATCGGCCAGGGGAAATAGGCAAAGGTCTAGTCACACACTACACAATCTCTTTGGGACTTGTTTGGCCTACAGAAAAGCAGAAACAATGAACTTATCGTGTTTTTCATGAGACATGCAGAGTGGTCTGTCAGATATCCATAATCTGTGGGCCTGTACTACACAGTATTGTTGACCATCGACCGTGACTAATGTCTCTGGTGAGAACCCCACTGAGCTCACCAGGAGTAGCCCAGAAGGCTTCTGTGAGTCAGTAACAATGCAGAACCCCCAAACAGGCAATGGACACCACGTGAAACACAACAACCAATAACAGGTGTTATAACTTAAAATAGTAATACAGCCATAATTACATAATAAGACTTCTTATGATGTCATATCTCAAGCAATAAGCAGCATGTGTTATAATCGCTTCAATTTTTACTCACCAATGTGAAAGAAGCAATACCATCCAAGGAGTACAGATGTACTCCAATATATCACTGTTGTGATTTGGTCGTAGGCATGAGGCCACAGGCCGTTTTTACATATGACTGTAAAGTGAAGTGATACAGCTGATTTGAAATGTCCGAATGCAGTTATACAATGATAACTGCATTCATAGAATGCATCTCTTCCAATGAGACTTCTTAGTTGGAACTAACTGTTGTATAAAATAATTTAACACATGCAGGTTTTATGAAATGTTAAGCAACTTAAGTGAGTGAAAAAGATGTTGGGTTGCACTGATAATGAGTGACATAAATTGGATATTGAACACAACTGCATCAATGCATGAGTCATCGTTAAAGAGTAAACATCCGTCCCTGTGATGCTGACGGTACATGTTCCCATTATTTTGCTGTCCGAAACACCCAAGAAGCTACCTTAAAAAGAGGTTCCGTGTGTGGGAGACTCTATTTCTGACTGTCATACATATTTCAGGCATTTTGTATACGAGTATGTTAGGAGGAGGCTGGGAGCAGTATGAGGAACATACTGAATGGCACTGGGAGGTGAGCTGTTCCGCCTGCGGTAAATCTCACCCCCACCAGGAACTATCAGGAGTTATGCATATATGAGGGGTTCATGCAGGGCAAAAGACCACACTACTCAGTATGAAATACACATAGAAGCACATATAAACAAGGCCATTTATGATTGTGGACAGAAAATTTTAATTGCATTTTAATGTTGCAGATTGGGTCTGGTACAATGTATATAGTCAATGTTTGCAGTTTATAGTTACAATTTATATTATTATTAATGGGTTTTATAAGTAGTCCATATTAAATGTACACTGTACTGATGGTTCTGATGAGGCTGGCGACCCACAAAAAATGATATTCCAGACCAAAGTGTAGTCACAAAAACGTAGGCTTACAAAACATTCTTAAAAGCTTAAGATATTAATAGGTACATGCCGATTTAGTCATACAGCTTGGCATAGCCAACTCTTATTATATGCAGTCAAACAATCAATGAGTCTCTAAATATCTAATACGTGAACTATAATCCATTTATCAGGGCTTGGAGGTGTGCTTAATAATGCCAGCTTTGTTTTATGAAAACAATACTTAAATGTACACCAACTACAACATCCTCTTATTAGTTGGATCTTGTGGCTGCATTGAGTTTCATGTCTGCATTTTATGATGCAATATAGAACCAATTAAATTTTCTTATAAAATGTAATAACTGAAGCTTAGAAAAAATGGAGAGGATCCTGAAAGGTGTCCTTTGTTTTCACTTGTGTTTCCTAAGTATACAGACCTTTATGTCCATGTCAGCCACACAGCACACAAAAATTCTGCCATGCCCTGTTCATAATACATTATCATCACCAGCAGAGCCACATACAGTGAGATTTGATGAGAAAACCCAAGTGCTACTCTTTGGCATCACACCAAGCCTGATATGTTTTCTCTAGTTATTCAGAGGGGCATGTTTATAGTCCCTTCACAGCATCCTGGGGTCGTTGGAGAAGCCTGCCGAGCATTGTCATTGAATTATGATGTCATTCCTCTAAAAAAAAAAATAAACAAGTGTGGGCATCCCAGTTTTTGAGAACACACCAACTCGCCTCATCCTGAATCACAGCTCGATCTGAAGGTGACAATGCATCTCCATGGAAACAGCTTTATATAGCCAAGGATGTGGATGTTGCAAAGTTGCTTTGACTGATTCTGCTTTTCCTGATTTTTATCATATTTTACAACAATTGATAGGAAACTGTGGGATGTTTACTAAGTGTTTCTGCAAAAAAACCATCATGAACTCATGGGCAGTAAATCATAATGGGTAACGTCTGAAGAGCTTTGTAGATGTCAAAGTAGGTTTCATTCAAACTGATTACAAATTGAGTTCTATATTATTTAGAAAAGTACAACTGAAATACTTGTGAAAGGTATTAGCACACCAAGGAAGTCCTGCTGGTGAAATTACAAAACTTAATGTAATGCCTTTTTTATAGCATTACCAATAAAATACTATGTATTTGGTTGTGGTTGCATAACTCGACAAAGGAAAAATCCTGCATCAGCCATGTTACAAACAGCACATAAAACTTCAGACAATCAATACACTCCCCACAACCAATCAGATTAAGAGATATCCTAAAAGATTACATTTCAAGCAGAGAGCCGTAACAGTGTTAACACAACTGTTCAAGTGAGACAAACAAGACATAAGACACATTGTTCGGTGTGTACTGAGTACCTGTTGAGTTCTGTGAGGTTGCAAAATCATTTAGGATCTCTTGTTTCACCAAAACAGAGTTGACCTTTCTTAGTCTCTCGAGAGTAGCGTTATTTTAGATTTAAGTCTTTAAAGTGTGAAAGCTGAAGGAAAGCACTGCACCAATCCAAGGCATTTCTAACATTATTCAGAGCTTAAAGGCTACAGAAAATTTTATTTTACTGAACTGACTTCATATGAAAGAATCAGTACTTAACATCCAAAGTAAAATTGATAGGCTGCTTTTTAGTACAAGTAAATCTTTCATTGGTCAGAACTAGGGGTGTAACGGATTGCACTTGATCTGTGCGGACCCACCCCTACTGTTTTACTTCCACTGTAAATTTTGAAGTGATAATTCTCTAAATCACAATGTTAAACAATAATTCCATAGAAGACATGCATTCAAGACTTGAGACTCCTTTGTCGCAATGGGGGAGAATCACCCCCTTATGTGAAGCACATGGGGGAACTTTAAATTTTTGATGGGACTGCGGTGGCAAGAAAAAAAAATGCATGGATTCAACAGCATTAGCCTGGCATTATTAGTGGAATTAACATTATTAGTGGAATCCACTTCCCTATTTCTCTTGAGAAACACTGTTTGCATAACGAATTACAACATCTGAGGTAACTTTTGTATGTTGTGATCTCAAGAAAATAACTTGTGATCTCGATAAAAAAACTTTGGCTATGTTGAGATCATGAGAAAATTAAGTGATCTCGACATAAGACAGAAAAAGATATTCATGATGGATGGATCTTCTGTGGACTTACATACAATGCTGATCTGCCGGGAAAAGATACAGATAAGGTAGTTGTGTGTTCATAAGAACAAGACATATTAAAATATTTCTTGAGTTATAATTCATTAACAGTATTTAATAAATAAATAAAAAACAAAGTTCTCCTTTTTTTAATTTTGCTGCTCTGAAAATTGATCCAGTCTCAAAACTGAGATAATAGTCAAACAGTGAGTTTTGTGATCTGTTGTACCCCTAGTCAGAACTGTACAATCCCTTTCTGCTACTAAGTTGCTAGGTGATCTGGTGTTCCCATAGAAACAGCATATAGCAACATAGTGTGTGATGTAATGAAATACATGTTCTGAACAAAAACTATTTTATGCACATAAAATATTGCAGAAATAAATATTTATGTGGTATTATTCACAAAAATGAACCAGGATCACCCATCAGTCATTACCTATCATTATTTCGCTTTACTGTTGTAATCTGTCATCCAT
This sequence comes from Brevimyrus niger, assembly GCA_015164015.2. Classification (NCBI taxonomy): domain Eukaryota; kingdom Metazoa; phylum Chordata; class Actinopteri; order Osteoglossiformes; family Mormyridae; genus Brevimyrus; species Brevimyrus niger. The sequence continues at coordinate 8,347,122 of JAABNY020000038.1, forward strand.
AGAGTTCAACATATTATTTCCCTAAATGATTATTGATCTGACGACTTTAAAACGGACAGACTATCCTTTTTATTTTTTCTCATACTGGAAAAGGGGCTCTATGTACTATGTCTAAAAGGTTTGTGAAAATATATTATACTTTGTTATACTTAATAAATGTTTTTCACGTGTCATTTCACTTTGTGCACTAATGTAAACTATGTAAGAGGAGCAGAGACCAAAGATGAAACACACACACACACACAAACTGCTTCTTCTCAGAAGCCTGCAGGTCTCCATCTATCTTGCTACCATGAAATGAGAGTGTGCACCATGGGGCCTTGCAATGGCTTTGCTTCCCCCCTCCACCTGGCTTACACTGCCTCTCTGCATGCTACCTCACTACTGGAATGGAGACATAGCACTTTGTGGGCCATTTATCCCAGAAGTTCAGATGTGTGCGGAGAGTCTAGGGGGTAATAATGGGCCTGAGAGGATGTCAACTACAACCAGCACAAATCCTGGCAAGAGGTATTACCAGCTCAGTAAACTAAAGGTCAAAATCCGGTGTGAGCTCCAGGAGGTGATGTCATCACTGTAAGCGATTCTCAGACTGTACAGACACAGGACCGTCCTCACTTCCTCACTGCTAATGGCAGTTATTGTCCCTCAGTGGTGCTAGAGGGCATCCAGTAACTGTAAGCGAATATCAGTCCACACAGAATCTCCTGCTAGACCATCTATAGCAGAGAAGTGGGGGAGGGGGGCTGAGCACCTGGCCCTTTTGCCCCAATGATTCAAAATGACTAAAAATGACTCCCTTTCGTGGTCCTGAGTGCTCCTTTTCGATCTCCAACCATCACCAACTTAGCCCCCCACCCCGTTCGGCTAAAATGAATGAAACCTCTCCTGATCCAGTCCTGATGTCAAGATCTACAGCTCATATATTACTTTATCCCCTCAGACTGCTGTATTTTTAAAATCACACTCAAAACTGCCACCCTCACTCAGCTGTAATATTTAGTCTCGTAAAATATTTAAAGATATTTAAAAAGATGGGAAAATAAAAAGATGACGTGATATATGAGACTGACAGCAGACAGGTGAATGATGCCAATGGGGGACACAAAACAGCTCCTGGCATGTTTATTTGATTGGCACATTTTCAAGAGGAGCAATACCCCCTAAAGATAACAGGCAGTGCAGGAAGGCCATTAGCTTTATACCAGCGAGGCTCCAGCAGGGAATTCTGCTTTCCTACTTCCAGAATTTCTAAAGCTAAAACAATCGAGGTAAGAAGAAAACATTATGAGTTTTGGAAAACGTAAATTTAAAAACAAATAGCAGACAGACAAAACTTAAACATAAAAACACGATGCTTTTAGAAAATTAAGATAAGCAAGACGTTTTTTTCCTGACATTGATGAGGACAATTACATTTTGACAGGTAATTTACCTCTATTCCCAGCAGGTCTTCAGTTCCAATTATCTCATTTGACTAATTTCTTTCATCTACAGTAGCTATAGGAGGAAATAGACAATTTTGAAAAACAAATGTCCTGCATACACTGTTCATCAGCACTGTAATAGAGCCATCTAGAAAATGCAGATGTCTGAATATACCAGAAATTGTGCAGAAGTCCTATGGAGTCCTGCTCAGACACTATTATACAGTATGTGGGAGGAAGGGCCGCCTTGGCAGGCAAGTCAGTCTACCGGATGTGTTCTACCTGCCTCTCATTTTAAAAAAGGTGAATGGGAGTTTGGTTTGTGTTTCACCTCCAGTAACCCAGACCCCAGGCTGACACCAAGCCCACAACCTGCACTTGCATCCCCTTCAGATGATTCCTGATGTTTATCTGTTGCTCATGAATGTGGCTCCTTGACTTGATATTTCATTCGGTGCCATGTTATGCTCATTCCACAGCCCCATCTCCATATAACCCAGACAATGGAAACCAATGTTCCTTATGTCATAATTTCGTTTAATATCTCACTTGGAGCTCTTTGCACACATTAGGTGGCTTTCACACTGGGCTCGATTCTCAGTAGCTCAGAGCTTACCAAGAGATTTACAGTATACCAGTTTTCATTGATCTAAGAATAAAAGGACAAAAATGGAAAAAATACATTTCTTTATGAAAGAAGCACCGGTATTTGGAATAAAGTTTCAAGCTAATAATAGCGAAAATTTGGCATTAAATATTATACTTGTTCATTAATCTTCCATACACACTTGACCTATAATATCTAGAAATGCATGGGAATATTTCCCATGGGAGGAGCACTGAAGAAGGTAGCACACACTAGTTTAAGGTGCCAGCAGTCCTAAGGCTGCTGTCCAAGGGGATCATTATGCTGAATTAAGCGGCAAGGCTGTGCATCTGGAGCCTAAAAGTCTGGCTGGCTCCATGGGATGTTCGCGCCTGGAGGAGCTTCAGCGTTTATCAAACTCTGGGATGCAGGAGCACACATAGTACTGCTAGCTCTGTACTCAGAGACACAGAACCGCTTTCTGACCTTAACACACTCAATGATAATGTTGCACACTGTTGCTAGAGGAGATCCAGTTTTTTATATATGTATTATAACAAGGTTTTGAGCATGGAAAATAAAATTGAAGTAAACAGTATGATTATCATTACTGTGAGTACATTTACATTATTTTCTTTTATAAATATTATTTTTATTTCTACTAACCTACACAAACTACAATACAGGTTTCAACCTGCAGCACAATATAAATCTATTGTGCTCCATCATAAACCCAAAACCTTATAATTCGAGGCCTCCCACCATTATGCCATTTATTGTACTGTACATCACAAACTCAAGTGCATTGATAATATAAAAATACAGACGATCCCCGGGTTCCGATGGTCCTTGGTACGATATTTTGATGTTACGATGAGCAAATGTTTTTCACTTTCAGTAGGTTATTCAATAAATTACATTTTAAAAAATCAACCCTTTTTTTTGTAATTTTTTGTAGCTGAAAGGCTTTGTGTAATAATTTGGCCCAACTGTATATAAGTGTTCTAAGCATATTTTTAACGTAGGCTAGGCCAGGTTATGATGCTGGTTAGGATATGTGTACTATACTAAAATGCAATTTCGCCTTACAATATTTTTGCGTTATGATGGGCTTACCTTCCAACAAACCAATCATAACCTGGGGACAGGCTGTTTGACAAGAATGTTGTGCTATACTCAACAGTGACAGTGAGTTTGTATTTCCATAAGTGAAACACCTGCAACTTTTTCATTGGCTCTCAATGGCCGGTATCTGTCCCTGAGTGAGTGGCCTGTGGCTTATGCCACCTGTCTTTGAACTAAGAAAAATGTAAAAACAGAAACTCTCAAGCCCCATTGAAGAGCTCTAATTAAATTGACCCTTCTTCTTTTAGGAGATTGACTTGTCCTTTACGGCAACAATGTATGCGATGTGTCAGCAGTGTGATCTCTCTGGAAGCTCTCTTTTCTTTCCATCATTATGTCCTGCTCACTGGCTGCGTCCACATTGATCGACCGATTGCTATAGCAGGAGCCCGAGAGTGCAGCCTGCCTTCTAACGTTGCTGTTGAATCAATGGCTGTCGGGGATGGATATAACCAACAGTCCAGGCAACAGTACCATTCCCAGGAAATTGCAATACTTATGCACTAAACAGGTCTAAGCAACCATTCAAAGCTGGTATGCCCTGTTTCTTTTGAAGTGTTGAAGCAATAATTTAAGCCAATAATCCATCCAAGAAGAATGCCTTAAAATAAATCTGAAAAATTAATTGAACACTCTGAAAACATCTGGACTATATATTAATGTATGTATGACATTTAAAATCAATAATCGATGTAATCTGCAATGTTATGAGGTCTAGCATTTATGATAAAATAATATATAAAATCGATTTAACAATATATGTATTATTCTCAGTTACACAGGACATAAACATTAAGACTTTACTAAGAGCAAATAAACAAGGGACTCATGGAGTATTTTATCAGACAACAGGCACAGTCCACACAGTCCTGCCACTGAGGTCACACTGTAAAAACACAGAGATGCAAGATACAAGTAACATTTAACAGCTGAACCTCTAAAGGAAAAGGAACCAGGGTACGATTCCCAATAATTCCCCTTAGCAACTTGCATGGTGGAAAGTGTTCCATAGCATGGTTCCAGCTACACAAGTTGCTAACATTGTTAGCAGCTAGGTTTTTGGGAAATGTGCCCCCAGAGAGCTATCGTCATGGCAACCCTGTTAAACTTGGAATGACATGCGACTGAACAGAACAATAAGAAAGAAAAAGTATCATTATCAGAAATTAATTTTAAAATGAATCTTATTTGCAGTGCCCATTGAACATAATGTAATGAAATCATTTGTTAATTTATGACTTCCAGATGTTAGGTCTTCAGAACACGGCTTGCAATCCTCAGATCTGATCTGATGTGTCTTTAGGCAAAAAAAAGGCACAAGTACCCAATAACTTAATGAAATAGACATTTTCACAGCATTATTCTGGTGTTGAATAACATAGCTGGATTTATAACGGACATATTTTCATGGGTATTAGATTTTATCATTGACAGAGCAGAAATATGATTTTGAAACCCAAATACCATGTGCTGTCAATCACTGCCTACCTGCACCCAATTGAAGTCGAAAAAGTAACTAATGTGAAGTGGGTTAAATTGGGATGTGACTGGCAGCACTGGAAAATCTTACTGACTGGGTTTTTTCTAAATTTGGTAGTTTTATTAACAAAAAAAAATCTAGAGTTATAAAAACACTACATGCATCTGAACCACTAGAGGGCGACCCCAAAAGAGTTAATTCAACACTTTAGCATTACCATTTGCTTTGAAAATCACATTTGAAAATACTTTACAAAACCTGAGAAATAGCAAAAGTTCTAGCACTGCCAATGGGTTTATTAATTTATGTGAATACCTTACTGGCAAGACGATCCAGTCGATGCTGGTCTGTACACTAACGGATTTATCATTATCTAGTAGTAAATCTGTTTGGGCTACATACTTTCCCTACTCTGCATCACATTTAACTGTGCAAACAATACCACATATACAATTCTTCTCATTTTTCTACTTCTTGACGTCCCTTGCAACTGTTAATTGTGTCCAGCCGCCAGACTCATACAAAAATACAGCAGGATAAAATCCGCTTTACAACTACATCTTTCGGGAGCCCATATTTTAAACAAAAGTTGTCAAATCGGACCAGTTTTCATCATGACCCGCATACATGAGAACATGTAGATATACACTCACTGGCCATTTCTTTAGATATGCCTTCTCATTAATGCAAACAGCCTGATCGTATAAACAGCCAATCATGTGGCTACAACATGAAACATACAACATGCAAACAGGATCAAGAGGTTCTCTTACTGTGTGGCGTTATAACAGCCAAGACGTGTGATGTAAGCAATTTTAAACATAGTGTGCTTGTTGGTGCCAGACATGGTGGTTCCAGCATCTCAGAAACAGCCTCCCTCCTGGGATTTTCACACACTGTGGTGTCTAGAGTTTTCAGAGAATGGTGTGATGTACAAAAAACAACCAGTCAACAGCAGTGCGCAGAAAGGCTTCTCTGAATGCAGAACTCATCCACCCTCAAAGCGGTTCTGCAGACAAAAGGGGGGGAGGGGGCTACCTGGTATTATGTAGATGTACCTAATAAAGTGGCTCCTGATGATATAGAGTGACCAGACAGGATAAATGACCAGGAAAAAAGCTACAGCTCTTTTCATAATTCCATTCAGTCTAACCCCAAAAACAAGAAGTGACAAGAAGTGCTCAAACATTTTTTATTTACATATAATTATTACAGAGTTTTGCTGTAAAGAATATAGATGGGGATGCACCTGCATTTTAGAAAGCCTTTTCATTTCAATACGAGTTAAATGAATTTGTTGCCTGGAGAAAGAAAATAAGAGTAGGATAATCATTCTGGACAATGTCTAACCACCAAAAGCACAAGTCAATCAAATCAATGACCCATTATTCTTCAGTTCCACCAGTTTAGTGAATTGCTCCATTGGGTAAAGGCCAAATAGCACCACATTCTGACGTGAATAAAGTGTAGCCTCTGAAACCTGGTGATTCTAGAAGCTACTTTTGTATGCCATTGACCAAGTTACTGAAGCCAAGTTGTTATGGTAAAGTGGACAGTCGCATAAATGTGTAAGAAAGCGTATGGATAAAACACTAGCAAAATAACATACAGCACAGGGAACAAGATAAAAACATGAGCAAGAACACAAAATGTTGGCAGTAATGCCGCAAAGGGTTAATGGCACTGCAGCAAATAAAGCAAGGATGATACACACTGCATGCGTACCCTGGCATCTAACACCCCCCAGAATAGCTATCAACAGTCATCCCCTGCCTCAGTTCTAATTTCAAACTGCTATGTAACAGAAGATCACTGCTCGATGTATGTTAATCATTAAACTACTAAACTATTTATACATTTCAAGGCTTCTTCTCATACTGCTGCATGCATGTATTTCACATATATATATAGCATACCAGACATTTCAGCTAAAGCTATGCAGGGGAGTGGCTATGCGTCATATGCAGAAGCGGATATAAAATGTTACGCGGATATGAATTTGCACACGCAGAGTGCGAGACGGCACAGGAAGCAGGAGCCCCAGTCCTGCTCCGCATCACACAGCTGCCTCCATCCACCCTCCCTGCTAGTCTTCCTGCTGAAAGAAACAGGATGTACTGAATTTCCCCAAGTGGGTGTTAAAGCCAGCTCTCCCTCTCTCTCTCTCATTCTCTGTGTCTCTCTTACCTCCCTCCAGCTCCAGTCATTTTACACTCCCCCTTTCAGTAACAATGACCCATAAGACAATGAGACTTCTAAAGGAGCCCTAACCTGTTCATAGGGAAGAGAACTCTTACATGGCAACAATCTCTCAGCCGTGCTTTGAGCGAATCATTTGTCACGTCAGAGAGGCTCCCGAGAGAATCGCTGAGGCTGACAAATATCTCTGCACAACACAAAACGCAGCACAACTGACCAAAAAAAAAATGCCACAACACTCCCATAATCCTCTAGGTACAAAGACAATCATTCAAATTCCCATCCTGACATTTGTAAGGCTATATCTCACAAAGGAGTCTCCATGTAGTTATAGATCTGTTGGAAATCATGTTTACTGTCTTTGTAATGACCACAGAACGACTGGGAACAGAACGAGGGTGGCAGAGCATGAAACAACTTTGAGTTAAAAATTTATCTAGTGTTGCAATAATTCAGAGCTCATTCCTTGGCAAATAAGTCTCTGTCACCTAGATAGAATGCTAAATAGATGACTGATAACGTTTTAGATCCCGACACCATACAGCGCATGCTTGACCTTCTGCGCTTTCCCAAGCTTGTCATAACCCGACAATATTTCGGATCATCGCAGCAGCAGAATGTGTGCAAACACACACACTGGACGCGCAGAGGGAAGAACGTCAGTCAGGAAAGACAGGCCCACCTCACAGGTGAGGATCTCAGGCACCTATTAAATAAGTAATAAATGCCACCTGGAGCTGTAGAGGATGCCATGGACTTCTTCTGCATGCCAGGCTGAGGACGGCTTATTCAACCATCCGCAGATCCCCCCACCCTCAAAGGACCTTCCACAGATGGTAGTTCCTTTAGGTGGAAATCTTGGGAAGAAGGCTGACGGTTTGATACGATGCCTCAACAGGAAAGGACATCCCCATGACACTGGGGGGACTCATACACAGGACAGGGCCCCAGCTGTCTGAATCATGGCTACTTCAGGGTGTGAGCACCGGGGAGCTCAGCTGCTGTCTGCAGGTGGACGTACAGTGTCTGATTACAGTCTTACTCTCATTCATCTGTAAGCCAGCAACAGCACTTACACGCAGATGAGGGACCGGAAGACTTTTTGATGCAATGTCCTTGCCGATAAAGGGGTTTGATGTAAAAACCGTGAACTCACACTTAGACTCACTATACCTGTCAATGTGTGAGTCATTTCCCTTTGTAATAACAACTAGGGGCACTACATCATTTTTATGATTTGCTGCTGTAAAGATTTTTTAGTAGTTATTGAAAATGAAGATATTTCTTAGATATAATGTATGCATTAGTAGTGTAAAACTTATTCCCGTATAACAATTAAAACCTTTTGCTGTGCCGCAAATAAAGTAGCCTGAGTGATACAAAAATTGCTTTGGTGAGCAGAATTACAAAGAATTACTGAGAATCCATCAGACCTGAATACAAATAAGGAAAATCCCAAATCCCAAAAGGCTAAAAGACCAAAGACATCAGAGATGATGCTACATTTAAATGGACAGTGATGTATCTCTTAACAAGGAATATTGGCCTGGTTGAAATCACATGCAAATAAATGCAAATAGAAATTATATATTTTAACATTACAGCAATATCAACAACAAACTGTCAACCAAGACTGCAGTATATTTTCTTTTGAATACCATCATTGTAGGCCTATTAAAGGCCAATGATTTATTTATGCAAAAGGGGCATATATGCTGTCTGAAGGAGGAATTCCAATTAATATACATTTTAAAATAAATGAATGCCCTTAATGCTTTTTTTCCAGTATGCACTATTTATTTTCTACTGGTATATCCTTCTTATAAGCTTCATCAATGACTTTGTTCATGAATAAAGAACAGCTTTGATTATGTTAATTTGCTTAAATATATGCAGGGTAAGACACTGATGCTCAAAATTTGGTAAAAAAAAAACATTCACAAAATTCACCACAGAGATCATCGAAATATGTCACTGATTTGCAGAATACTTCCCCTATGTTTTAAAGGACCTGGGGATGACAGTGCTTGCACTGTTTAACCCATGAAGGGAGTGACCAACAAATTACAGGCAGGCAGGGGGCAGGGTGGTATAATGCTGATTTAATTTTTTTTTAAGAGAATTCCAGAAGGAATTTCCTTCAGGAGTTTTGGTTTCACTGTAATATGTGATCCCGAGATAGACACGTTTCACCAGCATTAGAGTTTTAGGACGGCTGAATCTCGCACGTGCACATGGCTGACTGATTACCCTTCCAACACCTTCCTCCCTCTTGTCAGCCTTACAGCCTCTTCCATCTCCGCAGGAAGTGTTAACAATCTGTTTGCCATTTACAACCAACACCGGCTACCACTAACCATTGGGCTTAGGAGCTGCTGACCACAAAATTAATGTGATGGGTGGGTTTGGGCCACAGTGTCCAGATATTTGAAATAAGGCACGCCATCAACTCAAATCATCACACCTCACTGGGGATATATATATATTTTTTTGTTTTCGACACATTCCATAACACTACGGCTCAGGTGTGGTTGCCTTATCTTTGATTAATTTTTGTAATTCTATTATCCTCTGAATGAGAGATGATGCACGTTTAATATTTAATTAAGGAAAAAATTTGTTTCATGGGGCAAGGAGACTCAGGAGACATTAGGTGCAGACAAAGGGCACAGAAGGGACATGTTTTATTGCAGAACATGAGGGAACACTGTGCTAAAAGGGGCCTACATTAAGATGACAGGGCAGTCATCCTCCAGTGGGCCCAGTAGTTAAAAGACGGCGCCCCCTGCAGGGCAGTCATTCCCGCTTTTCCACCTGCAAAAACTATACATGCTCAGCTGCTTCTCTCTTTCCCTTCTTCTGGCATCTTCACAGCCTAGTCTTTAAGCCTGACCAGGGAGACTGCTCCACCCTCTACCTGGGATCCTAATCATTTGCCAGCCATGTCCCTTAAGCTCTTGCTGAGGCCACCAATGAAAAATCTACAGTGCCGGCCTTCGTGGTGCTGGTCCTTTGCTTGCTGGTGCCACGCAGCCCCTAACAGGGCCACCACATCACATTAGTTAACATAAATATGAAGTGGAATTGTCTTCTTTCACAATATTAGGAAATAACTACGTTTCTGTGTGTGTGTCTATATATATATCATATATAATTATATTATTTATTTATATTATTTATTTATTTTTATATTTATCTGGGAACATTTTCCTAGCAATTTTATTTTGCCTCTGCGAAATCTGCAGGACATACAAGTCCATGTCTCCAAATGACAAGTATTTCAAAGACAATTGTTGGGAAATATGACCTGATATCTCCACAAAGTTGGTGAACTGATGAATGGGAACATGTCATTGAAAAGTATATTCCAAAAGAAAACAAGTAATTAATTCAGGTTGCAAAAACCTAAAGTAGGAGACCAAGGGCCATCACTCACAATAAACCTGTGTGCTCTTTTATTTAGTGTGGATTCCCTTGTTGTAAATGCTGTAACAATTTAAATACTGTACCCTGTTGCTAGGCAACTCATAGGCTCTAACATTTGAGTGGGAGAGACAGACAAGGTATCTCTTGCTTACTATATCAACCGATTTTAAATGATGGAAACTGTACTCATATTACAGCCACAGAATATGATTGTTGGGAAGAAATTCAATGGGAATTACTACATTGAAATGGCAGCTGTGTTTCATTTTTCACCTGACGCTTAGCATTATAATACAACAAAACTAAACAAGCAGTACTAGAGAACCTCCTACTAGCTTACTGCAAAACAATTATTTTGCATTTGGGGCTAACATACAGTCCATTTTTCAAACTCAGTCTGTCATATAAGTCTTCACAGAGAAATACATGAGAGGAGATTGAAAATAAAAAGGTTTATATGCATATATTACGACAGCCTACGGACGATCAGAATTTAAATGCTCCCCCCTTACTGGGATAGCCATTGGTTATGAGAGAGTTTGCATTCGTATTGATCTGAGCCTCAGATGAACGATGTGATGTAACAACACCCCCACATCTGTTGGATAATACTAACATGTTTAATATTTAAAATAAATCTCTGCCAAAGGCCATTACCTATTGTCTTACTGACCTCAACCTTGAATCAGAAATAAAATTTAGCTTAGGCAAATGTGTCCCTGAGGACAGATACATCTGTCATGCATAACAGTCTTCAGTTGTTTCTAAGACCCGTTTCATTTATTAAGATAGAACAGAATGTGATATGTCTGTATAAGAACTGCTTCATTCTGAGGGGGAAACATTCAGTAATGAAAATCAATCTCTATAATATGTTTCAAAATGTACAGTATTTTTAGTTGCTTAGCAGATACTCTCGTACAAAGCACGTCACAATGCATCTTCACTTATGGAGTTCAGGCTCTTGTTGACTGGAGAAATTCCGGTTAAATACCCTTCTCACACGTACCATAACAGGACCCTCGTGGGAATCACATCCGCCTTTACGTTATCGGTGTACAACCATCACCACTGCAACACATACTGTACAAGTTAACTAAAAATACTGAGGATTAACACTGTACATAGTTAGGGGTTTATCTGTTTATTTTGTAAAAAAAATATATATATATATATATATATATACATATATACATTACTATTTCAAATTTATAACTGGTTTGTCAAGGTCTAAATCCAAAGACCAGTGTGTCAGACATGGGTGTAAATTACAGGAGGGGGGGGGGTTGATTGTAGCCCATACTAATAATAATCAAAACCAGTCAATACAACTCCCTGGACCCCATTAAATGGGTGGAGATCACAACCTCCCTAATACTCAGCCCAAAGTCCCAAGGCATCAGATGCATGAACAAAGCAAGTCAAAATTCAGGTCTTGAGAAGATATTACAGTGGAATGCTTCGATGGCCTTTTGTTGTGGCATGTGCGAAGGCTTTTCAGTGATAGTAGACTATCACAGGGTTTTAGGGACAAGTAACTATCACAGGGTTTCAGTAACAGGTGACTACCACAGGTTCAGTAACAGGTGATTGTTAAAGGTTCAGGGATAGGTAACTATCACTGAGTTTCTAGGACAGGACTATTACGAGTTGAGCTGCAGTTCAGATATGATGGACCTGATCCTTTTTATCACAGTTTTTATATATGTAGTATCAGGTTTTGTATGGATTCAAAGCAATTCCTATATTTTTGATAAATTTGCAGCCACTGCTAAAAATATGAAACAGATGGGCCCTTTGGACAAACACATATTCCATTATACATACTGCACCATGATCCTGTAGGGAAGGAACTTAACATAATTGGAATTTTTCATAATTTATAATGAAAAAGTGTGCAGTCTAACATTATGCATAGTGAACAAGAGCGACTTAGCCTGCAGGGATGTCAGCCACTGGTCAGGGATTGTGCCGCCTATAGTATAGTTTGTTTGAGGAAGGCCCTGACACCAGCACCATCCAGCTTGCTTCATGCTTCTTCACACGCAAAATACATCAACAGGAATATTCAAGAACAGCATTTAAAAGCCATGTGACAACATAAGAAACCTCATTATAGGCATTTTGAAGACATTTCACACTGGAGTCACTAATAAATAAAGGAGGACAGCAGAAATCCATTACTATCATATATCCCATTCACCCAGTATTCATTATACACCATTATGTAGAGACATATTAAAAAGATCAGCCTATCAGCCGAGTGCTGCGTTTCAGTACATTGGAGGCGAGGGGCCCGGTTGGCCGTATTGTACAGTGTAGTAGGTGGGCGATACATTAGCATCGCCAGAAGCCCAGCTAGCGAGTCAGACCGAATAGTGTACAGGCCCCACACTGTTTCACACTCTTATCTCTATTATCATGTTATCGTCATTATTATTGCGTCTAGTCATTTATAATATTAAGTACCTGTGCATTACAGGCAGCTACGACAAACTGCTATATGATACCACAAATGAATGGGCATGGGGATGACATGGAAGTCACTATTACTTACATAAGAGAAAACTAACACTGGAACAATGGATGGTCAGTGGTAGCAGATGAAATCAGTGTGCGGGTGTGCGTACTCCCTTTTTGTTACTGACAGCTGAATCAGCAGCGCAGAATCAACTCAGTGTGTTTACTGATGAGGTTCCTACCCATTCATCATGACAATAAGATTATGAGGGGGGGGGGGGGTATTGGCAGGTCTTGATTATTGGGGGGTTACAAACCCCATGATTTTCACCAATGTGTCCTAGTATCAAACAGTCACATTAGTGACAAACAGCAGATTAACTCCAATGATGGAGACATATCATGTTCAGGGCACAGACAGGATGGGAAAACTGGGTGGAAAGGAGGAGAGGGCCCAAGTGGGAGGGAGTTAGACATTATGTGGACCTTGCTAATGTAATTTTGTGCCAGACCTAGAAATTATATGGAATGGACCTGATCCTGAAGGCTTCCCTTCTCCATTCCCCCGTTCCCAAGAGAGCAAACTGTAGTAGTATCGGGATTTTCCGGGGAATTCCCCTGGAAAGAGAGGCTTTCCGTAGAGGCAGTGTCCTCCAGCACAGGGGACCTGTAGGAGATATCAGGCGCATGGATAGGAAACCTGGTGCTGATATTAACAGCTGAGTGGCCTTCAACCTCACATGAACAGCTTATTTTACTGACATTGCCCCCTGGTTCATGTGTCCACCCCATCAGCTTCCCCTGTACACTAGGTCAAACCATATACATAGTCTCTTTATTATATACATATTCCTCCATATTTAAAAAAGTGAATATGAGATTGAGACAAACTTAGAGGTTCGATGACATGTAAGTGGTACTGATCAAGTTATGTCTGAAGGAGCCCAATAATTAAACATTGTATTAAGTTTTACTTATGGACACCAAAACTAGTTAAACTGACTGATCCTATACTTAAAGGTGGATGACTGGATATACTCCGCATTTTGACTTAGTTATACACAAACACATTTTCATCAGTAAGGTATACAGTGGTACCTCGGTTCTCAAACTCACTAGAACTCGAATTTCTTGAAAGTCGAGCAAACCAGACTAACCTAGAACTCGATCTGATTATCATAAGTCGAACTGTGAACGCTGACCTAACATAAATTGTATGCACCAGGAAATGAGTCACACTTTGAACGAAAACAAAAGGTAACGCTTCAGTGTCAGCCTCGCATTTGCTGTAGTAGCGGCGCTTGTTGGTGATGATGCTATTTTATTGAAAATACTGCACTTTATAAAAATTTTGTTAGCCATTGCTCACCAAAAAGTTACGTAATAGTTCTTACAACCAAAAAGTCTGCTATTCACTAACAAATTAATGAATACAGAGTAATAATAAAAATAACCAATGGACAGGATTCAAAGTTTTTATTAATTATACATGTACAGGCTACAATGCAATTCTTATTTCAATGGCTTCTTCATAGACTGGACGATTAACCAAATAAACTAGCAGGGCAACATTACAGTAACTAACAATAAATAAGCTACTAACTTACATGCATTATTAGAGCATTTGTGTCATTTATTTAAACTTTATTTTACCAAAAAACTTTAATTAACCAAAAACCAGTTCTCACTGCTTTACGCGATATTCGGGAGAAATAGCATATCACGCATTGGCACTGACTGGGATACAAATGTCATGCGTGTAATGAAACTCTTCAGCCAATAAGGGCAAAGGTGTGTCATCATGGAGGCGGTTCCAGTTTCTGCAGCCGGGTGAGAGGTCGCAATGCATCTGACTGTAATGCATTGCGTCAGGATCAGATTCAGAATGTGTTGCTTTAAGCCAGCGCTGTAAGCAAGTCAAACGCACCCAATGACCGGACTGGGGAAGCAAACTGAAAAGCGGACTTAATACAGAGGACTAATGAGAACAACCAGAAACAGCTGATTACATGGAAATCCCACACGAGTTTAACGAGGGGGTGTGGCACACGGAAGGAGCGGACGATCGGGGAAGGACAGGGGTAATGTTGGGATAAGATCTTTATCGTTTTGAAAGCCATTAAGACAAAAATACTCTTCTTGTTTTATCCTGTTCATTTTGTGTTTAAAAGTTTGATCAGAACTCGAACTTATTAGGATTGGATCCGGAGTCCAGAACGGATTAAGTTTGAGAACCAAGGTACCACTGTATTTCACAAATCGTCAGATATTTACATTTAATTCATGCCCTTATGGTTGGGGGCAACTGCAGCAGGCAATGGCGAGGGGTGCAGGCAGGCAGCATCGGATGGGCATGGCAATATGTAAATTATTCATTAAATTTGGTGGGGGGGGCCCAAGGTGAGATTTTACC
>JAABNY020000038.1:8362337-8376226 GCA_015164015.2 Brevimyrus niger
GCGCGCCGGGGGTGGGTTTGAGAGGGGGGCGGGGGGGGCAGAATTTCCAGGTATGCCCTGGGGACTGGGACAGCTGCAAAACTTTCAACAATAAGTCTAATGTTCAGTAAATGAGGCAAGAGATGGAAGGAAGCCCTCAGACCCTTCAGCCGTCTTTCTTATATGGGCAGTTTATTGGTGTTATATATAAAGGTCACTTAAAAATACTGCCTGAAGCAAAAAACTGCAGTAAAAACTAGGACTAATATAATTAATGACCACTGTGGGATTGAGCTGAATTAAATACTTTCTTGTATGTAAATAAAAAATAATGATAACTTGTTTATAATGGCACAACCGTAGGATCCTTTTTTTCCAAAGCTAGATCCAGGTCCACAAGTTCCCTGGTACTGACAGTCCATAAATAGACCTGCCACAAATCATAACACTGGACTGGCTCTTCATGCTCCTCAATTTTTATGAATTATTGAATTTTACTTCAACTATCACACATTATTCATAAAATTCATATTGCCTACTACAAACAAATGCATCAAATAGTCATTAAAGTACACAACCAGTAATGTACTGTAATGACAGTGTGCTAACACACTACCCACCCAGCATGCTAGCCACTCAACATAATCACAAATCTGAGATACTGAGCTACGGCAAATCACCAAGTATAGTTATGAAAACAGCAAGAAGAATGATCACATTTCATTCAGAAATGAAAGCAAATGGGCTGGAGAAAGTGAATGGTGCAATAGTGAGTTTACAGTAAGTTGTGTTGGGGACAAGAACATTTTACACATAAGACATCTATAAGCTATCACAATTCTTATACTGTCAAGGATGTACATACACAGAAAAGTTGCCACAGTTGTGAAGCATGTTGTGATTTGAGAAGCTTCCCTGACAGCGATCAGCGTCAGAAATTTGAGCATCCAATTTCACATCCATAGGGACTTAAAGAAACTGTGACAAGATAATGTATATTTACACACATTTTAAGCCATGCATGACGAAATCAAGTAAGAAATGACATATTCCAGGATGTCTTGTTTCTACTGTAGACAAAGGAAAGAGATTCTGTATTCATCCCTGTGGGAAACTGTCTTTGCTGATACCATCTTGTTCTCTATGAGACAGATATACAGGTGAGACAAAGTTTGCGGGTCACAGCATGGGGTTGCCCAGTGACTGTTGTCTCCCATAGCAATTGGGGGTTAAGGGTCTGGCTTAAGGGTCCAACAGTGGCATCACTCTACCAGCCACGGGATTTGAATAGTGGCCTTTTGATCACAGACACAGGGTCCTAACCCTGTGACAGAAGTGTCAGACGTGTGAAATCTTTATAAGAGGTTTTACTAGAAACAAAAAGGTATGGTTCAGTGCATAAAGGTAGCAAGTCAGTGTATATGACTGTGGCTCACATAAGGGAGGACAGGAACAAGTCAGTGCTGCTTACAGGAGTGAGGTTATTCATATTTTTTTGTCCATCCACCCAACCATTTTATGAAACTGCTTGTCCTATTCGGGGTCGCGGAGGGTGCAGAGACTATGCCGGAGGCAAGGCAGGGAAGAAGCCAGGATGGGGCACCAACCCAACGCAGTGCACACTCACACAAGCAAACATATACACATATTGAGATAAATTTTAATTTCCAAGTTGCAGCACTAACCTGCGGCAAGCGAAGAAGCTAATCCTTGTATACACTGCCCATTTCCCTTCACCTGGGAGTACTTAATTGGTCCACATTTTTGCTCCCTCCCTGTTCTTAAAAAGACACTCCCTCCCTGTTCCTTGCCAGACACTCCACGTTTTTGTTTCCTCCCATGTCTCGTGGCAAAAACCATGAACTGTCTGCAGGTTCCTGATGAATAGTGCTCTAATTCCATGCTCACTTCTTTGGCTCTGGCAGAGACACTGCCACAGGAGGTGATGCACTTCAGACAGGGTGGGTTGCCTCCACCACAGGCTACAGCAGAGGACAAAAACCACTCTAACAAACTATTCTAGCGGACAATGTATAAACATCGCTGGCTGAAAGGGAAAGCACGTGTCATTGGTCCCGTCAGATGAGGTACGTGCAAAGAGATATTTTAGTCTAAGCCCCTATGCTTGTAGTTCTGGTAATAAGCAAGTGGCAGAAAACACCAGCAGCAGATTCCAGATGAATCTGGCATTGCTTGAGTCTCATTTGAGACTGAATAATAACAGGAGTAATAGTGTATGTGCTAAGTATAGGCTCGCCAGTGTATATAACACTGTACTTTTAACCGTTTCCTATTTTTGTCCCTATTCTCACATTTTCATATCATCATACAGCCCAATGCACGGTTTCCAGCTGTCCTTCCTAATGATGATGCCCGTCAGCCACAATGCAAATTCAATCCATTTGCAAGCTTCCAAGCTTTTAGTCTGGTTCTCTTTTATTCACAAAATAGTAGCAATGCAGGAGGAATCATCTGTGTGACCCTGTGGATTAATCTGTAGACTGGCTGCATGCTCTGATGCAGCATTGCCTTCTCCTGCTCCTGTGACCACGCCAGCCTCTGTGGTGGTATGCGGAAATCAGCCAAAAAAAAAATAAGGACACAGAGTTGGGTTAACAAACTTCTTCTGCTGCTTAAACACGCACTCCAAAGCCATTGAATCAACCCCAGAACTCTCACTGAAATGCACCATATGACTCAGACACAGTCAACTTCTAGAATAAGCACCTCCACCACCCCAATAACACCTGTGACGGCACACGAATTCGGCACCATAATTACCAGTGAGTACTGCCATTACCTCAAATGCATCCTTGCTTCCTCTGGTGAGTGCTGCATTGAACCAAAGTGTATCTTTGCCTACATATGTAACCTTTTATATTTTTCAGACAAGTCATCAATCAGCAGAAACACAATGATACAGCAAAGATCATGATTCATCTAATTCAGGTACACAAAGAGCCTTATTTAATGCAAAACAAAGTATGAAATACTTGGCATAATGTATTACTCCTGCCTTATGTAAACCTGAAATGAGGGCTCATCCTTCAACAGGCATCTTAAATCGAATCGTTTTTTACTTATCTGAGTTCAGTCGCATCTCTCAGAGGCTCAGTGAGTAGCACTGCATCTCACACGGGAGTTTGCATGTTGCCCCAGTCTCCAAGTACTCTGGATCCCTCCTGCAGTCCACAGACATGCAGACAGGGTAATTCCATCCATCTTCCTGCCAGTCATCCTAAAGCCTATGCCAGGCAGTACAGAGAGGACGCCCGCATGACATGGTTTGAACATGCAAACTCAGTGGCATTCTAACTCCTTATGCTGCGCCCACTCATTCAGTGAGACCACTGACATTCCTCATCTGTCAAGAGGCCCGTCACCCCGCTGACGTGAGAAACTCACCCTATGCCTGTTTCCTAATGCCACAGTTCCATTTTCCTACCCTTTCGGAGATTCTGCATGATGCCATTTGATAGCATGCATACTAATCACGTATAAAATTTCTCAGAGTGAAGGCACCTTCCTTCAAATGATTAAGAATGGCCAATCTCACAGCACAGTGGGACACCGACACAGTAGCATTATTGAAACAGCACGAGTGAGCTGGATCGGTGTGAAAAAAGAGTTTTTTCTTTGGTGATGCCATAAACTCCAGCTCCTTCAAAGCAGCAGAGATATTCATGCATCACCAATATTGTGCATTTTCTCATTAAATAATTTCTCTTCAACTTCATGACAAACATAGCTTAGAATCTGTAATGGCATAAATAATTGTCAACCCAACATAATGAGTGGCTCGGAAGAGGCTTCTAGAGTGTTCACAGAGAAATGCATCTTACAATCTCTGACAACAAATAAGCATAGCTGGTGTTACCATATTACTACCACACCAACATTATTCTCTCGTACAATGAAAGGGATGCAACTGCTTAAATGGTCTCAGATTGACTTCCAGCTATATGCTCAGAGGCTATATCTCCCCATTTCCTTATCGAATCACAGAAAGCCATGCTCACATGCTGTCATGATAACTTCATTTAAAGACATGCTGGGTACATCAGCCATAAAATAAAACAATCCATTAATGTAATTTTGAGTTTCATGCTTTAGATAAGTAAAGCAGCCCTGACATGTATTTCCTATTTAAGGATTTAAGTCCAAGTGATCAGAGTGGATTCTGTTCTTACAGTATGAGAGAGGAGAGATGACACAACTCAAACATCCTCCATTTTGGGAGGTCTGGAGAGATGCAATTGATAGATACAAAGCCTGATATGTCAGCCATCCAAGCTTTTATGGATGATGGATCTGTATTCAGAGGCCCTGTTACAGTTTAGAATCTTGGGAAACCTTACAGCCTATCCAAAGGCTCATCATTAAAGTCCAAGGCTTCTTGCGACAATGTTTTACTGACAAACCTTAATCGTGTTTCTAGTCTAAGCCCCTGAACTTGAAATCAGCCATTTCTCTCCTCACAGGCAGCAGCACAGCTGCTTGGACATGCAACCATAAATTTACACTCAGATTCTCCACAACAGAACAGAACAGCCCCGGGGGATAGGAGGGACTCCATATCAAGACTGATACCATTTTAAAAGAGCATGTTCCTAATTATTCCATCACACAGTTCAAAAATGCTACCAGTCACTGGGTAAAGCACATTATAACAATCAATAAAGAATTCCATAAAGTAAAACTAATCCACTAGCAAAACAAACAATTAAACTGGACACTCAGAAGCATTATGTGGGCGGTATGTGTGGATTAGCCCTTGGTCAGAAGGTTGCCGGTTCAAATCTCATGGCCGGCAGAGTGATGTCACCATTGGGCCCTTGAGCAAAGCCCTTAACACCCATTGTTCCTTATATGCGACTTCAGACAAAAGCATCTTCTACATAAATAAAGGTAATGCAAAGCATGCTGGGATGGCTCCCTGAAGAGCACAGTGAGTCTGCTACGCTACAATACCTTCAATTATAGACATTAGTTAAGAAAAGAGACAGGCTTACAAAATATTCACTTGTTTATGCAACTTTCACTACAGAAGCTGAGCACAATTTTATGCCCATTTGGCGATTGCCTGAGGTCCTTATCGCCATGAACCAAAGTCGACCAAATGACTGTGCCTCATCGTTTTAGGATGCAGGAGCAGGGTGTGCGAGGACGGCGCTGGGTGATGTGGGTGATGGATGACTCTCGCCGGCGTGTCTCTCTCTCCGTCATGGAGGCAGAGAGCTCCCTCCGCAGCAGCACGCACCCACATCTGCAGCTCTGCTCTCACTCTGTCGCTCACTGCGTACAGTCCCAATGAACCCTAACCCCTATTACTCCTCTGACTGTCCGCTGTCCATCTCTACTGCCATTCTCAATTAGCAGTGTTTTATGAAGACTAACCAGCAGTGTGATTTCCTTTTAGCTACTGATGCATGGATATCCCATTCTGGGTGTACCCCACATTACAGCTTCCAGGACAGGCTCCAGATCCCTGTACTTCTTATTAGACTAAACATTGCTGAGGACATGTAACTGGATACACAAGATGTTTGTCACCATACACATGATCACAAACTGCAGGACTTTAACATAGTTGCCCATTAACAAACAGTGTAACACCGAGTGCAACAGCATTTGAGGTTGTTCTGTCCCTCCAGTCCTTCCACAGAAGCAGTGACACATGGACCAGATATTAGGGGCTGATCCCAGAGTGCCTATAGACTGCAAGTGTTTGCTTTCTGCTTGGGATCACAGAATCATTCCAGGTGTTGCTGTGAGATCCCACCATACCTGGATGAAAAGTTACTGGGACACAATGTGGAGCTACTGGTGCCGGCTCACCCGAAATCTGCAAATTCCCACCTTGCACCTACTCCCATGCCCCCTGCAGAGACCAAACAAATTTAAACTCAGCGTTAGCGGCGTCACTCTATGCCATCCCAGAGTAATCACGCGACGTGACAGCATGCCAGATACCCGATTAATGTTCAAGTGCTTCCAACTGATTCGACTGAAGGCAATTCGCCAGCACTTCTGATTGGCTGAAAAATTTCCTCAGCTCATTAAACAACTGTCAGCCCATCTCCCTTCCTGCCAATGCTAATGCCCTGGTCTGGATGCCCAGAAAATACAGTTAATGACTAGCTTGCACAGTACCTAATTTACATTTTGTTGAAAATGTATGTTCTGTTCTTCAAGGTAAAGAACCTTGGAATGTACAGTATAATTTAAGAAACATCAAGCCCTGTATACGTATAACGATGATTAATCACTGTATGGGGGAATTTCCTGTGCAGCCTCTAGGAAAAACTTAAAATATCAATTTGCCCCATGCATTTATAAAATCAATCGTTCATGCCTGTTGCTTATCGATTACTCAGAATTTATAATATCGCCACCTCTACATCCATTTTGCAAAATTACTTATCCAATAGAGGGTCATAAACAGGCAGGAGGCGTGGGGGCCAAAGGCAGCGAATAAACGGGATGAGAGACAACATGCATGTCAGAGACACTCATTCAGCTTAACCACATCCTAGGGCTGTGGTGGAGAACCCAGAGTAATGGAACGAACCCCAGGGAGAAGGAGATTTTCCACACCCACCCACATCTACACACACATATATACATTTGTGGGGACTCACCATTCATTTCTATGGAAAAATCCTAATTCCAAAAATGACAACCTCTACCCAGCCCTAACCTTAAAAACTAGTACCCAAACAAAATACAAAATACAAGGCATTTTAAGTTTTTTGATTGCAGTCACAGATTTTTATAAAATTGAGCTTGGCCTTGTGGGGGCTGAAAAAAATGGTTCAGACATCATCAAAACAACAAGTTTTTATCACATTCTTGTCACGCACACAG
The DNA here is from genome assembly GCA_015164015.2 of Brevimyrus niger. Classification (NCBI taxonomy): domain Eukaryota; kingdom Metazoa; phylum Chordata; class Actinopteri; order Osteoglossiformes; family Mormyridae; genus Brevimyrus; species Brevimyrus niger. The sequence goes on from JAABNY020000038.1 coordinate 8,369,184, forward strand.
TGACACAGGGCAGGACTCAGACCCCTTGACCAGTAGGTGTGAGGCTACATACGTTTCTTTCCTCATATCTGGAACTAGTTACAGGCAGAAGGTTGGCCCACAGACTGAGGCGTGATCTGTGGACATATGGACACGCTAAAGTCGTTAGCGAGTTCGGCGACTGGCGCAGACTGACACGCGCAGCTGAGGTGGCACCCGTGCCACGCAGGGTGACGCGTGGCCCTCGGAGGGCACGTGGGCAGGAGCGCGCCACCCCCTGCCTTCGGGACAGCGAGCCTGCGTGACAAACAGGGACATGTGCAGCCCGGCGGGGTCCCGGTGCCTCACACGGTGCTAATGACTCGGCCCATTAAGCTCCCACAAAGAGCCCTGGCAGCTACAGGGGAGGGCAGAGGGGCCGGGCCGCGGACGGCAACGGACATCGCCGAGATAAGAGCCGATCCACTCGCACAGACGCGCCCCATAACTAAAGAGCGGGGAAGCCAGACAGAAAAGCGTATGGAAGGATGTTCCTGATGGAGAATCAGGCAGGATCTAGTGCAAGATCAGAAGCCTGTAGGTGCAGATGCCGAAAGGAGGGTCATAATTTAGACGTGGAGACAGCAGTGGTCTGACAGCCACTCGTCGTGCTTCACCGAGGTCCACTGGCCGCCCTGGCCATCTGCTGGGGTTCCTGGGTCACCACCAACAGGCACAAAGGCTCAAGAGCTTCACTTCAAGCTCATACTCACTCACAACATCTAGCTCACAACATGCATGATTCCACAAAACAACACCGATGGTCTACTTTTGCTCAATGCTCATTGGGAATGTCATACTTTTTATTATTAATGTCAATCTTTATTGATATAAATATTCATATTATAACATATTAAGCTTCGTCTTAAATCATAATTACTGGATCCTGCATTGCATGGCGTAACCCTTTAAGATCCATGCTACATTGTGACAGTTAAAATCTCAGCAGGGACCTTTTTAATGCATCCAAACAAAAGATATTTAGTACAAAAAGGAAATCTGTGCGGATATTTGTATTGCCTTTAAGTTCAGAGGGTCTGCTCATCAAATGAATAAATAAATACTTTTCATAACTGAACACTGGGTATGTATGTTTAAGCAGGTATATTACCCTTACATGATATACAATGAATGAGAGACTAACATCCATGCTGTGATCACTTACCCTGGTCAGGGTCAGAGTGAGGCCAGCAGCCTCAGTAGCATCACAGGGCACATGGCCGGGGTACACCCTGGACCAGCGCAGTGGAAATGGCCGGGGTACACCCTGGACCAGCGCAGTGGAAATGGCCGTGGTACACCCTGGACCAGCGCAGTGGACATGGCCGGGGTACACCCTGGACCAGCGCAGTGGACATGGCCGTGGTACACCCTGGACCAGCGCAGTGGACATGGCCGGGGTACACCCTGGACCAGCGCAGTGGAAATGGCCGGGGTACACCCTGGATCAGCGCAGTGGACATGGCCGTGGTACACCCTGGACCAGCGCAGTGGACATGGCCGTGGTACACCCTGGGCAATTTGGGGATGCCATTTAGTCTGACTGCCTATCTATAAACTGCAGGAGGAAACTGGAGTTTCAAGAAGTAACCCACACAATGTGGTGAGAACATGCAATCTCCACACAGCCAGGGGCCCAACAGGAGATGTGGGGTACACAGAGCACAACTCACCGAGCCACTGTGTCAACCAAGAGCTGAACCAGTTATCTGTTACTTTTTCATCTCAATATCAAATTTGCCAGTGGCAAGAAATTACATCTAGATGATGCCTATAATGTGATCCCTTCAAGCACTGAAACTTTTCATCGGAGCTGTGCAAATGGCACATTTGTCACATCCATGATGTCGAGATGCAAAAAAAAGCCTGAAAAATATCAACATAGACCTTTCAGTACATTTTCCTCTAAATAAACCAGAAGGCCACCGAGACTCATAAGCAGGCGATGTTTTTGAAGCATCTGTGTGTTGCGGGCTGGTCAAGAGGAGCTCTCCGCTGTGATGCCGCGCAGCAGAGCCATGCCAGCGCCTCCTGCTGTTCCTCCTGTAATGACTGTGCTCCTCAGCCCCTCCATCTGAGGTCCCTGCTCCTTTTGTCACAGATTCAGGTCCTCCATAAAGGCACAAGCCACACTTACCTTAAATATGTTCAAGGCGGAGCCCCCGCTGACTTCAGTCCCTTGGTTCTAATTAACATTCGGCCTTAGATAACCTAAGGTACCCATCTCCAGTACTGTAATGAATGGAGCTGAGGGTAAATACACCATTCACCATGATGATTTTTCTTCCATTTCCTTCCCTTTCCTTAATCGTTTGCAGTGGCAGGGACCGGCAGTAAATAGCAGCCCCATTGCAGGGTTCTGGAAGGGCATCTGAAGGAGACTTGAGCGCAATGGCAACAGATGCTTACAGCAGAGAAAGAGGCTCCACCAGCAGTAGCATGATGACAGATTAATGCATGGGACCCAACTGGCCTGCATATTAAAAGTTCCCCTGCCTTTATACCACTGAACATAAGCTATTTAAGCAGGTTTTCATTACTTGACACAGATGGCTATGAGGCAAATTTCTGTCCCGTTTGGGAATGGAGTTCCACAGCCTCCCCCTAGTTGTTTGCATGGTCGGTTTGTGAGAACGGGGTCAGGAGTTTGCCAGATGGAGTACAGCACAGGTGTGACTGAATCCATCACAAGATTTAACATCTCAGACTTTTTAAGGGCCACGCTTGGCTGACACTGGTCACCATTAAGTACCCTATGTCAGTGTTTCTCAGTCCAGTCCCCAGGGCCCCACAGTCGGTCTAAGTTTTTGTTCCCTCCCAGCTCCCTGCCAGTTAGTCCACATTTTTTTCTCCTGGGAGTTGGGAGGGAGCAAAAACATGGACCGTCTGTGGGTTCCTGAGGACCAGATAGGGAAACACTGCTCTACATGATAAACAAGGTGATGTTGCATGTTTTTCATAACGGGAGGTGAGATAACCACCCAGAAAAAAAAAAAACGTGCCGCCTGACAGCAGTGAGCTTCACGCCTCACATACGCGCCACTTTAGGGGGGAATCTGCAAATCGACCCTGAAAACGCATGCCGAGACACAGCCGGGGAGCCTGTGTACACAGGCTGACACATGTAAACGCTCCGGGAGAGCTGCCCAGTCGCATAAGCAAGGGATGGCACACATGCGGATGCAGATGCAACTATAATCAAGGAGCCCTCGCAAAAGGCTGAAGCGCATGCTGCCGTGCAACACAAACGTTGTTAAGATGTCAAAGGACGGATGGCTTCCTGGATGAGGAAAACATCAGGGCCCACAGCAGTGAAAAAGTCTTGCCTTGGCAGCTGAAACACACTTTGCCTCTCTGACAGCATAGGCTAGAGCTCAGATGGGCCCAGACTCCCCAGGATGATGTGGCCCGAAAGAAACTATTCCCTCACTGTCTGAATAGAGGGACTAAAAAACCCTGCAAGATGATGTATTGCCTCAGTGATAAGACAGAGGAAATACGTACACACTGATGTTAAAAGGAATGGGAGATTCCAGGCTTTTACATTTTAGCAAGAAGCAGTGCATATATTGAGGCCAAATACTTTGGGTGAGTACATCTGCCAATAGTTTTAAAAGGTTTTATGTATCACGATCAATCTCGGAAGGTGGGGAAATACTTGGCACCGACAGCAGAATCCTCCCCAAATCCAAGAATATGTTTTGGATAATAAATCAGGAGGTACAGCAACAAACTCATTAAGATATCAATTTGTAATTAAAAAGATGAATTTACGTCCTACAAAGCCACCGCAGGTAAACTATTAAACAACAAAATGAACATGAACCTAAAATGTTGGAATTTATCTAAAGGTGAAACTATAAAGAATCACAGTCAGCTCAGATGTGTAGCGACAATATCTGAAAAAGCAGAGGAAGATATAGAAACTTGAGCGCACAAACAGCAAAGTTTACAGTCAGATTACTCTTTGAACTTTGAAAGGCCGGGGCCTTCCGCGGGAGCTGAGGAGATTGAGCTGGTTTTGCTGGATGGGAAAACTATGGAGAGCTGACATCTAACTGAGGCGAAGCATGATCCTCCTACTCAAATTCTAATACACACACAAACACACACACACACACACACTCACAATGTTTCTCCCCCATTACACCCACACCGGCCCACACACACGCGCAAACACATACAGTAATACAGTCATTTGGCTGAAGTCCCGAGCAGCTCCGCCGTTTTGTGGAATGTGTGGGGAAAAAAAAACCCTGCAAGAGATGCAACAGCTCCTGCGCATCTCCATGGCAACAAGAAGGAGTGCAGGGCATTCCATGATGCACACTGTCAGGGAAAAGAGGGATTTAAACGCTGGTCACAAACCCTAAGGAACGGAGCCAGCAGGAAGTCAAAAATAATAAACGCCCATCGTGCCCTCCTTCCAGCTAAGGAAGCTTATCGTGGCCTCACCTTCCTGCCTGACTCCATACACGTACAAAAACCAGCCATTCGCACACTCTCTCACACACGCTGACACAGTCTCACGCACACACACACACAAGCTGCTTCAACCCATTCGCTAATTTTTCAGCCCATTAAGCACAGAGAAGCACGCATGCCTGCCAAACACTGCATGTTGAGAGTGACATGTGACTCTCCTGTATGGGCGTGGCCTGCTGAGGGCCAATAATATTGCAGTCTTCAGTATCCACCTTCACCCTGTACAATATCTATTAATCTTCAATCTGCACTGATCCAGTGAAGGGCAGACAGGCAGCCCATCACAGGACATGCACTCACACTCGCACAATATGAACAATTTAGAGATGCAGGTCATCCAACAGCATGTCTTTGGATTGCAGAAGGAAACCCTCACAAAAACAGGAAGGAAAAAAAAGCCCATATCCCTGGAGGTGGAAATCTATAGCGCTGTCAGCTGAGCCACCATACTGCACAGCTTTGGGGTTTCGCAACTTCATCCAATAATGCAGCTGGGAAGGCAACACACGTGTATTATGAACAAGCTGCTGTTGTTCCCCATAGCAGGTAGAATGACTATAATTTCTATAATATAATCTATACTATAAGTGTCATGTTTCCTACAGCCATACATTTCTGCTCAACACAATCTTTTTTAGGTGTTGATAAGCATTTCCCTCATTTGAGATTGGGCCTATAGATTGATCTTTTGGAGTCTCATGCATTAATCACTATGGAGGAAGCACTTGAGGTTTCCCTTTAGTTAACTGACTGCAAATAACAGACCATTTGCATCCATGCCTCTTCTGACCAAACCAGGTACAGAGTGGGAGAACATTCTGTCCCTTACAGGGCACATACACACACTGCCCCCTTCAGGGCACATACACACACTGTTTAGACAAGCAAACTCATTTAACATGGTTAGATTGTGAGAAGAAATCCAGGACAGGTTTGAACTTCCCCAGTCTGCCGACCGCAGTGCTATTCAGCAACCTTCCATCTGAACGGATCACTAACTCACATGCTTAAATGTTTCTCTGGATCAAGGCTGCCTGTGCCTCATCCGCTCTCTCAGAAACACTAATATACCCAAGCAGCAGTATGGTGACCCTGGCAGAGCACATGGCCCGTCCAGCACGGCACACATAACTGCCACTCTAAGTCATGAGGTCAGTGGACTGCCGTACTAACCCAGCTGCCCAGCATACATCAACCATACCAAGAACCACAGCAATGTGAAGAATGGCATGGAAGAAGCCCAAGACCGTCATTTATACTGTGACCAGAAGTAGCCACTGTTGTACAGTGAAGAAAGGCATTGCATGTAGGTAAAAAGTTTTTAACTGCATGGAATAGTGTTAATATTTCTTGTCATTTCCAGCAGATATTTAAGTAAACTTTTATCCAAGGTGATGTACAGTTAAGAGAGCACGGTCAGCCAGGCATCAGGGCAACTGAGATTAAAGGCCTTACTCAAGGACCCAACAGTAAAGTATGTCTACAAGCCACGGGAAGTGAATCCAAGCCCTTCTGATCAGTCCCAAGCCACTGGGCCACACAGCGTCCCCATTGGGTCTTAAGGAGAAATGCCTGCTCTGAGTATGAATGGTTGTGTACCTGTGTGTTTGGCCTTACGCCAATGTCTGAGATTTGGGAAACCCATTCAGACTGGAGGCAAGGAGCCAGCTTTACCATGGCCCACACTTTTAATTCTAAGCAGCCATGTAGCAACACAGTCCAGTCTAAAGGAGAGTAAAAAGTGATTATTACAGAGGAGCCAAAGCGAGTTCATGACCCCATATTCAAATCAGGTTAATGGTAAGCCCAAGAGTCAAAGCAGAAAGCAGTGTAAACGGCAGTGAAAGAAGAATGACCCAGGTGACACTAGCATTTTTCGGACACTGATGAATACTGGGTGCGTAGAAGAGGGACCTTTATGCTTTTCAGAGATCAAGGAGTGTCCCAGGCTCTAGGTAGAGTCCAGAAAATTGCAGCACCACCCCAGTAGGAGACACAAACCAGCGTAAATGTAAAACACGCCATGCATGCACACATCCCAAACAGCAGTGACACTTTCCTCACAGCACACAAAGCCCATAACAAGCTGTCGCGGCTCTGTGCTCCAGTCCTCATTGTGGTGGTGGGAGGCACCCTGAGGCGGGAGGGGTGGGGGGCATAAATCTTCATCACGTCGCTGTGGAGACAGACCATGCGATGGAGCTCCACATGTGAGCAGCCGCTCTGAGAGAGCATCTCCCAGCTCGTGGATGCACAGGCATAGGGAACTGCGTGCTTCACATGTTCGCATACTGGCTTATAACGGTGCCATAGAGGAGCCAGTGCAGAGCTTGATGGTGGCATAGAACGGCCGGTGTAGAGCTTGACAGCGTCGTAGAGCGGCTGCGCTGAGCGTGCCCCTCCATTAGTCAGCCAACATGCTCTCTGATCCCCCTCTGATCAGAGAGCCCTCACTCGGGATTCCTGCCAGTCGCCCTCTGTCCCCCTCCTCCAATCCTTGCTGCTCAGCAATCCACCCCAAAATGGGTGGGGGGGGGGGG
>JAABNY020000038.1:8411558-8423353 GCA_015164015.2 Brevimyrus niger
AGAATGGGACATGGAAGCATCAACATACACACCAAGGTCTTTCTCATAATCAGCTACCTTTATTTCAGTGGGACCCAGAAAATACCTGAACTTTATATTTCTGCTCCCTTCATGGAGTACCTTACATTTGTCTTGTTAATTTTTATCTGCCAGGTATCAGCCGTCACTAATTCCCCATCAGCTCCAAAAATAACTGAGTGACACAACTTTAAGAGTCAGATATATCTGACATTAATTCTGAAAGCTAATGCTCGACTTAGTTGGAAAACAGCACTTTCAGTTGAGGAACACAAATACTCCTTGATGGCCTAGGAGTTTGGCATAGTACCGTGGAACTAACCAACCATGCTTTCTCAAATTGTAAGTCTATGTAGTTTTCATAAATAACAGATAATGAAATGTTTTTTTTTATTCACAAGTGATCATTTTTAAAAGTAATATACTGTCGCTCCACTACTTACAAATGAGATTCTGTAGGTTCTGAACGGCCGTTCGTAACTTGAAATGTTCTCAAGTCGTTATTCAACATCATTTTAAGGGTATACGCATGAACAAAGAACCAGGATGCTGGGAGTATGCAGGCTACGCTGCTGAGCGGCGGCAGTAGCGGCCAGAAGTCGTACTAGGAGGAACTGGAGTGCAGAAAAATAAATTGACGTTGCAGACAGGAAACGGGAGCCCAATGAACACAATTTGGACTAACAGTCCTCTTCGTTTGTATGTCTGGAGGTTCATAAGTTGAATGTTTGTAAGTAGAGGAGCATCTGTAAATCACAATTTGGATCCTAAACATATTTAGTTTTTTTCCACTGTCTACATTTAAAACTTATATAAGTAAACCATCTCTAAGTTTTTTCCCCATACAACTAAAACAAATCCACTCATGTTTGGTTCGATTTAAAATTCATTGAGTCAGGTTTGGAACTTCCTAAGCTGGGTGTGGCAATTCAGGCAGAGTTCACGTTTGCCTTTTTAAAAAGGCAGATTGTATATTTAACTAGTGGATATGGGCATATTTTAGGCCCTAAGGCAAAGAACCATTTTGGAACATAATTTTATTCCATGTAGCCCTGTATTTTGAGGAATTATGAATTTTATTAGAATTTCATGAAAAAGGGGTGCATTTTAGCTGGATGTTCTTTGTATCTGACAGACCGTGGATGAGATGCTACGATCAGCTGGACCTGACTGGCAAAGAGTTCTGGGATACGTGGAGAGCATGTATCTCCACTTTGAAATGTGACTCCACCCTGCATCTGTTCATCCAGCAAACATCCGGCAAGATAAAGAGCATGCAGGCTAAACCTCAAAAAGGATGACTGTGTGAAGATGTGCTGCTGGCTGCTGAATGGAGGTGCAGGGTCTCTGATGTGTCCCTTAATAATACAGGGGCACAAATAAATACCATCACTCCCTATGGTAAATGAGTCGTCATTCAAAATGGATAGATAAAAAAAATAAAAACATCTACTGAGTGTATAAAGTTAAACCGTAACCTCCCAAAATTCCATATTTTTTTATATTTGCCAGATTAGGGTGAGAAATGAATGAAAAGCATAATGAAACCCAATGAATGAGCTCACATGGAGACCGGCATAGTGAAGAGGCCTACACGAAAGCTTAGACCAGTAACAGAGTAAGGCTGCATGATCTGCATCACGTCCATGAAATTTCCACGAGTAACATAGCGATACTTAAAAAACAAAAAAGGAGATTAAATTTTCTGAAGTAAACTATAGCTAAGCAGAACTTACCATTATCATCCAACAGAATCTGTCAAATAAGTTGGTGATGTTGCCCCGAGTTGTGTCAACAGGCACAAAGCAGCACCGACCAATGCGATGTGATCATTGCACATGCGCACGATACATCCTGCAGCCCTTTACCTGAGGTACTATTTATCCAATCACACCAACAGTAACCATCACCAATAGTATTCCCTTCAGGGTAACATCATAATAAGCATAATGTTGGTTTTTATATCCCCACAATGGTTAATCTCGGTTTCACTGTACCATCAATCTTTGCTGTTTGTCCAGCCACTTATTGTCCAGAAAACAGAGACACATTATAGCAAGTCTGGGCTTGCTGTTTTTTTATTTTATTTTTTATCTGTGAGAGGACTGAGAAAATATAGGAGACCTTTCCTTTTTTTACATAAGTATATTTTAATTAATTACTCATACATTTCTGGTTAAGCTTTATTATCGCTCATAGCTGTAAATAGACTGCATTATTAGGTTATGTGGGTGTGTGTTTGTGTGTGCGCGAGTGGATGGGGCGTTCAGTCATTAAAAGAACATGTGTATAAACATAAGATGTATTGCAAAGTATATTGTGATAAAGAATGGAAATAACCTCTGTGGATCTGGTGTCTGTATTCATTTCACGCTACTATCTTATTTTCTATATTGCAGTATTCACTTCAATCATAATCATTCAACAGTAATCCAGGGTGCACCCCTGCCTCGTGCCATGTGTGCTACGTGGAATAACACCCGCTCCCTCCCAAGACTTGTCAAGATACGTGCTTGCAAGTTTGGAAGCTTGGAGTCATACTTATCCCTAGGGGTACAATAACCGCAATTTGGCAAGCAGAAAAAAGCCCCATTTTAGGAGTATATCAGGCGAAGTGAGTGTCCTGTGTATGCAAGGTAAAATAAAGGTATAAGCAACATGCACTCATTTATTTGACCACTTTCGACAGTAATTTCTCTACATCATAATTCACCGTACATTCTCAACATAGCTTAATCTGTATGAGGCATAAAACATTTAATCCCCCAAACTAAAAAAAAGTAATTCAATCAAATTAAGCCAATCAATTAAAAATGAAAATCGGATGCTATAATTCCATAATTGTCTGCGTGCTGTAAGATCCCATTAAAGGTGATAAAACATAACCCCTGTGAATTAGTCTGGCCGAGCAATAACAGATAGTAACGATAGGTCAGGACATCCACAAAGTTTATTGTGCAAATGACGGCACATAAAAACAAGCCTTTTTAAAAGCACCAAGATAAGATGCATTTTAAAATAGACACTGCAACTACACCCTTGAAACTATCCAAACTTCACCTCATGAATATATTTAATATCAATTAGACCTAATTAAAATTGCTTTAATTGATACCAGATTTTCATGTTTGGAAACACTACAGCTGTCTGACTGCCTGTCAGCAAAGCAGCAAGCTGCCTGGGGACTCGCTCACTACTCACCACAACCTCCGAAGCAAGAGCTGGATGCCCTGTTGGCTGTCACGTTAGTTTATATTTTCGAAACAATGACGGCATGATACCATCATCCGTCAAGACAAACTACAGCATTACAGGGGTTTTATGTCTGAATGTCGCCCCCTGTGGCCAGGAAGACCACCTTTCAGTAAAGTGCGTGCATTTCTAGTTATCATACATTAATCACTCATTCTGTGTTGACATTCTCTAATTTTTATAAGCTTTATTATTTATTTTACATAGTATTTTAACATAGGAGTACCACATATGAACAGTAAAATGTTTATTTTAATATGATTAAGGCGTTATATTTACGACCGCTTCCAACGGTACGCTAGAGGGAGCATTTTCACATTTGTCTCGGAGATCGAAGTCGTAGCTCTGGACTGGCACTTCAGAGTTGCTCTGCTGTTTCCGTTTCGCTTCTTAAGAAAATTCTGTAATGGAGCAGAAATTGTCGGAGTTCAGAGCCCGTAAGAAAGCGGAAGCAGCATCGAAATGTGCAGGAGGGACGGGGGCCCAGCCGGAGACCGTAACGGAGCTGTCAATGACAACGGGGACCCTTAACGAGGAAGAACAAACCGAAAGAAGCTCTTCGGCGACAGCGACAGCCGCTCGGGTATCAAATACGCCAAGCTTTAAAGCAGATTTTTGGATCTGATAACGTTAATAGAAAGGAATGGTAAACATTTCATAGTAGTAGCTCTAACATATTTAATTATGAGTAGTATGACAGGCTTTAATACTCTCACGTAAGAAATCTTACGGCAAGTCTATCATTCCATCATAAACCTAAAATGAGCTATATCAAAGCCGTTGGGGTACTTTGCAAACCCTGCAGACTGTATACATGTAAATGTGTGTGCAGACTTGCCTCAAATTTAAGCTTAACTCCAGCTGTCTAACTAAAGCTGGCAGCCCTGGTATGCGTGCATTTGACTTTCCCCGATGCAGGTCTCACGTTGTAGCCTCACATGGCCGCTTCTCCTAGGTGCCGATGGAATGGCTGATGCGCAGCACGTTGGGCCGCAGACTGGCCGTGACGAATGTGACCCTGTTAAAGCTGCTGCTCTGGCTCGTCCTGCTTGGACTCTTTTCTGAGCTCGACTTCGGCTTGCCCTTCTTCCTCATCTCCCTTTTCTACTGGCTGTATGAGGGGCTTCGCAGCCCCGCGGCGCGCCAGCCCGGGGAACTGAGCGCCTACTCCGTCTTCAATCCGGACTGCCAGCCTCTGCTGGGCGCCCTCACAGCTCAGCAGCTGGAAGGAGAGATGGGTTACCGCCCGCTCGGCGACAGGTAGCCGGGGGAGGACGGCACCTGCCTTTCGCCTTAGACTCAGTTCCCCAAAGTTCTTCTTTTGGCCGAGAATTGTATGAGAGAATTACTTAAATCAACTTGCTTAACGTGAAATATTTGTATTGGTTTACATTCTGTATACAAAGTGCAAAACAAGGAAAGGTGAGCATTGTATTTAAAATTCTCCTGCAGTTAAGAAGACATCTGTTAAGAGGCACTACAGCGTTTTTATCTGTCTACATTTTTATCTTACATGTAAGTCAGAGAAACATGATGATGCAGATGCCTTTACTGTATTTCCCAGGAAATGTGTTGGTTCAGCAGAGAGAAAGTTCACAGAGTCTGTATTTTACACAAAATTATTTATATGTATTATAAACAAAGTACAGGTTACCCAGGGCGGCACCTGCTGGCAGAGGTTGGTTGTAATAAAATCCATAGCAAATTTCACACACTGAACATTGGTGGCGCTGTTGTCTCGCCTGGTCCAATAACATGCGCCCTGTCCCCTTTCCTGCTGCTGGCTGTGATTGGCTTCTGGCGCCCTCACAGTCTTGTACTAGATACACATTCGGAAGGTGGATGAACAGCCTGTCATTCTCATTTAACAATTTCACACTAAAAATGTATTGAATGTTTCTGTTCATTCATGAAGTAAAATAGCCATATTAAGACGACAGGGTAACATCATAGTGAGGAATGAGTGCAAGCGTCACTTGTTGTCACACGGCAGGACGACGCCATGTCATGTCCTCTTCTCAGGTGGTGGCCGGGTTCACAGACGCCCCCCAGCCATGCAGGTTACATCAGTACACTGGGGCTTCTGGTAAATGGTACAGATGTAGAGATTCTGGTCTTTGGGTTCCACTGGTAGAACCCTGTCCAGGAACAGGCTGTACACAAATATTCCTTTGTGGATGTACGAATTAGCGTCCTCAGCAGGAGCACTAGTGAAAACCTGGTCCGTATTAAATAATTACAGTTAAATCGTGGATTTGGATGGAACATTCAGTGCTTTGTGTTCCTTGTCTAAAGTCCAGCTTTTTTGAGTTCTGGTAGGAATCCTGCCCCATCAAGTGGAAAGTGAAACAGCGGACACTGGTTATGTGTGCATGTATTTGAAGTATATTAACCTTTGAGAGAAAAAAAATAAAAGTTGAAAATTCCTGTGGAACTGTGGCAGTCCTTGCAGCAGCTCTGTAACAGCCGAGCACATCAGCATTATATATGTTGTCCGGAGCAGGATTAGGCGTCATTCCAAAGCGAATTGAGAATGGCCTTGAAATTCCTGTTCAAATTCATGAATCTGAAATTTGGTTGACAACAGGATGCAGAATTGCAGTTTGCAATTAAGGAAGTGGAATTAAAATGGAATTGAATTCTAATAAATTCATACACATACAGTGGTGCTAGAAAGTGAATTCTTTGGCATTTTCTCTCTTTCTGCATAAATATGACCTAAAACCTGGGCAAAAAGTCCTAAACCTAAAGACACCCAAGTTAATCAAAATTACACAAACACTTTAAACGCTGAGGGAAATAATCCAATGTTGCATGTGTGTGTGTGGTAAAAACATACTGTGGGGAGGGAACGCCACGACGACATGGGGAAAACATACAAACTCCACACACATAACCCAGGCAGAGACTTGAGCCTGGGTCTCACAGGGATCACTCCATGCTGCACTTTGTAATGTCTGGATTTTACAATAGTCATTTCAAAACATGAAATTTCTTCTGATTTAACCATTTTTTGGTAGAATGACTTGTATGTTTACAGTCCTGCTGCATACCCCATTTTTCCAGCTTCAGTTCAGAGACAATAGTCCTGGCATTTTTTTGTAGAATTTGCTGGTACAATTCAGAATTCATAGTTTCAGCGATAAAGCTGTCCTGGTCCAGAGGCTGCAAAGCAGACCCAAACCATGATATTGCCACCACTGTTGTGCGTCACACGTGTGATAAGGTTCTTATGCTGGAGTGCAGTGTTTGCTTTTCATCCTACATAATGATTCACAATCAAGCCAAAAAGGTCTATATTGGACTCATCCATCCACAGAGCATTTTTCCAATGTCCTTCTGACATATTTACATGGTGTTTAGCAAACTAAATGGGCATTGATATTCTTCTTGGAGAGTAGTGGCTTTAAGAATCATGATTCTCTTTATTGGCCTGGTACAACTGTGTGTTTTGATTCCAAATGTATTCCCTGTCCAGGGAATATAATTATATGGAATCTAGAAATGAACACCTAAAGACTCAATACACCATAGTTACATAAGCTTATATTTAAAGGGAGGATAATTAATGGAAAACAAGCATTAAGTGTAACTCATTAACAACTGCTGGACAATTAAATGGCATCTGCTTGATCTGCTTGAAAATCAGATATCTCTGCTGCCATCAGGTGGTAAAACTTAGCCATGACACATTTCCGGATAAAGCGACACTAAAAGATGGGGTTTTCTTTGGTCACTGGATCATAATCATAATTTTTTTTAAAAACTGGTAGTGTTCAATAACAAATTAAAGTTATAAATGAATAAGCAGATGCTCATGAACTCATGCATTAAACATTAAATGAGATTAGATGCAAGCCAAAGGAAATAACATTTTTTTAAACCGCTGACATACCGAATAGTTGCAAACAAAACAAGTCTGATAGCTGAAAAAACTATTTAAGGAACCTGTTATTATTTTTAAAATCATTAAATGTTTTTATCCACTAAAATCCCCTGATCACTATTCTCAGTCAGATTATCTGTGGTAGATTCAGGGGCAATACAGCTTGTCTTTAGCCGTGAATGTTGAAACAACACAGGAGGAACGTTATTTTGTTACACCGTGCACTGTACACAAATTGAATGACAATAAAACTTTACTGAAATGACTTGAAAATACTAGTGGCGCACACCTCCTACCTCTCTGCCCATCTAGCAGCACTCGAATAAACAGCGGACGTTAACAGGACAGGCTTTAGGACCTTCACGAGGATCTTCGCTGTACATTGTTTCCGCCTCCGATTCACACGGTTCCCAGTTCTACCGGCTGTAAGACCTCAAGCTCTTTAGCTACGATTTTCAGCGGCTATCGTAAGTTTAATAACTAATATCTTGTAATTTATTATGTATACACCGAACTAAATCCTAAATAAATGGTCAATTTAACACAATCATTTGATTTGTTGGTAATATATTTATGGGAGAGCTAGCAAGTTTGGTGTATGGATGACTATAATATATAAAAATTAAATAAGTCATTAAAATCATTATAAGGCACTAAAATCCACATCCGTTCGTTTGCTGGTGGTATAACAGCGAACTCACATGAACGTATTTGGCTCCCATCGTGCTACCTGGGAGAAGTATATGTAGGTGAAATGTCACATTTGAATGTTATCTTTAAACTGGAAATGTCGGCGGGTATGCAGCAGTGACTTGGTGCTTTCTAAACTAAGTTTAATAGTGGAAAAAAGATATCTAAAAGTCATGGTTTGAACTTTGAACTACAACATTGATATTGCCATTAACAGTTCAGCGCACATAGCAAGGTACGAGTACTAAGGGGGTGTGGCAAGGAATTCTGGGGCCCATTGAGAAAGGACACATAGGACCCCTTTGCCGACCCGGTGTGCGAGAGAGTGTCCCTTGGCAGATTTGTCCTACCGGGGCCCCTTCCAGTCCTGATTTGCAATATTTTATTAAATGTGTGACTGCTTTGTGATGCAAAGATTTTTTGTCAAATTTAAATAAATTAAAAATCATCCCTGGAGCAATTACAGTTAAGGACCTTGCTCAAGGACCCAATGAGGTAATCAAACTGCCGACCTTTTGGTGTTAACCAGCAACCTTCTGATTACACACATAGCGTCTTGACACACTGAACCACACTTCAGAAACACACAGGCACACAATGAAGGTCTACTACACTTCGGAAGGGCGCGGCGTAGGTGCGCCTCGCTTCAGAAGCACGCGGTTCTCCTGTTAACTCCCTCTTCGCTGTCTGTCCCAAGGAGTCAGGATGGCGGGAAGTCCAGCCTTGGTCATGCGCCTGGTCGCCTCCGCCTTCACTGTGGCCGAGCGGGCAGGAAGCATCGTGAGGAAGGTGATGCGCAGTGGTGACCTCGGCATTGTGGAGAAGGTAGGGGAGCGTGCACGTGAGGGGGTGTCCCCTGTATGGTAGTGGCTACAGCCCAACAGCCTTTTAACATGTTAATTTTGATATTTTGAGAATTAAAAATCTGATATGATATGAGTGGATATGTTTTTCTCCCTGAAACACTCAATTATAAACGAAGATCGTTCCCTAAGATATGCGTAATCTCCACCAGGAGCCGTCTTCCATCTCTGTTTCTTTTTAATTGCCATTTATCGGTCGTTATAATCGCCGATACCGATTTCTTGCAATTAGCCGATATTGGCTGCTGATTTATGGGTCGGGCTCCGCTTGTGGGGGTGTGTGCCTGCTAAGCATATCCACCTGCGCAGACAGGAGCCAATGTGGGGCTGTGTGCCTGCTAAGCATATCCCCCTGCGCAGACAGGAGCCAATGTGGGGCTGTGTGCCTGCTAAGCATATCCCCCTGCGCAGACAGGAGCCAATGACTTGCAAACCCTGGCAGACCGCCTTGTTCAGAAGAGCATCTGTGCTTCCCTGTCGCGGCGCTTCCCGAAAATTACCATCATTGGGGAGGAGGTAAGGGGCATGACCAAGGATTTCCGCTTTCAGAGATCTGGAGGGGCCAGTGTGATGGAAATATACAATCCCTTGTCATTTTTGAGTCGGTGTTCCTAGGCTTCTTGCGTCTCAGCACCACCTGACCCGCATCTCCGTCCTAATGTTTGGTCGCTGCGTGCAGGACCTACCTTCCGAAGCGGTGGAAGAGGACCTGATTGAGAGCGGGCAGGCTTCCGACATCCTGGAGAAGGCCTGCCCAGCCGAGTATAGCAACATAAAGGAGGAGGAGGTATGTGACTGGGAACGCGCTGGGGCTCTTGTAGAGTGACCGTGGTCAACAGAATTTAAGCGTGGTAATATTGTCACTTAGTCGCACCGGCCGGGAAAATGAGCGAGATCAAATTCCCACTGAAGAATTGCATCTCAGCTGTTGCTGTACTTAACATAAATTGTTTAGCCTTTCGCTGGACCAATTGGGGTTAAGAGCCTAAGGTGACATTATTCTGCTCGCTGCTGGATTTGACCCGACAATATCCCGGTTACAGGCACAGCGTCCTAACCCCCTAAACAGTGATGGATGAAAGAAGATCACTTCAGATGCCCATTATATTTACATTAGTCACTTACATTTACATTACTTTAGTAACAACCAAGCCCCGTGGTGCTTTCATCCCCCCCCCAAACGCCACGGCTTTTGCCTTTTCCCCTTTAGCTCCCCTACTTTGGAAACCCTCCCTACTGCCATCCATCAGCTGAACACAGTGTCAAAGACCAAACAGAAAACCTTCCTTTTTGCTTGAGCCTATAGCCTCCTCTGTCCATAAAAGCTTTTTGTTGGTAGTCATGTTTACTTTGCTATGTTCTGTGTAAGCAGCAATGAGTTTTTCAGCATTATTGCTATATGAATAAAATATACTATTATCATTAGATGCATTTGTACAAAGTTAATTGAGATAAAGTATAAAGTGATGTAGTTCAAATTAGAAGAAGAAACGGCATATATTGCTCACAAAATCATCTGCAGATTTTAAAGTGCAGGAATAATTTGTCGTGTCATTTAAATACTGGAGTGCCAAGTTGCTTAGGGTTTTACCGTCCATGACAGCGGTCCTCTGTTTCTTCTTCAGCTCGTGGTGTGGGTTGATCCTCTGGATGGGACCAAAGAGTACACTGAAGGTTAGGGGGTCATGACTCGATTAGTGCCAGTCATTCCGTTGCTGATTCACTGTTTGATATAAAGTAGAGATCACATATTTTCTGGTTTTTCTTAGTGGGAAGCCACACCTACAGTCAGTCTCTATAATTCTTCACGTTACTCCTCCTGCACTGCCTGTTTGTCCCTCTTTTCTTTATCTCTGTCTGTTCCTTCCACCTTGACAAAAACTCTCTCCCGTATCTCTCTGTCTCCTCCCTCCCTCCCTCCCTGGCACCCTGCCTTTGCTGGGCCCAGCGGTGGTCAGCCTGAATGGAGCAGCTCCGCGACACGGCACAGCTCTGTGTATGGAGGCAGGAGTCGCACGGGAGGCAGGGATGTGGGTGCATATATAGGAGAAAGACCTTGGGCTGTATGGGGATGGGGACACGATGTGAACAAAAGGGAGATGTGGGTACAGTTTGGTGGGAATGTGGGCACAGAATGGCGGCAGGTATAAGTCAAGTATACAAATGTGAAATGAGTATTGTGTAAAGGGAGAAGAATGGTTCATTAGAGTTTTACATACACAAAAATCTTCTGAGGGCAGAGCGTAAAATGGTTGGTTCAGGCAACTAACCAATCAGATTGTAGAGGAGGTGGGACCAACCAAAGATAAGTCTTCGTCCCGCTTCCTCTAGTTGCTTGGACCCAACTCCTTTACCATCTGATTTGTTGTCTCTCTGAACCAACCATTTTTTGTTCTGCCTACAGGACATTTTTCTGTATGTGAAACTCCCATGAGCAAAAGAACGAAGGTCTGCTGAAAGCTTGTTCATACTGTATCTTATCTTTCTTCTCTTTTAACTTTGTCCCCCAGTCATTTCCTCAAACCATTGTGACTTTTAATGCTATTGAATGTTAATGCCATCATGTAACTGATCCTGCAGGCCTCCTGGATCATGTGACTGTACTGATTGGCATCGCATACGGTGGGAAAGCTATAGCCGGTGTGATTAACCAGCCCTTCTTCAACTACCAGGTACTGGTCTTGGGTTCAGTGCTTCATTCAAGGGAATGACTTCAGTGGGACACAGGGATTGTCTCTTTCTGAAATCTCTGCAGCCTTGGTCATAGTAAAGTTGTTGACCAAGGTATATATGCATGCCACACATGTACACAACATAACTGAAAAGCAAATTTCCAAAACTCTGTTCATTCTTTGTTGTTCTTGATATGAGAAGGCCAAGTCTATCTTCCGTATGTTACAGTTTGGGGAACCAAAACTCAGTTAGTCCTCATGTTATCCAACAAAGAACTTTTGTTAAGTTTCCCACACACACTAAAGTGCACAAACATATCCTGTGGACATAGGGTGTGTTTCCACTGTACCAAGTGCAGTACGGTACATTCATTAGGGTGTGTTTCCACTGTACCAAGTGCAGTACGGTACATT